>OY755245.1:43016593-43139093 GCA_963576725.1 Azorinus chamasolen
AACAGATGTTTGAGTCATCCGATTACTAACCTGAACAATTTCTCACGTTCAAAGCTTAATGCAGGTTGAAAATCATGCTGAAAGCTCATACATGAGTTGTCACACGTGTTTCTAGATATGAGCAGAGATACACGTTGGAACAATTCTGTGTTGTAGTTGGAAGGACCGAACTTTTACTTCGATTTATCCAGAAGTTCGAGTTATCCGAATTCGAGAAGTTCAACTGTATATGCCTATGGTTGTATACGTACCAGAAGGTGGTTGTCACTACATGTGGTATGCTGTGGGACGGGTGCCAGTTCACGGTGAGCTTGTGTCTGTAAAACGGTAGGTTGACAACCAGTACTAGCTTATGTTTGTGATAAGTCAAGGATGCTCCAACATTAATGATTTTCCAGTCGTAATGACTGTTGAATAAATGTATCACGTGATTATGGTTATGGTTATGGCCCAGATGAAATGTGGATGTATGAGAAAATCCGTGATGGTTGAGGTTACAGAACACGGCGCACAGTAACCGGCCATGATCCCGTTTGCCGGTGCTATTGTGTGGCGCAGCTTCGCAATATCCACCCGAGTGTTGAAAGGAGAGGTAGCCTGTGGACGGAGATTGCGTCATGTTGCCAGGCAAACTCTGTAGGAGTACCACGTCGCCAACCACTTTGAAGAGGCCGCTGGTGGTAGACAGAGTTTGATTGTGAAGACTCTCGAATGTAAGGTCACTTACTGTCAAGTCGTTAACTAGAATAAGAAATCAGTGGTACCCCCATGTAGGATACAAGCATGTGCAACATGGTATCGGTCATACGTCATAACAGACAGCCACTGACGCATTCACCTAATATAAAACAATGCTTGTCATTTGGCAGTTCAGAGCTACGGATAAAGTTGCCTACCCATATACTAAAATCATCATTTCTCAACCAAATCCTATACTGGTCAAATTTACCCATTCGAGCCGTCAAATGAACACGATCTTAATCTGTGTAATCGGGCGCCCATTTATATAAAGTTATGCCCTAGGTGCTAGGGGGCGTGAATAGTGTTGCACTTTTAATTACTACTCATGACCAGACTCAATAAAACCGAGTCTGCAATTTTCTCTTTTTGCATTTCTACTTTTGCTTTCGAGGGATCACCCATTTTCAGAATATTAATAGCATGTGGCAACTGGAAACATGTCGATGCATGATTCATTTCGTAAACGTGTTGCCTAAACTTAGAGACCAAATAATAGAAAAGTGCCAATAAAGAAGTCTCAAATGTACTGGAACTTCAAGTGACACCGACGCGGAGTTCCTATCTGAAACTAACAGCCGTTTTGAAAGCGGCAGATATGCTGTCGAAAATGGCACTTCGAGATAAGAGAAGTTCGAGTCATGCGATCTGGACAATTTTTCAAGTTCACATCTTAATGCAGATCTAAAGTAATGCTGAAAGTTCCTGAAGTTCGAGTTATCCGAGTTAGAGATAGCTATTTATTCAATTATTTCAACATATTTTGCTAAACCTTATAGCAGCTTTAAATGTTTTCGTTATCCCTGTAAATATTTCAGAATTAGGCAGTCTTTATTCTGGTCAAATAGAAATTGCATTATGGTCGACGTCGTGTACAATCAGATACTAGGACGATAGCGTTTTACACACTCATTCGTCGTGTTGGAACATGACATTGTTCAGGTTCTACAATGTTTGCAGTGGACACAACGTATTTGGTACTGACGAGCGCCTGTGGTTAACAAATGCATAGTAATGAGTAGCGTACCTGTGGTCTCACATCTTTCACCCAAAAATCCATCGGCACAAGCGCATTTGTCCTTTCCAATGCACTTTCCCCCGTTTTGACAGAAACCGTTAGAACACATTCCTAGAACGGGGAAATATAACTGAGTCGTGTAGTGGAAAAACTATATCCGTTGTATGGCCAGCCCTGTGGTCAGTAACTGTTACAGTTTTATGCAGTTGTTCGCAGTTTTTAAGACCGAAATGTTGCCATTACGCTTTCAATCGCATCATTACGGGCTTAACATATCAGAATAGTTACATAAACTTGAAACAGTAATAACTGATGACTGGGCAGCTTTTTTACAACCACCTTTGAAATAATAACCACTTTTACAATGTTGTGAAGTTGTCTGGAGGGGGGATTTTATTTACATTTTGACTTTGGTGAAAGTGGGATAAGGACGAGGTTGGGTACCCGTAAACCAGGTTTAAGTCCCCCAGTAGCAGATTTTGGTTACTGGCCGTTCCAAGGCGGTACTCCTGCTTTCAGCCTATGGTCAACTTTGTTGTTTAATATGCTTAATGTTTAATGTTTTTCGTCTTGATATGCGTCCTGTTATGTTTTGTCTTGTGGCTATGCCGTTTCTTGTTTGATGGTGTTTGGTGCGGTGTCATTTCGTATGTGGCTCTCCCTGTTTGACTATTTTTCCATATTTATTGCAAAACTGGTTGGGATGTAAAACGTGTCCAAATCTGCATTGTAAGTACCAGTTTTGCAATAAAAACGGAACTGCAATAAAAGTTTCTAGATTAATGAAATGAGTAACTGTTGCATTCGATGCAGTTGCAAGTAGTTGTAAATATCTTAATAGGGCATACCCGGATGACAACAAAGTCCAAATGGGCTTATCAGTAAATTACGAAACCAATCATATATCAATGTGTTCTGTTTGAGCATCGGCTGGATAGGCAGACTAGTCGCTATTATGTCTGTTTGTTTTGAAGGTAGTTATAAACATCTTTTTGCAGCTAATTCGGATGATATTGAAGCCTAAATGGGCTTATCAGCAAAATATGGAAAGCACAGAACGGTAGTTTTACAGATTGAGTCAATAATTCATTATCAAGCATCTGATTGGTCAGATTTTGAGCAAGGTCAAAGTCAGCTCAGTCAGATGATGCAGTATTTACACGTAGTAATTATTACATTGATTTTATCACACATGCTGTTGTTGCTATATTTGGAATTCCCGTCTATACAGTGTGGCAATTAACCCCTTTTCCTGATACTGACACATTTTGACGCTTCTGCAAAAGTCACTTTTTGAAACTATTGTGATAAATAAAGCATTTGATCCTATGGAGCAAATGCTACATATTTATCACGATGGTTTCAAAACTACACGATTCAAAAAGTCGGTAGATGTTATGAAAGAGGTTGGATCTAAAAATAGCCTATGAGCGAATGGGTTAAAATGTTTATGACAATATTATGTCCTTACCAGCCGGTGAACAGCCTTGAAGTTGTACAGTCGCGCAGTCAAGCTGCTCTGTTACGATGACCACCATGGATTCTGCGTATATTGGGTCACTCAGGTTGTAGGCTACCTCTATCATGTTGGCATCCAGTGTTCCAAGCAAATGCTACAATCATAAACATTAAACCGTTATACCCCCATTCCACTGAGCGGCGATTCCGCTACGCTTCGAAAGTTTAGTTAAAACGCCACGAATGGCAGCCTGAAAGTCAACAACGCAGTAGAAACGCACTGGTCGTAGCAGAAGCGTAACAGAAGCTTCTTGATCGCCACTTCACGGCGATTGTTTGACCTTGCACAAACTTTACATAGCGGCATCGCCGTGGACTCGTATAAGAAATTTATGAACACATCAGCATCGTAGCCACAGCGTGAGTAACGTAGCGCAAGCGCAGTCACATTGCAACAAAAGCGTCGAAATATTTGTCCGCAATCCCGCTACGTTTCTCTTACGCTCTAGGTGCTCACACTACGCTCTGTACGCTCTAGCAACGATCGCTTCCACCGCGATTCGACCATTTATGAACCACGGCGCTTCTGCTACGCTTTCAATACGTTCTTGACGCTTTGGTTGCGTTTCCTCTGCGCTTCTGCTACGCACTTGGCGACTGAGCCACGCTGAATCATCGACGGACCCAGAACCTTTTGACCCTCTTTCTCCGTCTGACTTGTCCCTCAACACCCAACCTTATTAATCTATTTTTCAAAATAGCAAGCCGGAGCACAGCTACCGCAACAATTTGATCCATTTTCTTCGAAGGATGATGGTCAACTGCTTCGAAAGCAGTTAAATCGCCTATTCTATATAGAAACGTTCCAAAAGCGCAAGGTCACAGCAGCAACGTAGTGAGCATAGACTAAGCGTAGTGTCGGACGGAAGATTGTAGAAGAAGGTTTTTTAAATGGGGACTCGCTTGGTAGTATGGGTACCGGTGTCCGACGACTTTATGGGGCTGTAGAAAAAATGAAGATCCAGAGAGTCCTGTTAATACGTGTACTTTAATTAGCGAATGGAGCAGAGGTGTCTTGAACCCCTATCCCCTTTGCTAATATGGACCCTCTAGATCATGTGACTGGAGTAGGCGTGTCGCTGGATTTCAGCCAATCACATGCTGTCCAACTGGATCAGTGTGCTTGGTCAGCGTGCTTGGTCAGCGTGAACCCATGAAACCATGTGAGACTTAATGAAATGATGCTATTAAAGTTTGTACCATCCGGTTGTCAGTGTGTTAAAGACTCTTAATACTCTAGTCCCGGTGGCACCAATCCATTTATCTTATATGCTTGTCAACGGATTCTCAAAAGTAAGGATCTTATTATATCATTCAGTTAACAACAAAGCTAGCACCGACTGACTGATTTCACCTGTTATGAACATTAGGGTTTCCAAAAGAGCAATTATCTGAAATTATACTGACGTATTATCACAGATACTACCCCTGACAAGCCTATAACAAATAATGACTTAGATGCATTCTTCATCAGGATCCAAACAATTCTCAGTCTCTGATACACATACCCTAAGTATTGTATTATTAGGTTTACTATTATTATCATCATTTATCTTAGGCACATGATAATTGATTACTAATTATTATATGAAACTTAAATTCTAAATTAATTAATTATTTGTTCACCGAAAGTGTTCATGTTTAATATAGTGAATTTGAGAATTAGGCCGACTTAACATTTGTATATCAAGCTTAGAGTAGAACCATCAAGTATTGATATACCTGTATAACAGTAGCCTGAAATCCCTGTCGTAGTGGAAGCGTAGTAGAAGCGTCTTGGAGAGACCTCAAACGCTGTAGAAGCGCAGCAACTATTCGACAGGATCGTAAACTGCAAAGCGAGATCGCTATTGGAGCGTACTATAAGCGTACTGGAAACGCCAAAGTCCCAAAAGTATGCACATGTCGGCGCTTATGTGGCGATTTGGAAGATTTTGAGGAAGCGCCATGGTCACCATGAGCGCAATGTAACCGCCTCCCTGTGGGATGGGGACTGTTTCTCCATAAATAAGCATTTTAACGCCTTTGCAAACACATACAGGAACCGTATGAACAGGGTCTGCTCTGTTTGCATATGTCATGATATAGATATGATTCTACTGTTTTTGTCAATGCAACAAATGTAATAATTGATTAATCTAATTAATATTCACGATGTCATTATTTCTTACAACATGAATATTCATGGAATAAAGGTGATTATCTTTGCAGACAGTGTGGATCCAGATGAAATTGAGTAAATGTCGTCTCACAGCATCCAAGCTATTTGACAACCAGGTTGCAGTTTTGTAGATATGTGACAGTTTGATTTTTAAAATGAATTAAACGAAAACATTTGAGCTTCGAAATCACGAACTCTGATAAATCGAACTCCGGGATAACTCGAAGTAAATATTCGATCCTTCCAAAACTTACAACACAGGATTGTTCTAAAATGCATCACTGCGCATATCTAGAACCACATATGACAGCTTAATGAAGGTCGAAAGTAATGCTCAAAACTCGTACAGGAGCTTTCAGCATTACTTTAGATCTCATTAAGCTGTGAAATTATTCAGATTAGAAGTGGATGTCTCGAATCTCGGTTATCTCGACGTTATCTGAAGTTCGAAATATCAAAGGTCAACTGGATTTTGGTGGCATGGTATGCTCAGCAGGCTAACTATTAATTAGTATGTGACTCTAGGGAAATACTCATAACAACAACCAAAAGCGATAGTGAACCTATATCTATTAATTAGTATGTGACTCTAGGGAAATACTCATAACAACAACCAAAAGCGATAGTGAACCTATATCTATTAATTAGTATGTGACTCTAGGGAAATACTCATAACAACAACCAAAAGCGATAGTGAACCTATATCTATTAATTAGTATGTGACTCTAGGGAAATACTCATAACAACAACCAAAAGCGATAGTGAACCTATATCTATTAATTAGTATGTGACTCTAGGGAAATAATCATAACAACAACCAAAAGCGATAGTGAACCTATATCTATTAATTAGTATGTGACTCTAGGGAAATAATCATAACAACAACCAAAAGCGATAGTGAACCTATATATACTGCTAAAACATGTGGTAATATATATTTATACATTGTATATAGAATTAATGGACATTTTCTTTACATAATAGTTTACCCTTATTATATTGTGAAAGTATAATGTTTGTTTAAATTTAGTTCAGGTGCAATTTTGACTACATCCGATCCGCTCAAGGCTTTGATAAACTATTGGCCCAGTGTCTTGCTGAAGAAGCAAATTTTAGTGTCAGTTTTTGGAATTACACGATAAAATACATGTAGTTGCAATCGTTAATATCCTATAAAGATTTTAAACTACGTATATATAAGAATTACTATGCTAGTAGTTTGGAAGTTCAGCTGTATTTTGGTGAGTTAGAAAAGTTGTTAAATGCGAGCCTTGGCGAGCATTTAACTACTTTTCTGACGACCAAAATACAGCTGAACTTCCAAACTACTAGCATAGTAATTCTTTTATCATGCAACACCAAGAAAAATGGAAAAAATGAAGAAATAGAAAGATTGCTAAAGCGGTTTCGTCCCCTGAATGAAAATACATGCAAGTACGAATTACGTGACGTCATGTTGGCATGCAGTGACGTCATCGACCTTTACAACATAAACAAACTTGATTTAATCCTTTTATATGGACAGATAGTTGAGACAAAGGTGAGAAAATGTGTTAATTTGATGTTTATGTTTAATTATGCCTTTTTCGTCCTTCTGTTTTCCTCCTATCGGCTTAACCAAACTTGCATTCCAGTCGGGTCAGTACACATGCACTATACCTCACAAAATACAGCGTCGACGTGGAAAATATTATGCTAGTAGGAAGTGACTGTATTTCGTGACGTTGCATGATAAATATATATATATATGCTTGTAGGAGAGGTGTCCCATATATATTTTAACATTATGAAATTAGCTGCCATGTCCAAAATGCACGGGTATCTCTGTAAATTTGCATTGTATGACTTTAAGCAAGGCACATGCTTATCAATACATGAGGTTTTGTGTGTAATTTAGAAGATGGTGCGTCTACAAATTAGTGATGAAGTGGAGAGTGTAAGCCTTGGTATTTTGAAGACTAACACCTCATACATGGCCATTGAAATGCGTTAAAATCCATCCATGGGACATTCAATATATTTAGGATCTGTACGCAACATTCGATATCATATCATCTTACATCGCAATTACTCGTCTTCTGAGTCGCGTCAGACCATGTTTGCAAAACGCCGTATTGTGGCAACACCTGACGTCATTCGAAAAGTCGCCCGCATGATTGAGGAAGTGAACTGGCCCACTCAGGGACAAATCCAAACTTGGAGTTTCTAAAGGTACTGTTTATCGTGTTATTAACCAGATTTTGGAAGCTAAACTGAGAATACAAGTAAGGTTCGCCAGCTTAAAATGGCGCAAATTGCTAGGTGTTGGAAGCTGTATCTGCAGTTACATGGTGACAGATGGAAAAAATACTTCGTTACATCTGACGAGGCAATGTTTTATTTAGACGGAAGTTATGGACGTTTGTTACACGAAAAAGTGTGAAATTGCTAGTGACAAAATCAAGTTTGTTAAGCATGATGCATTTGCTGGTATTTTGAAGGCTTCAGCTGGGGTTTCATATAGGGGCAAAACTGAAATTCGGGTCAACAATGAAGGGAAAAAGGTCAAGTAACAATGTACTGAAGCCTTTTTAAGCAAAGATGTGCCAAAGTGTTCACGGATGATCTCAATGCTATTGTGTTCCACCAAGACAGCGCCTTCAGCCAAATATCTAAAAACACCCTCAGATATCTTGCAAATAGAAAAATGAAGTTCATAAAGCCTGGTGAGTGGATGCCGAAATCCCACGATGTTTCACCGATGGACTTCGGCATCTGGAATATCCTGAAACGGCGACTACAGAAGCGAAACAGTAAAACATTAAGGGGCATTAAAGGCCGAGTGACGAAAGTTCGATCAGGACACTACGTATTAATAAGATATTAAAGTCATGACCGAAACGGTACAGATGTCATGGATCATAATCGAACACTTACTTCAATATAAGTTAGCACGTGTTTATTCAGTTTTGCACTGTTCAAATACCGGTATAAGTGGGGCACCTCTCGTGCATGGGACACATTGTGTTTCTGGCTGCAGTGAGTTGAAATGAAATGCATGTGACTGTAAACGTGTTATATATTTCTGGCCATAAGGAGGAGAAATTAAAATCTTAAACTATAAGGAAGCTAACCTATATTAATTATTTATCTTTGGCTTTTATACGATGAAACTACACTTTTGTATTTATCATGAGATGAAACTACGCGTTTCTAGCTGATGTTAACTTTTCCCCTCATGTAAACGCCTTTTCATATCTTTGCAAAGAGAAAGAGAGTAAACCCAGATCAGACGGTTCATGTAGAAATCGTCTGATCAGGGTCTGTTTTGTTTGCTTATGAAACGGTAATTGATCTGCCTCTACAGGTTCTACAAATATCAAAACATTCTGTGTATATATATTATAAAAATTCAGTTAATAAATAGTTATAATGCCATTATTTTTAACATGAATATGGAACAAGGAAAGGGTTAAAATTTAACCCATCCCTCATACTGACGCATATTGACGCCTCTGTAAAAGTCTTTTTTTTAACCACTGTGAAATAAAGCCGTATATTCTTATAAAGCTCAACCTCTAATTTGCTCCTATGGAGCAAATGCCCCATTAATCACATTGGTTTTCAAAAGTATAAAATTCTTAAAAACTTTTCCCAGTAAATGTTCCCTTTCTGTAAATTTATTCAAAGAGTTTCTAAAATAAGTCTAGGGGAAATAGGTTAAACCATTTATCACGATGCCTATGCAGTCTTACTTTTTTGTTGTATACCTACTGTTGAGTAATTCCGCGGTGTTTTAGTAACATCCGAAGCGCCAATGAAGCTCAGTGACATGTGAGTTGGAGTATCCTTGTGGAAGCCATGGCATCTTTCTATGTTTAACGCTATCCTATTGACAAGTGATGGATGTGTCAATGTCACGAAGTAACAGGCTTGCTTCAGTTGGGTGTTCGGTAACGCGCGTAGTGTGAATTGAACTTTATTAGAACACTGGAGACTGTGGTCTGAAATAGATTTGTCACAATAGCACACTGCATTTGCTAATAAAGGTTACTGAAACACCAAAACAGTTGCCAAGTTAATGGAAGAACAACTAACTACAGATGAACTGCGATATATCGAATTCGGATAACACGAACTCCGGATGATAACTCTTAGTAAATATTTGGTCCTTCCACAATTAACGATAAAGAATTGTCAAGAAATACATGTGACGACATAATGCAGATCGAAAGTAATGCTGAAAGCTCATTCAGAGGTTCGCTTAATAACTAATCAGTTTGTACAAAATGAAAAAATGACTGGCAACATATCCTATATATATTAACACATTCGTCCCCAGTGTCCCTTAAACAGGACGTAGGCAAACAGTGTAGATCCATTTCAGAGGGCTCCCGAATGTTCTGCACTGTCTGCTGAACCCATCAATGCCAATGGCTTATTCTGGCAAATATATTGCTTGATGTGCTCCCTAAAAATAAAAAAAATGGACGGGTTCAAAATTAAGGTATGTACGAGTTTTTCCTGAAATATTGTGGGGGCCTATGGGTTAACCCTTATCCCACTAAACGCGACCTGCCTAGCATCTGTAAACAGTTAAAGTCCAGATGAGTCACCGTGTAACTCAGTGTCTCATTGTGACCCAAACTATCACTAGTTGACAGCCGGTGAATAGTTTCTCAAACGTTTTAGTGGTAGTCAAAGGGAGCAGTAAAAACATCACACTTTTAGCAGATTTTTGTTTTAGCAGGTTTCAGAGGGGTAAGGATTAAGGCAGTTACTGAGTTCATGCAAAGAAGAAGAAAATCAAAGAAATGCCTGCTTGTAAACATACACGTTCAACTCCACGGGTATCACCTTTCCCGCCAACACACACAGCTTAGCAGACTCTGTGGAAGTATTTCTTTCTTCCATGTTTTTAACCAGACCGACAACGCGGGTTGCATACAATAAGCAAACAAACGGGTTGCATACAATAAGCAAAAACATCATCGCAAGCGGGTGTAACATGGTCTCTTGGTGAAATCATGTCTTTGGAAATAACGAAGATGGTGGCGAACAACCGAAGGCTGACCACTAATGCACGTTTTTGACATACTCTGCTTTGTAGCATGCTAGATATGGCAATTGTAATTGTAGAGCATGTATGCGTTCTGAAAGTTTGGATCTCCAAAATATTTCTACTCAAACTTGTTTTCGGCCAAGACTACTAGATATGGGCGCTTTAAATGACTTTTGATCAAGAAGAGTATTTTTAGGCAGATGACTGCTTAATACAGGGTAAAGATCATGCAGAAAGCTCCGAAAGGAGCTTTCTGGATGACTTTTACACGGCATTAAGCTACCACTTTCAAGTATAAATTGTATTTCCATCCATTACCATTATTTTAATATACATTTAACATGCAAAGAGAGACGTTGTGGTCACATCTGCAATTACACGTAGTATGAATTCATATGAGACACCGAAAAACGTCAGAATCTTTGATAAATGGATTATTCATTTGAATAAAATAAGGATTTTTGCAGTAAAAATCTTCCAAATCTACCACCAAATAATGCAAGTGTTAGCTTAATGCAGGGCGAAGGGTGCTACAGGAGAGTTCGGTATTTCGTTCCTCTTGCAAAAAGTAACCACTTGTTTTAAAAAGACGTCTATGTTTGTTTATTGCGTGGCTACTTTAGAGAGGTTCTATTTCAACCATTTACTCCATAAATATTCATGTAAGAAATAATGACAAGATGAATATAATAGATTGTTTTTATAATGGCCAATGGAAACAAAAATGTAGAATCAGGGAATATTATTCTGTAAGCAAACAGAGCAGACCCTGATCGGACGGATCCTAGAGGAGCCGTCTGATCTGGGTCTACACTTTTTGCAAAGACTTAGAAAGGCGTGTTTATGAAGAAAATGGTCAGAAAGGTCGTGCTCGAGCAAGTCAGTGTTAACTTTTCACCACTGTGAAAAAAGTGTCTCCTCAATTTTGGATCAGGGTCAATTTTAATACATACGATCAAGCTTTTGAGAAATTATTGACCCAGTGTCAAGCAGCTTTGATCTGTCTATTCAGGTACTGCTCTGTTTGCTTATGGTGGTATATAGATATAATTCTACAGTTTCTGCCATGGCCAAAACCCATATACGGGTACCAATAGTGAAATAAATATTCACGATGTCATTTTCTTACATGAATAATCATGGAAAAAGGTTAGGTCAGCATATTATCTTAATAAATTGACCTTTTCTTACTTGGTATAGAATGTGTTCAAGGATAAATATCTTATTTTCGCCCAGGCTATCATATGCAACAGTATAAAAATACAGCAAACCTTCACACCCTAAAGCGATAACCGAGATGTTCTAATTCTGGTTTTGAAGGCATGTGATAGCTTAATGCAAAGCAAACATAATACATACAGGTTCCATATAAGTTGTCTGCATTACCTTATCCTGTAAAAAGCCACTATTTGTTTTATAGAGCCCGATATGCATCCATTAAGTGGTCGTTAGATGAATATGAACATGAAGATATGAATGAAGGTTGTTTAGGAAAGGTAGCACTACTCTTATGTGAAATTTGAAAGAGATCGAAGAGAAAATAAATTCGGTCAAAGTTGGCAAGTGGTACACCTTAGTGAATATCGCGAAAAATATGATTTTTGAATAGTAACATTTTTATAAAATTAATGGTTGGGAAGGGCTTGGCAAGACGAGTTCAGAAGTGAATTCAGAATTGAAATCAGAATTGAAACCATTTTCAGTCGAGTAAGGTGCCCTTGAACGTTTGAAAAGCTGGATGTACACTTATTTGGAGAGCTGTAGTTCCGTTAAAATAAGGATTTCAACCATGAAGATATGAATAACAGTTGACCAGGAAAGATAGCCCTACACTTATGTGAAGTTTGAGCGAGATCGGAGAGGAAAGAATTTAGGCCAACATCAGTAATTGGTTTATACAAAACATGAGCAGAATATAACATTAAAAGGAAGGGAATCTGTCAGATCCAAAATTCTTTAGATCTACATATTAATGAAATAAAACTAATTTTAAACTGAAATAAAAAGAAACAACATACCTAGGAAAAGTCCATACACGCTAGAAACACAAAGGACCCCGAGGACAGTGAATGGTAATAGGAATCGCCCTAATGAGTAATCCATTATTCACTTGGATTCTTATGTCAACCTTGTCAATGAGGCGGTACTCGATGAGCGAGAGCCAAACTTCTCTTCAAGCTTGGTCACAAAGTGGTGCCAAACTGGAAGGTAATTTTTGGCTGTTATCTATAAATTATGTGATAAGATTGAAGGAACATTCCGATATTTTCTGCCGTACTACAATAAACGCCCTCTACAATGATAATAGTAGAAAACACCATACAGTAAAACCCCTCTTAAGCGGACATCAAAAATGAAGTCTAATTAATTATGGGTCTGTAAGGCAGGTGGTAGCTTATTGCACGTCAAATGTAATTCAGAAAGCTCCAAAAGGAACGTTCTGCATTACGTTTGCCCTGCATTAACTAACGACATTCTTTGTAAGATTGTTCAATAAATGAATGGCCGCTTAGGACAGATTATACTGTAGATGTCTTAATCCTGTCCCTCATATAAACGCTTTTAATCCTTACAACCCTAACTTTTCAAATGGGCTATACCAAAATCAAACAGGTCAAGCTTTTAGTGAATACTGAGGGATTGTTCAAAAGAAAAGTGCAACATGACAAACAGTCTAGGAGCCTAGGAGCCTTCTCATCTGGATCTACACTATTTGCAAAGGTCTCATACCCCGTACTGTAAGGGTTAAACACCTCATCAGACAGGGTAGTGACCGTCTGATCAGAGTCTGCTCTGTTTTCCTGTGAAATCATAATAGGTATGACTCTACAATTTCTACCAATACACAGAAACCATGATAATTTATGACATTGTAAAAATTCAGCTAACAGATATTCATGATGGCATTATTTTTTACATATCATCAGGAAGAGGTTTAGATACAGGTGGCTCCTTAATGTAGGACGAAAGTGATGTAGAAAAATATTACACCTTATCTTAATGTACGTGACCTTTGTGACCGAAAAGCTTCCATCCCAATCGATAGTTTTTTCTCAGTCCGCTGCAAAATGTTATCAAATCAGTTTTGTTTTGCAGTCCGTGTCTTGAAACTGATATCTATAATCACCATTCAAACATTTAATATGCGAGAGTTTTTACAATCAGTTTGGGTGCAAGTGGCACCAAGTATCTCGTTCGAGGTGTTGGGACAACCGAACAATACTTTTAAAAACGTGCCAGTAGGAGGGAATGATTCAATATTGTTTATCCCTTTACTCCACAGATGCGTATTTCAACACAATTGAAAACAGTCGACCCAGATGAGATAGCTCTGATCATGGTTCTGTCTGCTTATGGACTAGTATACACCTGTTTCTACAAGTCCTGTGAGGGTCAAATAGTCCATTATAAAGAATCATATACAGTTGAACTTTGATGTCCCGAACTTAAAAAAAGTACACATTACATCGAGATACCAGAGGTTCGAGTCATCCGATTTTTAATCTGAACAATTTCGAAAGGTTATAGCTTAATGCAAGTCTAAAGTAATGCTGAAAGCTCCTGTAGGAGCTGTCACATTTGTTTCTAGATATGCATAGTGATACATTTTAGAACAAGTGTGCATTGTACATTTTGTAAGGATCGAACGTTTACTCGAGTTAACCCGAAGTTCGAGTTATCTGATTTGGACATATCGAAGTTCAACTTTAATTGATATTCATAGTGCCACGATTATATATTCATTGAATATTCGTGTACTATACAGTGCACATGATTCCCGCAAAATCAAACGAATGGTCATAAGTTCCGTTGTCGTAATCTTTACCATGCTGTGAATACGGTCACCTTTACAAACAGTTTGGAACCAGGTAAGATGCCGAGTAACGATGTATCTCATCAGAATAAAAAATGTTTGACACTCGATCAATAGTTTCTCAAAAGCTTGGTCGAATTGGAAGTTGACAAAGTCCCACTAAAACTAATTGTTGTTTTAAAACTCCAAATGTAGATGCTACTGAGATCATTATCAATATACAAATGTACATGATTTAGTCGCCAGGTCAATGACATACAGACAACACTTCTAAACGGGGAATTTTAAGAAATAAGGATTTAGATATTTTAGACAGGTGACTGCTTAATGCAGGATGAAAGTACAAAAATGAGACATGCAGGAAACACCACATACAGAACGAACAAACAGCCGCCCGAACAGCAACACAAGGAAACAGCAAATGTACACAACTATAAAAACATCAAGAGACGCACAATGACAAAACAAACATACAATAGTGGAAGATGGAAGTACCGCATTGGAACGGTCAGTGACAAAACTGGGGGGTTAAACCGGTTTATAGGCGCCCAACCTCACACTTATTCCATCCGCCCCCTAAAAGACAAACAGTGTAAATAAACGTATCCCCTCTCCGACTAATCTACAACAACCGCGATGCGATGGCAAATACAGTGGTAAAGTGCATGTATAACGAAAACATTTAAGTGAACAAACTGTATCCACCTATCGCTAGTGTACTCAATGATTGAGCTGCAAACAGAGTAACTGTAGAAAAGTAATAAAGGGTACGACAAAAACGAAATCCATTTCTGGATTTAAGAGGTCGCCTTCATAGAGTACTAAACCTTTCTTGTCGGCGTACATGCAAAGAGGCCAGCGTGATTGCCAACTGTAAAAGCCATGCAGAAAGCTCCATTTGGGAGATTTTTGCAGGACTTTCACCCTACATTAAGCTGTCACCTGTCTTCCAGACCGGCATTGACGCTTATTTGAACTTTTGGTCTAGTGTGGTCTTACTGGATATTCTACCTTTTGTCATCTGTCCTAGAGCTACACATATATATCACTAGGTGCCATGAACTATACCACTACTGACTTTGGGCCCACTTTACTAAAGATGGTAATCGTCAGGGGCGCAGTTTGGATTTAATGAATGTGTAGGCCGAACTTAACCCTTTACTCCATGAATATTCATGTAAGCAATAATGAAATCATGAATATTAATTAGATTAATTGTTATAATAGAACATGTATTCAGGATTTTAGCCGTATCATATCTATATTATGTCCCGATATAACGCCACATTTTCAAGACCAAAATTGCACGGCTGCTCTTTGCAAACTTCTGAATATTTGATATATCACCACGTGCTATATAATATGACTGTGATAATGGTTTATTGTATACATGACATGGTTTAGACGATAATCAAACAATCAACAGGACCAGTAATAACTCCAAACGTATTGAAGCCAGAGTTATGGACCTTGTGCGTGACACTTTCTCTTATCATGCTCTTTCCATGTATAAAGTTTCAATTCCATGGCATGAGCCATATAGGAGTCATCGTCCGGACAAAAAAGTGCGAAAAAAATGTACAAGGGGCAATAACTCAAATATTAGTGAAGCCAGAGTTATGGACCTTGAGCGTGACACTTTCTCTCATAATGCTCTTTCCGTGTATTAAGTTTGAATTCAATGGCATGAGCCATATAGGAGTCATCGTCCGGAAAAAAAATGTCAAAAAATGTACAAGGGGCAATAACACCAAACGTATTGAAGCCAGAGTTATGCCCCTTGTACATGACCCTTTCTCTTATCATGCTCTTTCTGTGTATAAAGTTTCAATTCAATGGCATGAGCCATATAGGAGTCATCGTCCGGACGAAAAAGTGTGAAAAAATGTACAAGGGCAATAACTCAAATATTAGTGAAGCCAGAGTTATGGACCTTGTGCATGACACTTTCTCTCATCATGCTCTTTCCATGTATGAACTTTGAATTCAATGGCATGAGCCATATAAGAGTTATTGTCTGGACAAAAAAGTGTGAAAATGTACAATGGGCAATAACTCAAATATTTGTGAAGCCAGAGTTTTGGACCTTGTTCATGACACTTTCTCTTATTATGCTCTTTCCATATATGATGTTTAAACCAACTGGCATCATGCATATAGAAGTTATCGTCCAGACAAGAAAGTGTGACGGACAGACGGACAGACAAACAGGCAGACAATTCTCACAAAAACAATATGTCTCTTCCATATAAATATGGGGGAGACAAAATTATAGCTTTATAAGACAGGTGGTTGCTTAATACAGGTAAAATGTAATGCAGAAAGCTCCTATAGGAGCTTTCTGCATTACGTTGCCCTGTATTAAGCAGCCACCTGCTGTTTAGTTGAAAAAGTAGTAAAGTCAAGCAGGAAAAGCCACACACAAAACGCCGCCATCACACACACACACGCACGCACACAAACAAACATTCGCAAACACACGAGAAGAACACAGAAAACACCAATAAATACACAGGCACCTGAGACAAACATGAACAAAACACAAGCACAAAGACACAAGACAAACAAAGGTAAGGGTGACAAAGAGAGAACCGCCTTGGCACGGTCAGTAGCAAAAACACCACTGGGGGTTCAAACCGGTTTACGGACGTCCTAACCTCACACTTATCTCAGTCACCCTAGCTAAACAAACAATGTAAACAAAGGTATCCCCGCCGGACTTCCCCACAACATAGAAGACTGTAAACACAGTACAAAATGTAAAACATAGCATACCAACTGTGAAAGTCAAATATGTACTCAATGACTTTGTTGAAGACAGAGCAACTGCAGGGAAGCCGTTAAGGGCACGACAGAGAAAGGGTAATACTTGAGTCTGGTAAACTCATCCAATTTCTGGGTTTAAAGAGTATACCATCATAGCGTACTACCCTCGGCCTGTCATCGTACAAGCAAAGAGAGGAGCGTAGCGACCGACTGTAAAGGGGTCGATAACCAAACATGCAGTGTGTTGCAATATAATAGGGTCATAACCTTTCTACATACTTCTAGACTGTCTTTTTCTCTAGTAAATGCTCCTTTTCGGAAGATTCATTCAAAGACGCTAAAATAGCCTATGAGGGAATGGGTTAAATTTCTTGGTTCGGTTATACAATGTATGTGCCGTGATATTTAATAACGCTGAAATACACTCCACATCCAACTACAACTATCAAGCATAACATTTTTTCCGGTGAGCATACCCAGGACCCCTATAGCAACGGTGCGTACATTACATTTGATTCCTGCTAGCTCCTGGTGTAAATGATTTGTATTAGGTAGGGCGGGAACAGTAGCAACACAAGGTGTTACAGCATATGATAGAAACGCTGTGTCCCGTGTAATGGAGCAAGGCGCGTCTACTGAACAGAACATAATAAACAATACGAAACAATTTATTTGTAAAACATCTACAATGTGTTTTCTAACATTTCAGATCAAGTAGATAATTTGTGTTCAGCCAGTGCTTGGACAGTGACCACACGTGGCTTTGCAATCGGTGGTGGAGACCTGAGGGTCGGAACACACGTTGAACCCCGTGGACTGCAACAATGCGCATTGGCTGTTGTCATTGCATGGCACTGGAATAGACGACATAATATGTTGATGTGGACATCAATGATGCAGTTAGAATTTTTACTCAATACTTGGTAAGATCTAGATCAGTTTTGGATAACTTTTATCCAATACCAGTTTGAGCCAATCGTAGCTATCTTCTTACATACTTTTTGTTGCCATGACAAACGCTTTAACCCATTCCCCCATATTGACGACTTTAGACGACCATTTATCGCAATGGTTTCAAATTACAAAATTCTAACAATTTCCTTTTCTCCAGTTAATGTTCCTTTTCGATAGATTTATTCAAAGAGGTTATATCTAAAAATAGCCTAATGTGTTAAGACAATCGGTGTCTCATCAGAACCCAAACTGTTAAGACCTATTTCTTACGAAACAAAATAGGTAAAAAGCATGCTTTTAACTGCAAAGGTTTCAACGAATTCGTTTTCAACATTTAATGTTGCTGTTCATATACAGTTGACAGACACGCCAAATCTGGTCAGACATGGTGTCACAATAACCAGTAATCTTAAACAGTGTCACAACTTCATGGAAGAATAATATAGCAGAATCTGCCTAAAGCGGTCATCAAAATAAGGTCTACTTAGGGGAATGTAAGGCAGGTGGCAGTTTAATGCAGGTCAAAAGTAATACAGAAAGCTCCTATATGAGATTTCTGCATTATGTTTGCCCTGCAAGTAACAGCCTGCTTTTTCAGACTCCTGTGTTAAATAAATGAATGGCCGCTTAGGATAATTAAATATGCAAATCAATGATAAGGTTGTTTATATTGCTCAGAGTTAGTTGAAGGGCACCACTCAGGTGTAACACAGACAATCAGCATTATACGAGTTGTATCATTATCATCATAAGTACTCATACCTGAGGATGAACATCTGTGGTTGCATAGACTCGATGTACAACATTCCCAACAGCTCTTACTGAGAATTGCCTTGGCTTTGGAACACGTCTGAAGATCAGTAACAAGTCTTAAAAATCTTGATTTATCTGTACTGAGTTTGTCGTTCAGAAACTGAACATTACAGACAGATCAAGTGAGTCTTACATAGCATTGCACTCCATTCATTTGTATTGAGTTAAAGAAATAACACGCTTCATTGCACATCAACATTCATATTGTCATCGTTTTCTGCTTACACAGATTCGGATAATCTAGAAACAGTTGCGCTTTGAGTTGCCATTGTTGTAATATAAATACAGCTGAGCCCCTCTATAGCAACCATTTAACGATCAACTACATGTATATTGGTTTGTTTTTAAAACCAGATCCCTATTGAATGCAGGGCGAATATAATGAAAAAAGCTCATATAGGACCTTTTTGTATAACTAACCTGTCTCTATGACACATAATTAACCCATTTCCTCACTGACGCTCTGTAAAAGGTGGCCACTGTGATATATATATATAGCATTTGCTCCTTAGGAGCAAATGCCCTATTTATTACAAAGGTTTCAAAACTAAACAAAAATTTCCATTTCCATTTCTACACTAAAAGTTTCTATTTCTCTAGTAAATACTCCTTTCCAGTAGATTTATGCAGAGATTTTGTCTATGACGTAATGGGTTAAACCTATATTAGTTGTCACTTTAGAGGGGTTTTACCGAGTGTCAGTAACGCTGGAAAGAGACCCTATTAATATGTTCTATATGCTGTTTTAACCCATTCCCTCATAGTTGACGCCTCTCAGTCTGCAAAAGTCACCTGTTGAAACCATTGTGGTAAATATAGCATTTAATTTAACTCCTATAGGCGCAAATGATCTATTTATCACAATTGTTTCAAACTACAAAATTCTGAATTTTTCCTTTTCTCTAGTTAATGCTCTTTTTCGGTAGATTTATTCAAAGAGGTTGGATCTAGAAATAGCTTGGGGAATGGGATAACAGTTTCGTATGGAAGCGTCTGATAAAGTTCAGTACAAATATGTTAAGTACAAATACTGTCGGCTGCAACATTTGTCGTATGCTACAATGTGGTGATTTTCAAATGTTCTCCCCTTGTTTTTTAACAAATCACAGTAACAAACAGTTTGGACCCTGATGAGACGCCGAACAACTCGGCTTCTCATTTGAGTCCAGGGTCCATGCTTATAAAACTTTCAGTTGAGTCTGAGTTCGTTCTAAAGTTTTTGATTGGTCAGATTTGAGCCAAAGGCTCAAAATTGACCAATCAAAAGCTTGAGAACTCAAATCTGACCAATCAAAAGCTTGAGAACGAACTCAGACTCAACTAAAAAGCTTTATAAGCATGGGCCCAGGTGCGACAATGGCATCGAAGGAGATTAATAAAAAAATAACCATATTACTGCACATAGTTCAACATAACCATATCACTGCACATAGTTCAACATAACCATATCACTGCACATAGTTCAACATGTTCATATTAATGTCATCCTAATTTCAGAATTTATATTACATTAAAGCAAATATCCATATAGACATAATATTTATGCAAGCTACTCAATTTATTGCTAACTGAATAATTGCAATATGTTACATAATGTAAGAGGTTTGTGAATTACCTTGCCGTCGAGACAACGATGTGTGTATCCGCTTTGGTCATGAAAAAGGGCACAAACCTGGAAAAATAACATAATAACAACATTCATTTTGACGAAAAGTGGGCGTTTATATACAATATATCCGCGTTATCAGCCAGTCGGTGAAAGTCATAGTCCCTTGAGCATTCCATCGTATCAGTCAAGGATTGTACTTTAAAGTGTTCACCTCAATGATACGGACAAGATGGCTGCCATCTTACAAACATAATTGTATATCTGATTCAAACATAGATAATATTATATTTGTCACAGGTACCATACCAGTCTATAATGAATCTTCAGCACGCTTGGAACGAATTATTATCTATTGGCAATACTAATATGGGCAATACTAATCACCTAAATATTGCTTGCTTAAATTATACGGACAATACTATTCACCTAAATATTGCTTGCTTAAATAATACGGACAATACTAAACACCTACATATTGCTTGCTTAATTAACAATAACCATGATAATAATGTAAATATGGGAGTGACTTTAAAATAACTTGAGTAATTTATCATTATTAGGTAATATGTGATAATAATGATGTAGGCATGGCAGTGTCAAAGTAAGAACAAAAAGTAAATGTAGAAATTTCTTCCTTTAACACATTACCCCATAGTGACGCATTTGTGCGCCTCTATAGAATTAACATAGTGAAATCATTGTGATAAATAGAGAATTTGCTCCTATAGAAGCAAATGCTTTATTTATCACAATGGTTTCAAACTACAAAATTCTAAAGTTTTCTTTTTCTCTTGTTAATGCTCCTTTTCGGTAGATTATTTATAAAAAAAAAAAGGTTGGGTCTAAAATAGCGTATGAGTTAAATGCTGCCTACCATAAGTCCATCCCTCATTGTTGTCACAAGTCTTAACCTTTAGCCTGCTCCAGACACATGAGTCTCATCAAGGCCCTGATTGTACATGTAGTTTAGTCAACATTGCATTTTGAAAATTTAGTGGGTGCAAAAGTGTGTGAAAATAATGCACTCAGCAGTTTAAATGGTTGCGCTTTCCTTTCGGATTGTCAATTTTCGAAATATTTTATCACAGGATTATCTTGATTTACCTCATTCGCAGCACAAAGCTCTGGAGTAAGACAGGCACCGTCAGTTGCCATACGGGTACATGAGTAGCACATCAAAGGGGTCGCTTAAACACAAAACAGTACACGTAACTCCACTCTCAGTATTTGTTTTCAGTAGAACCTGTTCTAAGCGACCATTAATTTATTGAACATAAGCGACTTAAAAAAGTAATGCAGAAACTTCCTATAGGAGTTTTCTGGATTACTTTTGACCTGCCTGACATACCAATAAAATAGATGTCTGCTTAAGACCGGTTCTGTTGCATACATAACACTATAATTCTTGTATGATTTTAATAATATTGCATGGAGTGCACGATGTCGTAGTGAAGTAAACTAGTATAATTTTCTTCGAAATGCCACCAGTTAAAGCATACATTAATTGAAAGAATTATCATTTGTGGATGCCATGTGCTAGTTGATAGCATGAAAATGTAAGAGGCGTAGAAACTACGGATCCAACACAATGACGATTGGATAATTGCATGCTGTAACCCTTTGTATCAATTTATAGTACGTACGCTGATTTATTGTGTGCAGTGGTTTTGCACCTTACGTATCTGTCGTCAGCCAAAATAGAGAGATTCGTTTTATATCTCAAAGTAGGATTGTATCATTTTATCGTTTTCCAATAACAATAACAGTAAGTATATTGGATCCAGAAAATATTTACGCGAAGTCTCAGCTGAATCCAAACTATTTTATATAACAGTAAGTATATTGGATCCAGAAAATATTTACGCGAAGTCTCAGCTGAATCCAAACTATTTTAAAATTTCTTCCTTGACAGGGCTGTAAGATTTAACCCATTTCCTCACAGTGATGCCTCTGCAAAGGTCGTTTTTGTAAACCATTGTGATAAATAGAGCATTTGCTCCATAGAAGCAAATGCTCTATTTATCACAATGATTTCAAACCTACGCAATTCTAGAATATTCCTTTTCTCTAATTAATATTCTTTTCAGTAGATTATTCCAAAAATAGCCTATGGTGTAATAGGTTAAAAGGTTAATGAGTCATGGCTAGAAGGAATGTCCATAGTGACGTATTTACATGCATTATGCGTATTGGCTATCGCTGTGAACATAGGGGTAGTGCTCGGTGTGGTAGTGGTTGAGGTAGTCGTAGTGGTTGAGGTAGTGGTTGAGGTGGTGGTACTGGCCGTGGATGTGGCTGGCGTGTGAGTACGGGGGTTCAAAAGTCCTGTAATAAGAACTCCGTTTCTGCTTAATAGAGTTTCAGCATGGAAAAGAGTAATCGAACATTTGCGAACAATACAGATTAGCCGATACGTAGGTCTACACTATTGACAATGTTGTGTTATATAGTCAGGATCTGAGCGCATTAAATCTCATTAGACATATGTTTGCTTAACCCGTTCCTTTCTACAAACGCTTTTCATGCCTTTGCAAACAGAGTAGACCCAGATCAGACGACTCCTTTTAGGAGCTGTCTGTTCTGGGTCTACTTTGTATGCTTATGAAAATATATCTTCAGTTTCTACCAATAACAAAATAGCATATGCAGACATACCGTTATAAAATCCAGCTAATAAATATTCATGATGTCATTATTTCTAACATAAATATGCAACAGAGAAAGGGTTAACTTTATTCAGAGTCTATAGTTTCAATATAATCTGAATTACAAAGTAACTAAGCAATCCCGTTGCATAGCACCATGGTGCTGACATCCCAACCCCTCACCCCACAACTGTGATTTTAAAATTTCAAAGTTTGAGCTGTAGTCAACATATATTGAGAATGAACTCAGATTCAATGTATTTTAACCCTATCAGTGAGAGAAACGAGTCAAACACGTCCTTTGCAAACTTTGTAGACCCAGATAACAGTACTTCTAGAGGATCTCTTCCGGCAGGGTCTGTGCTCTTTGTCATTATACATAACCCTTTCCCTCATATAAACGTGTTTTCACGCATCTGTAAATAGAGTAGACCAGATCAGACGGCTCCTATATATGAGATCTGATCAGGGTCTGCTCTGTTTGCTAATGCTATTTGACAGATCTGTTTCTATACTTGGTAAATGTTCCACCTTCCATATTTCATTATAACTATTTTGTCCATGAATATTCATTAGGTATTGAAATTTGTAATAAAAGTACAAAAATGAGTCAAGCAGGAAACACCACATACAGAACAAACACTCGCCCGAACAGCAACACAAGGAAACAGCAAATGTACATAACTAGAAAAAACAACAAGAGACACACAAAGACAAAACAAACATACAATAGGAGGAAGATGGAAGTACCGCCTTGGAACGGTCAGTGACAAAAGTCACTGGGGGTTTAAACCGGTTTATGGGCGCCCAACCTCACTCTTATTCCATCCCCACCCTAAAAGACAAACAGTGTAAATAAACGTGTCCCCTCTCCGACTAATCTACAACAACCGCGACGGCAAATACAATGGTAAAGTGCATGTATAACGAAAAAACATTTAATTGAACATACTGTATCCACCTATCGCTAGTGTACTCAATGATTGAGCTGCAAACAGAGTAACTGTAGAAAAGTAATAAAGGGTACGACAAAAATGAAATAGTACAGATATCCGACGTTCTCCTTCCATTTCTGGATTTAAGAGGTCGCCTTCATAGAGTACTAAACCTTTCTTGTCGGCGTACATGCAAAGAGGCCAGCGTGATTGCCAACTGTAAAAGGGTTGACAACCAAACATGCAGTATGTTGTAGTACTACAGGATCATATTCCTTTTTAATGAATTTTTTAACACATTTGATGAACAAAGTGAGAAAATGGGTATGTCCAATAATTTTACGAAGTTTGTAAATCACATCACCATAAAATTCAGGATGTGAAATACCGTGTCGCAGAAGCACCTTGAGATTACATTGGTACTTGCCAATAAGCGAGAGATTTCGATAGTAAAATTTAGAGAAAGTTTTTCTTAGTTTATGGTATCTATATCCTTGCTTAAGCAGCTTTTCAGTTAAAATGAGATTTCGACTGTTAAAATCGTCAATAGATGAACAAGCTCTAGCAAAACGAATAAGTTGAGATATATAAACCCCGTAAGATGGAGAACGGGGAACATCCCCGTCAAGATGAGGAAAATTTACAATATTAAAATCAAAATCATCTCTTTTGTCATATATTTTAGAAGAAATCATTCCATTATTAATTTTAAGGTCTAGATCAAGAAACGCTGCATAATTGTCGGACGGGTTAGCTTTATTCAATTTGAGTTCTTTAGGATAAATTGTAGGAATCAGAGCATCAAAGAAAGGGTTATCTAAGTTAAAAACATAGAACAAGGGAAATAGTTAAAACAAATCCCTGAATATTGATGTTAAGTTTAACCTGTTTGAAATTTGAAGTAGTCCATTTGAATATTCAGCGTTTAAAGAGTTAACAACCACATGACCCGATGTCTGCCGCTTACCTCTCAGCCACTTACCTATCAAGCCTCCGATAGCATTTTGAGCGAGTTGAGCGGCGCAGCCAGCCACTGAGCGGATATTGGAGAGAAAGTAGTTCGCCAACGGTGCACGATGGTGATTATGGCCGTAATTACAACTCCCGAAACAAAGTCGAAGACCTCCAAATAACCCGCCTGAATGTGTATACATCGGCAATGCTTGACTACCCATATGTTGACCATTGATGAACATGGAGAGTCCAAACTGCGGACTTGGTTGGTTAAAATATAAAATAAACATCAGCTGACTGACAAACAATTGAACATTTACTTCATAAATATGCCTCTCTACCAGAGTAGACTCAGATCAGATGGCCCCTGTAGGAGCCGTCTGATCAGGGTTTGCTTTGTTTGCTAATGGAATAATATAGACATGATTCTACAGTTTCTGCCATGGCCAAACATTCCAGTATATCAAATTAATATTCATGATGTTTCTCTTGCATGAATACTCATGGGGTAAAGAGTTGTACATGTGTCTCAGCCTAGCCCCGGGAAAGTAGTCCTCAAGGCTAGAAAGTAGTCCTCAAAGCTATGTAGACCGATTAGAAGCAAGTCATACATATAATGAAGGTTCCTATGTTTTAATACACACCAACAGAATCATCCATTTGTTGTCTATAAGGTTTGCAAGCAATGCATGCCCTGACTGAACGCAGTTTCTTGTATGGTCTTACATTGTTTGTAAACCCTAAACACTTAATTTCCAGAAGTAATGCAGGTAGAAAGATTATTGGGCAGATGAATGACGTACATATCAGAATATTGCGTATACCTCGCCAGTGTCTCTTCATTGAAAAGACAGGGTAACATTAATAGTTGACTCCCTTGCAAAAATGAACCTGGGTCAATATTTCAATGTTAGAATAAATATTGTCAAATTTTAATGTTATACCGAAAATGTCTTATTTTAATGGAGGATGGAAATGAAATCTAGCATACTTTTTTGTAATCTCAAATTGCTACTTCCAGGAAAGACAGATGTGACATTCATTTATTGGCCTATAAATGTTAAGAACAAACTAAGTTTCAAAACTAATGCTTTTAGAACCATGATTTGTGTACAAAGTACCAAAAGAAGCATTTAGGACATTTTGTTTAGAAACAGTTTCGTTTCTGCTGGCCTCCTTCTGTCTATAACGCTGTTTGCAAGAGCCCGAAAACCTTTTCTTTATAATGGTTTTCACCATACGTATGCCTTTTAACGCCTTGGTTACCTCTTTCACTGACAAAGTCGCCTAAATGCGCCACTGCAAATAGTGCAGTCAATGGTCAGATGTTGTCTTTCCAAGGTGACGTCTGACCATGGACTACACTATTTGCTCCGACATTTAAGCCCATTTTCAGAGGTTTCAAAAGCCTCTTTATATATGTTCTTTATATTTGTATACTGTTAAATGTAAAAGTAGTTCCGAACTCCAGTGAAAGAGTTAATACGGCTCCTGCAGAAGACGTCTGGCAAGGGTCTGCTTTGTTTGCTTATGGAATGATATACATGTAGATGCCATTCTACAGTATCTGTCATGACCAAATATTCCTATATTCAAATGCCATTTAACTGTCATCTGCATGATATTCATAATGGCATTATTTATTACATGCATATCGTGGAATAAAGGTTTATGCAATTCAAAATGAAAGTTCAGTCCAACTTCGATATCTCGTATTCAAGGGACCGTACAAATTAATTCGAGATAACAGATGTTTGAGTCATCCGATTACTAACCAGAACAATTTCCTAACTTCACAGCTAAATGCAGATTGAAAATAATACTGAAAGCTAATATAGGAGCTTTTAGCATTATTTTTCATCTGCATTTAGCTGTCATATGTGTTCCTAGATATGCGCAGTGATACAATTTAGAACAATTTTGTATTGTTGATTTTGAAAGAACCGAACTTTAACTTCTAGTTTATCCGAAAATCGAGTTATCCGAGTTCGAGATATCGAAGTTCAACTGCATATGAGTATTGTTATATACATACCAGAAGCTGGTTGTCACTACGTGTGGTGTGCTGTGAGACGGGTGCCAGTTCACGGTGAGTTTGTATCTGTGAAACGGTAGGCTGACAACAAGCACTAGCTTTTTATTGTGATAAATCAAGGAAGCTCCAACATTAGTGATTTGCCAGTTGTAATGACTGTTGAATAAATGTATCACGTGATTATGGTTATGGTTATGTCCCACATGAAATGTGAGTGTATGAGAAAATCCGTGGTGATGGAGGTTACAGAACACGGCGCAGAGTAATCGGCCATGGGCCCGTTTATTGGTGCCATTCTGTGCCTCAGCTTCACAATATCCACCCGAGTGTTGGAAGGAGAGGTAGCCTGTGGCAGGAGATCGCTTCATGTTGCCAGGCAAACTCTGTAGGAGTTCCACGTCGCCAACCACTTTGAAGAGGCCGCTGGTTGTAGACAGAGTTTGATGTTGAAGACTCCCGAATGTAAGGTCACTTACTGCCAAGTCGTTAACTAGATTAAGAAATCAGTAGGATATACCCATGTCCAATAGGATATCGGTCATACGTCATAACAGACAGCCTCTGAAAAATTCTCTAAAACAATGTTTTCCATTTTGGCAGTTCAGAGCTACGGATAGAGGTGCCTACCCATAAACTAAAATCATAATTTCTCCACTAAACCCAATAATGTAACCACTCTTTAGAATCGTCTCTAAGATTCTGAACAAATCATCGAATCGACGATTCTACAGAGTGACCACAGTATAAGGTTCGGTGGGGAAATAAAGGAGTTGCCGTACATCGGGAATTTTTGGCGCACTAGAAATATTGGTTTCACAAAAACGCCATTTATAAACAGCCAAATTTACATATTCGAGTCGTCAAACGAACAGGATCTTAATCTGTGTAATCGAGCGCACATCAATATAACGTTCCGCCCTGGGTACCGGTATACCTATCGAACACGCATGTGGCAACAGGAAACATTCGATGCATGCTTCATTTCGTTAAAGTGTTGCCTGAACGGTAAACCAAGCGACCAAATAATAAAAATAAAGTGCCAATAAAGAAGTCTCAAAAGTACTGGAACTTCAAGTGACACCGACGCGGAGTTCTTATCTGAAACTAACAGCCAAAGACCGTTTTGAAAGCGGCAAATATGCTGCCGAAAATGGCACCGAACTTTAAAGGATCGTTGAACGTATAGTGACGGAAAATTAACAGAGACTACGGTTCGCTGTCGGTTCGCAGTATGCGAGTGGAAAGAAAATAAATTAGACTTTGAAAATGATCGTGACATGTCTAGGGCAAAAAGGGACATACCCTTGGTTCTAGTAGACGAACTTGATACAAAAAAGTGAGAGAACTATATCACCGGTCTTCGTGAGTCGGTGGTGTTGTAAACACTACGGTTGTGATAGCATGTGCTCGAGAAATAGTGCTGGCAAAGGGCAAATATTTGCTGTCAGAAAATGACGGAAATATTGATCTTACAAGATATTGGACCCTGCCAATAACGGATAGGATGATTTTAGTGAAGCGGCGCGGCAGCACTTCTGCCAATGTTACACCTGGTGATTTGGATAAGAAAACATTTTTCAAGCATGTGTCAACTTTGGGGCAGGAACACAATATACCACCTGAGCTGATCATAAATTTCGTTCCTGTGTCACAATGGACAATCGCAAAGCAGGGAAGCAAGAAGGTCGCCATTAAAGGATTAGACAAGAGACAAAAACACAGGTGACTGATATTTCCCCATACTATTCTACAGTTTTAACACCTTGTGTAGTGATTAGCTACCTGTTTACTGTATTCAATAGAATGCTCCTTTACTTTTAACCTACTTTATGTGTGTAAAATGCTTGAAAATGTTTAAATGGACCTCTGGCAGATACTAAAATAGACAATAAAAGTCAGACGGAAGACAACACACAAAACGCACAGCCAACCAACGTGCACCGTGCAAGTCTTGGCAGTTATTCTTTACTTCTAGTTCTTTGAGTAGGCTAGTTGACTTTGAGACTGCATGTAAATACAGTGAACTCCATTTAAGGCAACCATCATTAGAGGAGGTTTACTTTACATTGCGTTAATTTATATTAAAAATGTATAAATGATTGACCTGAACAGCTTTGCTAATCAATTCAGTCGAACTCGATATAAATTTGAATATTGGCGTGCCGATTTAGAAAACGGTTGGAATGCGTTGTGCAGGTTGAAATGCATTAAGGGTTAGCCAATTGTAGCGCTCCATGTGCGTCGTCCGTTGTATCACTACGCTGTTTGTAAGCAATAGCCGAATAGCCTGTTTAATTTTCTATGGCATTTAAAGGCTTATGTGATGAAAAGAATCTTACATTCGTGTTCGTTACACATTGTTTTCATCAAACTCGTTTACTATAATGAATATGGCACTCGCTAAAGCTCGTGTCATAATAAACTCGTTTTATAAAAACAATTTGTAATGAACACTCATGTAAGATCCTCTATGTACTGGTATACCGTTCAAATTTAATGTCGGTCTGTAAGACAGGTGACAGCTTAATGCAGGGTGAAAGTCGTGCAGAAAGCTCCTATATGAGCTTTCTGCATGACGTTCATCCTGCATTAAGCAGTCACCCGCCTAAAGTATCTAAATTCTTCTATACTAGAGTTCCTTCTGGTTTTACTGCAAATATAAATAGCACATGTGTCTAATAGGAAGTAAGGCCCTGGCGCTTTTGTAAATATGCAGGATAATTCTACATATAAATATACATATATAGTTGAATTTTAATAGCTCGAACTTCAAAGTATCATACAAATTACCTCGAGATAAGAGAAGTTCGAGTCATCCGATATGGATAATTTTTCAGGTTCACAGCTTAATGCAGGTCTAAAGTAGTGCTGAAAGCTCCTGAAGTTCGGGTTATCCGAGTTCGAGATAATATATATTTAATTAGTTCAACATAATTTTGCTCGACCTTGGTAGCTTTAAAATTTGATTTCATCCCTATAAATATTTAACCCTTCGCTTGCTGAATTTTAAAATAAATTTCTTCTTCTTTACCCATGCCCTGTTGTATAATAACATATATCACTGTGTACAAGTATTTCACTGTGCAATCACTGCTGTGGAGTGCGCTGGTTGCACAATCAACTTGTAAATAGTGCAGACCCTGCAGGAGCTGTCTCATCTGGGTCTTCACTATTTTCAGGTAGGTATATTGACGTGAATAGCAAGCGAAGGGTTAAGAATTAGGCAGTCAGCCTTTATTCTCATCAAATAGAAATTACATTATGGTCGACGTCGTGTATAACCAGAAACTCGGATGCTCATTCGTTGCGTTGTGTTCTACATCTACAATGTTTGCAGTGGACACAATGTATTTGGTACTGACGAGAGCCTGTGGTTAACAAATGCATAGTAATGATTACCGTACCTGTGGTCTCACATCTTTCACCCAAAAATCCATCGGCACAAGCGCATTTGTCCTTTCCAATGCACTTTCCCCCGTTTTGACAAAAGCCGTTAGAACACATTCCTAGAACGGGAAAATATAAGTGTGTCATGTAGTGGGAAAGCTGTATCTGTTGTATGACCATCCAAGTGATAAGATATTACTAACCGTTACAGTTTTATGCAACTGTTCGCAGCTTTTAAGACCGTAACATTGCGATTACGCTTTTAATCGCAACATTACGGGCTTAACATTTGAGATTAGCTGCATAAAATTGAAACAGTTAGTAATAACTGATCACTGGGCAGTTTGTTGCAACTACTATTGCAATAATAACAACTTTTGCAATAACTTTATTGCAAAACTGGTTTGGTTGTAAAAAGTGTCTAATTTGTATTGCAATTACTTGACAACCACTTTTGCAATAAAAAACGAGAACTGCAAGAAAAGTTTCTAGATGAAAACAATGAGTTACTGTTGCATTTGAGGCGGTTGCAAGTAGTTGCAAATATCTTGACAGGACATACCTTGACAACAAAGCTCAAATGGACTTACCAGTAAATTACGAAACATACCATATACCAAGGTTTTTCTATGTTGACAGACTAGTCGCTATTATGTCTGTTTGTTTTGAAAATATTATAAACATCTTTTAACAGCTAAATCGGATAATATGGAAGCCTAAATGGGTTTATCAGCAAAATATGAACGGTACAGAAAGGTAGTTTAACAGGTTGAGTCAATTATTCATTATCAAGCATCTGATTAGTCTGATTTTAAGTAAGGTCAATGTCTGCTTAATCAGATGATACAGTATTCACACGTAGTAATTATTACACTGATTTTATCACGCATGCTTCTGTTGCTATATTTGGAATTCCCGTCTATACGGTTGTGACAAATAACCCATTTCCTTCATACTTATACCTTTTGACGCCTCTGTAAAAGTTACTTTTTTAAATCATTGTGATAAATAAAGCATTACCTCCTCTTAAGCAAATACTCTATCTACCACAGTGGTTTCAAAACTACACAATTTCAAAAGTCTACTTTTCTCTAGCAAATTCTCCTTTTATGTATATGTATTCAGAAGAGGTTGAGTCTGAAAATAGCCTTATGTGAGAATAGGTTAAAAGGTTTATGACAATATGATGTCCTTACCAGTCGGCGAACAGCCTTGAAGTTGCACAGTGGCGCAGTCAAGCTTCTCTGTTATAATGATCACCATGGATTCTGCGTATATTGGATCACTCAGGGTATAGGCTACCTCTATTATGTCGGCATCCAGTGTTCCAAGCAAGTGCTCAAATCATAAACATTAAACCTTTCGCTGCCAAACTCTGTCGTCTGCTAACTTTGTCATCTGCTACAATTTTTCATTTTTGTTTCAAAACATAGTAACAGTAACAAACAGTTTGGATCCTGATGAGACGCCGAGTTACTCGGCGTCTCATCTGGATCCAAACTGTTTGCATATGTTATCACAGATCCAGCTTTGGCAACGAAAGGGTTAAACCTTTACTCCACCAATAAGCATGTTAACGCCTTTGCAAACATATACAGGAGCCGTTTGATCAGGGTCTGCTCTCTTTGCATATGCCATGATATAGATATGAGTCTACTGTTTTTGTCAATGCAAAATGTTGCAGTGTTCAAGTGCAATTATAACAATTGATTAATCTAATTAATATACATGATGTCATTATTTCTTACAACATGAATATTCATGGAATAAGGGTGATTACCCTTGCAGTAAGTGTGGATCCAGATGAGATTGAGTATATGTCGTCTCACAGCATCCAAGCTTTTTGACAACCAGGTTGCATTTTTGTAGATATATGACAGCTTGGTTTTTCAAATGAATTAAACGAAAACATTTGAGCTTCCATATCACGAACTCGGATAACTCGACTCCGGGATAAATCGAAGTAAATGTTCGGTTCTTCCAAAACTTACAATAGAGATTTGTTCTAAAAAGTACCACTGCGCATATCTGGAAACACATAATGCTGAGACGTCCTATAGGAGTTTTCAATATTACTTTGGACCTCATTAAGTTGTGGCCTTAAGAAATTATTCAGATTAGAAAGTGTATGACTCGAATCTCTGTTATCTCGACGCTATTTCTATGATCCCTTGAAGTTCGAAATATCAAAGGTCAACTAGATTTTGGTGGCATGGTATGCTCAGCAGGCTAACTATTAATTAGTATGTGACTCTAGGGAAATAATCATAAAAACAACCAAAAGCGATAGTGAACCTATATCTATTAATTAGTATGTGACTCTAGGGAAATACTCATAACAACAACCAAAAGCGATAGTGAACCTATATCTATTAATTAGTATGTGACTCTAGGGAAATAATCATAACAACAACCAAAAGCGATAGTGAACCTATATCTATTAATTAGTATGTGACTCTAGGGAAATAATCATAAAAACAACCAAAAGCGATAGTGAACCTATATCTATTAATTAGTATGTGACTCTAGGGAAATAATCATAAAAACAACCAAAAGCGATAGTGAACCTATATATACTGCTAAAACACGTAGTAATATATATACATGTATATAGAATTGTTGGACATGGATTTTTTTCACATATATTGTTATCCTTTTTCTACTGTGAAAATATAATGTCTGCTTAAATTTAGTACAGGTGCAATTTTGATTACATCCGATTCACTCAAGCTTTTAGTGAACCATTGGTCCAGTGTCGTACAGCTCGGATCCAGATGAGACGCCGAGTAGACGCCGAGCTACTCGACTTATCATCTGGATCCAAGCGGTTTGCAGATGTTAGATAACAGTTAACCCATTACTTGATGAATATGTAGTTAAGATTATTGATATCGTGAATACTATTTAAAGTTGTTTTTTTTCAATGACCTTATGAACAAGGGAATGTTTGGTCAGATTCTGTTGAATCATATCTATATCAGAGCTACATACCCTATTAACCGTGTATTGTGGTAGAAACGAGTTACAGTATCAGTCTTTAGTGAACAAATAATTACACATTTAAATGCATGTAGTTGCAATCGTTAATAACCTATACAAAATGGAAAGCTTGTACATGTAGCAAATGGTGGTTGTGGCTATAATGAGTTGCAATGAAATATATGTGACTATAAAGATATATATTTCGGGTTATAATGAGGAGAAATTAAAATCTCAAACAATAATGAAGCTAAACTTTATTATTATTATTATATAAATATTTTGCTTTTATGAGATGAAACTACACATCTGTATTTGTAATGAGATAAAACTACATGTTTCTAGCTGCACTAATGTTACCAATTTCCCTTCCCTCATGTAAACGCTTTTTAAAACCTTTGCAAACAGAGTTGACATAGATCAGACGCCTCCTATATTAGCCATCTGATCAGGGTCTACTCTGTTTGCTTATGAAATAGTAATTGATCTGACTCTACCATTTCTACCAATACCAAAACATCCTGTGTACATTTGCCATTTTAAAAATTCAGCAAATACATATTCATGATGTCATTATTTCTAACATAAACATGGAACAGGGAAAGTGTTAAACTTTAACTAATTCTCTCCTACCGACGCATTTTGACGTCTCTGTAGAGGTATCTTTTGAAACCATTCTGATAAATAGAGCTTTTGTTCCATACGAGCAAATGCTCTATTTGTCACAATGGATTCAAAAGTATACATTTCTAAACAACTCCATTTTCTGGTAAATTCTCCTTTTCTGTAAATTTATTCAAAGAGTTTGTTTCTAAAATTAGTCTAGGAGGAAATAGGTCAACCCATTTATCATGTTGCCTATTAGGCAGTTTTACTATTTTGTTGTGTACCTACTGTTGAGTAATTCCGCGGTGTTTTAGTAACATCCGAAGCGTCAATGAAGCTCAATGACATGTCAGTTGGAGTATCCTTGTGGAAGCCATGGCATCTTTCTATGTTTAGCGCTATCCTACTGACAAGTGATGGATGTGCCAATGTCACGATGTAATAGGCTTGCTTCAGGTGTGTGTTCGGAAACGCGCGTAGTGTGAAATGAACTTTATTAGAACACTGGAGACTGTGGTCTGAAATACATGTACATTTGTCACAATAGCACACTGCATTTGCTAATAAAGGTTACCGGAACACCAAAACAGTTGCCAAGTTTATGGAAGAACAGATAACTACAGGTGAACTTCGATATATCGAATTCATTCAGAGAACACGAATCCCGGATAACTTCCACAATTTACGATACAGACTTGTTCTAAAATGTGTCACTACGCATATCAAGAAACACATGTGACAGGTCGAAAGGAGGCTCACTAAATAACATTTACCAAGACTCGTTTAATATCAGTTTGTACAAAATGACTACTCGCAACCTATCCTATATATATATTGACCCATTCGTGCCCAGTGACTCTTGAACAGGACACAGGCAAACAGTGTAGACCCAGATCAGATGCCTCCTGAAGGAGTCCTCTGGCCAGTCTCTGTACAGTCTGCTGAACCCATCTAAGCTAATTGCTTATTCTAGCAAATACGAGCGTATATTGTTTGCTGTGCTCCCCTCAAAATGAAAAATGGACGGGTTCCAAATTAAGATCTGGACGAGTTTTTCTGAAATAATGTGGGAAACTATTGGTTAACCTTTACCCCACTAGGCGCGATCTGACTAGCATTTGCAAATAGTTCGAGGTCAGGTTCCATGCTTATAAAACTTTTTAGTTGAGTCTGAGTTCGTTCTCAAGTTTTTTAGAGCCTTTGGCTCAAATCTGACCAATCAAAAGCTTGAGAACAAACTCGGCATCTTATTATGACCCAAACTGTTTGAGAGTCGGTGAATAGTTTCTCAGAATTTTAGTAGTACAGTTAAACCTCTCTATAACGGCCATTAAATTGCATCAAGTAGTTTGTGTTTAAGACAGGTGGCTGCTTAAAGCAATGTGAAAGTAAAACAGAACGCTCCTATAGGAGCGTTCTGTTTTACTTTCACCTTGCTTTAAGCAACCACCTGTCCTAGATACCAATTAATTAACACAATTTAGTGGTCGTTATGGAGAGGTTTTACTGTAGTCAAAAAAGAAGCAGTCAAACTTGCAACAGATCAAAACGTTGCCAGGGTTTTGTGGGGGTTCGGTGAAGTAAGGATTAAGACAATTGCTTAGCTCATGCAAAGAAAAGGAAATCAAAGAAATGACTGTAACTGAATGACTGAAAGGAATTGTAATTGTAGAGCATGTATACGATTTGAAAGTTTGGATCTCCAAAACATTTCTGTCCAAACATGTGAGTTTTCGGCCAAGATCACTTGATATGGGCGCTTTCGATGACATTTAAAATCATTGTATAGTGTCTATTCATATATAATAAAATGCATCTAAACCGAAATTTTAATCAAAAAGAGTTTATGTTTTTAGGCAGGTGGCTTCTTCATGGAGGGTAAATGTCATTCAGAAAGCTCCGAAAGGATCTTTACACTGCATTAAACTACCACTTTCAAATATAAATTGTATTTCCACCCATTATTGATCGCCGCATGAGCGGCGATCACTAATGGAATGTTCAAAAGTATTTACCCATGTAGGAGGGGTAGCGACAAGTTTTACAAAGTCTATTCCGCGGACATCGGTGAGGAGAACCGAATGAATTGGCTCATGAGAGCGTGGCAGAGAATAGTTTCTATCTGCATTATTGATGTAGTGAAATATGTGATGTAAAAACCTTCATACGATGTTTAAAAAGAAATTTATCAAACAAATGTACAATAATAACAATAATTATGACACTTTTTTCGTCGAAGTATCGACATTAAATGCCAAAAACAGTTTTGTAAACATAAATGAAGCCGGGTCAAAGTCGCAGAATTGAAGCCGGGTCAAAACTGTAGTCGTGCACCTGTTTGCGGTGCTCTCGTTCTAAATTATGCCCTTCAGAGATTTTGACATATTACAGTTTTGTTTAATGACCATTGTTTATTGTCCAAAAATGTCGACAAAAGTAATACATACATCAGTATATTTATACACGTGATATACACATGTTAAGTCATGAATAGATTCAAACTCTTTGCTAGTGCCTTTATATGTGAAAGCGATATATCCTAATAGAGAATAATAGGTTAGTGCTGTAGATGGGACTTACATTACAAGACGGGAAAACGTGCTCGAATTTGAAAAATAAGATCATTTGAATCGACAGTCGATATGTTAATTCAAACAGACATGGTTATTATTCTACCGGAGGCTCTACATGGTCAAAATCGAATTCCGTCGTCTCGGTTTCTATTTTTAGATAGGGCTAACGTCACTCGTTAATGGAACTGAACAGGCTATATTTAGGTCTATGACCATCACCGCCCTTGTAAGAGTTTATTGATTAAATTATCATGAGAGTGATAAATGTTTTAATGAAGTTTTATTGTTTTATTTATTTTTATTTAAAAAAGTCGTTTTATTTTTTTTTATTTAAAAAAGTCGTCAATATAGTAGCATGATAACTTTATATACATCTTCAATTTTCCTTGAAGTATGTCTGGCCTGGTAGCGTAGTGGTTACCACTGTCGCCTATCGTGCAGTCAGCCCTGGTTCGATTCTCACCGCTGACGAAACTTTTTTTTCTCTCTTTTTCCTTTCTATTTTTTTTTAATGACGGTTTGGGTTTTTACTGGGATAGTTAATGATAATTATCCATATTAAGTGTTTTTTCTTTCAACTTATACGTTATTTTTGGTAAAACAAATTTGTAGAAAAATTAAAAATAGTTCCTGTTGTAAGAAGAAATTCCTACACCTACTATACAAATAAACCTCTACTGTACATATAAACTTAGGTTTATTATGCTACCCCTTTATTACGTCACTAGCGGCTGTAGTGACGGGATAAATTTTTTATCCTCTTACGTTTTGGTATCGTCAATATGCCTCTGAACCAATCAATGACCGCCCTAGATATTTGTGTCAAGTTTCATGTGATACTTCCAACAATGCATATGTCATAATAGTTTTACCAGGTATTTACTTGTTACAGTTTGCAACAGAGTTCTTTATCAGCATGCCATAGTATATATAGGTCTTTGATTTATCCTCATTTTTTTAGCTCACCAGAGCACGACGTGCTCATGCTGAGCTTTTAGGATCGTTGGATGTCCCTCGTCTGTTGTCCGTTGAGATACCACATTTTGCACTTGATCTCTAAGTAAATTGGTTTGTGTTTTGCCCTGCATGAAATTTAGGTCAATCTCGAATATGGGTCACCTGGGCTCAAAAACAAGGTCACTAGGTCAAATCTTAGAAAAATCTTGTTAATGCTCTAGAAGCTACAAATCTTATTGGATCTTACTGAAATTTTATCAGAATGTGTCTCCATGAAATCTACGCCAAGTTCGAATATTGGTCATGTCGGGTCAAAAACTAGGTCACTAGGTCAAATCTTACAAAATCCTAAACACTGGAGGCCACATTTTGCACTTTATCTTTAAGTAAATTGGTTTGTGTATTGACCCTGATGAAATCTAGGTCAAGTTCGAATATGAATCGCCTGCAGTCATAAACTAGGCCACTAGGTCAAATCAGAGAAAAATCTTGTTCACACTCAAGTGGCTACAAATGTTATCAGATCTTACTGAAATTTTATCAGAATGTTTGTCCACATGCAATCTTGGTCAGGTTCAAATATGGATCATGTCGGGTTCGAAACTAGGTCACTACGTCATTACACTCTAGAGGCTACATATTTCGTTAAGTTTTTAATGAAATGTTGTATTTCAATTGTCTTAACAAAACAGTTCCTTATTAAAAACCTTCCTTGTACACAAATTTCGCGGCGATCCAATGCCTTGCATCAGTATTCGTCTTGTCATTATTTTAAACATTTAACATACTGTAGGAGACCTTGTGATCACATCTGCAATTACACGTAGTATGAATTCATATGAGACACCAATAACATCAGAATCTTTGATAAATGGAGTATACATTTGAAGAAAATGTTTCCGCAGTAAAAATCTTTCGAATTGACCACCAAATAATGTAAGTGGTAGCTTAATGCAGGGCGAACGTTTCTACAGGAGAGTTCGGCATTTCGTTTAACTTGCATAAGTAACCACTTGTTTTAAAAAGACGTCTATGTTTGTTTATGACTTGGTTACTTTAGAGAGGTTCTATTTCAACCATTTACTTCATGGATATTCATGTAAGAAATAATGGCATCATTAATATAAATTAGATTATGTTAATAATCGATATTGGAAGTAAAAGCGTTTGGCCATAGCAGAAATGTAGAATCAGGTCTATATTATTCTAAAAGCAAACAGTGCAGACCCTGATCAGAGGTCCCCTACAATAGCTGTCTGATCTTGATCTATTCTGTTATGAAAGGTGTAGAAAGGCGTATTTATGAAGTAAAGGGCCAGAAAGGACATGCTCGAAGCGAGTGAATATTTTCCCCCAGCAAGTAAGTGTTATCCTTTCGCCGCTGTGAAAAAAATGCTGTCTCCTCAAATTTGGACCAGGGTCAACTTTTGATAATCTGATTCGATCATGCTTTTGAGAAACTATTGACTCTGTGTCAAACAGCTTGGCTGCGTCTATTCAGGGTCTGCTCTGTTTGCTTATGCTTGTTTTTGGATATGATTCTACAGTTTCTGTCATGGCCAAAACCCATGCGCAGGAACCAATAGTGAAATAAGTAATTATGATGTCATCTTACATGAACAATCATGGAAAAAAATGTTATGCCAACATATTTTCTCAATAAATTGACCCCTTTACACTTGGTATAGGTTGTTTTTCAAGGATAAATGTCTTATTTTTAGCCCAGGCTATCATATGTAACAGTATAAAAATGCAGTTAGCCTTCGCATCCTAAAGAGAAAACCAAGATGTCTAAATCTGGTTTTGGAGGCAGGTGATAGCTTGATTCAAAGCAAACATTGTACATAAAGGCCCCATGGATAGGGGTTTTTTGCATTACTTTATCCTGTAAAAACCCACTACTTGTTCTTATAGAGCCCAATATGCATTCATTAATTGGTAGTTAGATGAAGATGAACACGACGATATGAATGAAAGTTGCTCAGGAAAGATAGTCGTACACTTTGTCTTATATTAATTTTTGGCGAGATTAGAGAAGGAAAAAACCGGTCAAAAATTGGTAAGGGGTACCCCTTAGTAAATATCGCGAAAAACTTGATTTTTGAAAAGTAACATTTTCATATATGGTTGGAAATGTCTTGGCAAGATGAGTTCAGAAGTGAAGTCAAAATTGTAATCAGACCATTTTCAGTCGAGTTAATTGCTCTTGAATGTGTGAAATGCAAAGCAGCTAGGGGATATCCATGTTTGGAGAGCCGTAGATCCGTTAAAATAAGGAGCATAATCGGTAAGTGATACACCTTAGTGAAGAATATCACGAAAACTATTATTCACTTGAAAAGTAACATTTTATACACCGTTGGGAGGGCTTGGCAAGACGAGTTCAGAAGTGAAGTCACAATAGAAATCAGACCATTTCCAGTCCAGTGAGGTGTCCTTGAAGGTTTGAAGAGCAAAGAACTGGAGTTATAGAGAGCTGTAGTTTCGTTAAAATATGGATTCAAACATGAAGATATGAATAACAGGTGCTCAGGAAAGATAGCCCTACACTTATGTGACGTTTGAGCGAGATCGGAGAGAAAAGAATTTCGGCAGGGGTTTTGTATAATTTGTGACTAAAGTGGTAATGCGCATGTGCATACTATATGCTACTTAGTATTTTCATTTATTACTTTGTAGTTTACATTTTTATTTTCACTCCTAGTTCCTGTTGAATTGCATGTCTACTCTCCCCTACTGGAGGCTAATAAATAAATAAACAAATAAAGTGATACCCCTTAGTAAATATCGCCAAAAACTTGATTTTTGAAAAGTAAGGTTTTCGTTTACCGACAGTATCTTCGGTTTCCGACAGTATATCGTACATTTATATGACGCAAATGTTGTCACGTGGACCAATTAGAATGCGGATTACAAAAAAAATGTTGCAGTAGAATATTTTTACAAGCATATCCATGGAGTAAAGGCTAATTTTGCATAACAGAATAAATTCAGAATCGGAATCTGTGTAGGTTGGTGCTAGAACACATGGTAAGAAAATTATTGTTTGAAATAACAGAAAAAACCTATTTACATGTATTACCTGTAACCCGGAAACCAACGGAAACGCATCCGCCATAATCTAACATAACACAGTATTCGTGTTCGTTTATTTCCGTGTAATTGATGGAGGTTTTCCATCTCTTAAAAAGTCGGATGTTTTCTAAGGGTTTAGTAGTATTCAGATATCGATAATGTTCATTTGAATATTTATATATAAACTGTTAGAAATGAGCTATAAAACATTATTTTATTTTTTGCTGTTGATTGGTTTATACAAAACATGAGCAGAATATAACGTTAAAGGAAGGGCCCTGTCGAATTATATCAGAATTTGTCAGAATTTGTCAGAATCAAATTTCTTTAGATCTACAAAATAATTTTAAACTGAAATAAAAAGAAACCATATACCTAGGAAAAGTCCATACACGCTGGAAACACAAAGGAACCCGAAGACAGTGAATGGTAATAGGACTCGCCCTAATGAGTAATCCATTATTCACTTGGATTCTTCTGTCAACCTTGTCAGTGAGGCGATACTCGATCTCTGAGGGCGATGCTCCCCTACAGGCTTGGTCAGAAAGTGGTGAGATAATTTTTGGCTGTTATCAATAAATTATGTGATAAGATTGAAGGAATATTTCGATATTTTCTGCCGTACTACAGTAAACGCCCTCTACAATTATCACAGCATAAAACAACATACAGTAAACCCCGTCTAACTCATTCTCTCCTAGACTAGTTTTAGACCCAGCCTCTTTGAAATAATCTAGCGAAAAGGACCATTAACTAGAGAAAAGGAAAAAGATAGAATTGTATAGTTTTGAAACCATTGTGATAAATAAAGCATTTGCTCCTATGGCTTTTACAGAGGCGCCAAAATGCGTCACTAGGGGCAATGTGCTAATTAATTGTTTAATTAATTGCGGGTCTTACAGGCAGGTGGTAGTTTAACGCAGGTCAAAAGTAATACCTAAAGCTCTAAAAAGTGCTTGCTGCATTACGTGTGCCCTGCATTAACCCATTCCCTCATATTGACGACTTTTGACGACTCTGTAAAAGTCACTTTGTGAAACCATTGTGATAAATAGAGCATTTTTCTCCTATAGGAGCAACTGCTCTATTTATCACAATGGTTTCAAAGTATAAAATTCTAAAAATATCCTTTTCTCTAGTTAATGCTCCTTTTCGGTAGATTGATTCAAAGAGGCTGTATCTAAAAATAGCTTAAGAGGTAATGGGTTAAACAACCACCTGCCTTGTAATATTTATTTGTTCAATAAATGAATGACCGCTTAGAACATATTATACTGTGTATGTCTTAATAATTAGTGTCCCTCATATAAACGCTTTTAACCCTTACAACGCTCTCTTTTCAAATGGACTATTCCAAAATTCAAACAGATCAAGCTTATAGTGAATACTTAGGGATTGTTCAAAAGAAAAGTGTAACATGACAAACGGTGCAGATCTGAGATTCAACAGATACCTAGAGGAGCCCTCTCATCTGGGTCTACACTGTTTGCAAAAGACATTAGTGAATCGTGTCCCGCACAGTAAGGTTTAAACACCTCAGCAGACAGGTAGTGACCGTCTGATCAGGGTCTGCTCTGTTTTCCTGTGAAATCATAATAGGTCTGACTCTACAATTTCTACCAATACAAAGAAACCATGAGAATTTATGACATTGTAAAAATTCAGCTAACAGATATTCATGATGGCATTATTTCTTATATATCATCAGGAAGAGGTTTAGATACATGTGGTTCCTTAATGTAGAAGGAAAGTGATGTAGAAAAATCGGTATCTCATCTGGATCTAAACTGTTTGCACTGAGGGTCAGGTTGTGCATACTTTGAGAAGACTTAACCCTTTACCTGATAGAAGCGGCTTTTAGCGTGTTTGATTTATTCCTCCGCTGAAGAAAATAGTTCAAATTCATACAGTCATGAACATATTGCATAATAAATATTTTCTATATCCTAGTAGGTGGTAGCTTAAAGCAGGCTGAAAGTAAAGCAGAATGCGCCTTAAGGCGCATTCTGCTTTACTTTCAACCTGCTTTAAGTGGTCATATGTCTTCAAAACTAGAAACAGGCTATTGGGTAAAGGGTTAAACTCCTTAGACAGTGTTTCACATGATATCTTAACTAAAAATGGGGCTAGTTTGTGTGACGGATTGTTTCATAATTTAAATTTATTATAATGTTGAGGTCACATATATCTCCTCGGGGTTACACCTTATCTTAATGTACGTGACCTTTGCGGCCATGTGTGTGCCCTTTGTGACCGAAAAGCTTCCAACCCGATCGATAGTTTGTTCTCAATCCGTTACAAAATTTTATCAAATCAGTTGTTTTTGTTTTGCAGTCCGTGTCGTGAAACTGATATCTATTATCACCATTTAACCCATTACTACATAGGCTATTTTAGATACATCCTCTTTGAATTAATCTACCGAAAAGGAGCATTAATTAGAGAAAAGGATTTTTTTAGAATTTTGTAGTTTGAAACCATTGTGATAAATAGAGGATTCGCTCCTATAGGAGCAAATGCTCTATTTATCACAATGGTTTCACAAAGTGACTTTTACAGAGTCGTCAAAAGTCGTCAATATGAGGGAATGGGTTAAACATTTTTTCTTGCTAATACGCGAGAGTTTTTACAGTTTCGATGCAATTAGTGGCACCAAGTATCCCATTCGAGTTCGGTGGACAATCGGACAATACTTTTAAAAAAGTGCCAGTAGGAGGGAATGATTTAAAATTGTTTATCCCTTTACTCCACAGATACATGTACGTATTTAACGCCTTTGAAAACAGTCGACCCAGATCAGATAGCTCCTGCAAGTGCCGTCAGGGTCCATGCTTATAAAACTTTCAGTTGAGTCTGAGTTCGTTCTCAAGTTTTTGATTGGTCAGATTTGAGCCTTTGGCTCAAATCTGACCAATCAAAAGCATGAGAACTCAAATCTGACCAATCAAAAGCTTGAGAACGAACTCAGACTCAACTAAAAAGCTTTATAAGCATGGACCCAGATCACGGTATGGATTAGTATACATCTGGTTCTAGAGTTCCTGTGTGGGTCAAATATTCCTGTGGTCATACGACATTATAAAGAATCATATACAGTTGAACTTCGATGTCTAGAACTTCAAAAAGACGTACACATTACTTCGAGATAACAGAGGTTCGAGTCATCCGATTTCTAATCTGAACAATTTCGCAAGTTTATAGCTTAATGCAAGTCTAAAGTAATGCTGAAAGCTCCTGTAGGAGTTGGCACATGTGTTTCTAGATATGCATAGTGATACATTTTAGAACAAGTGTGCATTGTACATTTTGTAAGGATCGAACGTTTACTTCGAGTTAACCCGAAGTTCGAGTTATCCAAGTTCGATATATTAAAGTTCTACTGTAATTGATATCCATAGTGCCACAACCATATATTAATCGAATATTCGTGTACCATACTGTGCACATGATTGCCGCGAAATCAAACGAATGGCCATAAGTTCCGTTGTCGTAATCTTTACCATGCTGTGAACAACGTTATGATCACCGATACAAATAGTTTGAATCCAGGCGAGACGCCGAGTAACTCTGCATCTCATCAGAATAAAAAATGTTTGACACTCAATCAAAAATTTCTCAAAAGCTTGGTCGAATTGGAAATAAACGAAATCCCACCAGAGCTAATTGTTGTTTTAAAACTCCAAATGTAGATGCTACTGAGATCATTATCAATATACATTATTTAGTCGCCAGGTCAATGACATACAGACAACACTTCTAAACGGGGAATTTTAGGAAAGTGTAAACAGGCGGCTGCTTAATACAGGATGAAAGCCATCCAGAAAGCTATATTTTTGAGATTTTTGCATGAATATATCCTGCATTAAGCTGCCACCTGTATTCCAGACCGGCATTGACGCTTATTTGAACGATTGGTCTAGAGTGTGGTCTTACTGGATATTCTACCTGTTGTCATCTGTCCTAGAGCTACACGTATACATATGTTACTTGGTGCCGTGAACTATACCACTACTGACCTTGGTCCCTCTTTACTAAAGATGGTAATCTTCAGGGGCGTAGTTTGGATTTAATGAATGTGTAGGCGGAATTTAACCCTATACTCCATGAATATTCATGTAAGGAACAATGACATCGTGGATATCAATTGTTAAAATAGCATATGAATTCAGGATTTTATGCCGTGGCGGACACTATATATATCATATCTACATTATATTATAAGCAAACAGAGCATACCCTGATGAGCCGTCTGATCTTGGTCTTCTCTTTTTGCAAAGGCATAAAGATTCGTACTAATGGAGGGGTCTTGCAGCCCAAACACACACAAGTATTTGTTTTCAACTTTCTGAGAAAAAGTGTAGGTCGCGGCCTACATGGCCTACAGAAAGCTACGCCCCTGACTCGTCATGTCCTAGATCTCTAACAGTTGCTACTAATCGGATAGTCCAATACATGTATATCACCCACTCTAGTGTGACGATGTTGATTATTTACAGGAAAAGCATTGATGCGAAGCCTATAACTTAATACTAATCGAATATGTAAACATGAAAAAATGATAGGAACAAGATGTCTGTTTTTACCTTTCGGATTATTGCCTAAGCACTTGATCTGTTACTGCAGTTGTTGACACTACAAGTAAATTAATATATATGTGTTAGATATAATACTATTGTGTACGAAAGTACCTGGTTCTAATTACTTCATTGATTTATAAGAATTTGTTCAGATTAGTCTGAGGGTTTGTTAGATTTTATTTTGCTGTGAAACTGGGGGAAAGCATAAAATTATATTTGGAATTTAGTAAACACAATGATACCAAAACTAAAACGAAATATAAAAAGTCTATTTGAATCGAGAGTATGGCCATTATATTTAATATTGATTTATTCATTTCCGTCATAATTTTTGCGTTGTTACGTAAGTTTATATACCAATTCAATTCACTTCTGTGAAGCAAATGCTCTATTTATAACAATGGTTTCAAAAAGTGACTTTTACAGCGACGTCAAAAAAAGCGCCAAAATGAGGGGAAAATGTGTTAAACTAGGTGTGCGGTACCCACTCTCACGCTTATTCTACCCGGGTTAGGATGTAAAGTAAAAGTCAAAGCAATTAATAATTACACCAGGCTAACACATGCATTTCGCTCCTTTCATTACTCTGAAAAAGTCTGTAATCAACTGTTTACCTGCTAGTGATGCATTTGTAAACAGGGTAGACCCAGACCAGATGCTTCTGAGGGAGCCATTTGGTCTGGGCGTGGTCCCTTTGCGTATGGAAAAATATAGACCTGATTTTACAGATTCCGCAACGATAAAAAGTGTAAATATAACATATAACTTTTCGGCTAATAAATATTAATGATGTAATTGTTTCATACATAAGTGTGCATCGGGCGAGGCATTAACCATTTCCCTGTTCTCGTATGTTTATTACAAATACTAATACAAATGTACCGACTGACTATTCATGGACAGAATAGTTATAATGAAATATGGAGGGTGGAATGTTGCAGCCATTTTAGAAAGTATAGAAACAGTTCTATTTAATTCCATCAGCAAACAGGTCAAACCCTGATCAGACGGCTCCTATGGGAGCCGTCTAATCTGGGTCTACTCTGTTTGCAGGTTCGTAAAAAGCATGTTTATATGAGGGAAGAGGTTAAGCAGGGGAGTTAGCTTCCAATAAAACTCCCTCCATTTATTTCGACTTGTGTTATCACGAATATTTACCTTGATTTAATATTTCAATTTAATCCCTTACTCCATACATTTACCTTTATACGCCTTTGCAAACAGTGGAGACCCAGATCAGATACCTCCTATAGGAACCGTCCGATAAGGGTCTGCTCTGTGGGCTTAATTCTTTCGGCGCCAATGCCGCCTGTTGGCACCATTGAAAACAGTGCAGTCCCAGGTCAGCTGCCGTCTTTTCAAGGCGGCATCTGACCTGGGACTTCACTGTTTTTGTATTATTTTAGTCCAAGCAAATGTTTTACTAATATACCTTTATTATTTAGTTTAGAATTATATTTAATATGAAAATATTATTGCAGACGATACTTTTAAATTTGACGCCAAAAGAGTTAAGCCTCATTCTACTGTTTGTGTGTTGGCAAAATCTTAATGTGTTGATATGTCATTTTGAAAATTAATCTAATTAATATTCATGTTGTCGTCATTTCTTACATGAATATTCATGGAGTAAAGAGTTAATTCCCAATACCCGGTAGTGTACGTGATCAAAATAATTTCCAAAGTTTTGTTGAAAGGACATTAAATTCATGGCACATCTGTTTTACTTTTTTCCACAAATGCAGAACATAATATATTAACATTAGACATTGGAATTTCTTAAATGCACGATCATGCACGATTGTGTATATGATTTCCTGTTAGGGATTTTCTTATACAGATACGTTCGCAACTAATTTAATAGTATTCCTGTGTACGTGAACTGAGTAACATCCTTAAGACTACCAATTAAGAAAACTTTTTGTTTGGAAGTGCTAACAAAATTAAAGACAACTTCCGAGCACAAACCAATACTATATTTGTGATTTGTCTATCCGAACCTATAAGATCAAGAATAGTTGAAATTTAAGTAAAAGTGGTTGTAATATCTACATCTAATAGAAAACAAAACACAACAACAACAACAACAAAACAAACAAACAAAACAACAACAAAAACAAACCAAAAACAACAACAAAAACGTCAACATGGTGCTGAGCGTTCATTGTAGTAGATTGAAATATAACTATTTTAACCTTTTCCTTGCCTAACCACTTCCCTGCTTAAACCTTTATCCATGCAATATATAATGACATCATGAATATCTATTAGCTGAATTTTTAAAATGTACTCTTTTCTATGAAATGTTATACTTGACCAAAACTGTAGAATCAGAAGCAAACAGGACAGACCCTGATGAGACGGCGCCTATAAGAGCCCTCTGATCTGATCTAGGTCTACTCATGTCTGTAGCGAATATGTTCGCGAGACTGTCTTGAAACAGTTTGGTCCAAATCAGACAATCTGTAACCCATCATATTGCATGAATCAGGTTCCAAACTGTTTTGACAACCAGATTATATTTTTCAGAAAAAAAGAGAAAGAAAAAAATCGATCATAGAGAGCTCTATAGCAGTTGAATCTTGTTAGCAGACGAATAATGTTTAGTATGCAAGGAGTTAAAAGGAATTAAATGTTCTATAATAATAATGATGATGATAATAATAATAATAATAATGGTAATAATAATGATAATATTATAATAATAATGACGATGAAACTTCATAAATGTGGTTTAAACCATCATTATGGTCTAAGGGAGAGTACTCATACTATACTAAAGGGGAAGACTGTAAGAGTTACCTCACTTTGAAAACACTGAGACTCTTCAAAGGGAGATAAATTTACACGAACTTGTCACATGATACCTTTAATCATAGGTAAACAGAAAGTAGATAACTGGTACAACTTTTGTATTTTGATTACTTCAATTAGGAAATGTCAACTGGCAAGGTAAAGACATTTCGAAGGACAAAATCCTGACAACACTTTCCTGTATGTGACTATGAAGTTCTTATGAGTAACTAATTTATGGACTTTTATGATTGTCTGCATGCATGTTTTTCTTCCTCTTCTTGCGTACGTTTCGTCTAACTGCCAGTTCGCCTTCATTAATTTAAAATATATAGATCGAGTGTTATATAGTGAATGATTAGACGCCTCGTCTAAAAGGCATACTTATAGCGGACATATTTTCACACATACCATGCGGGACCGCTGGTGTCGGTAGAGCTACAGATAAAGGTGCGTACTAAAATACTAAACTTGTCATTTCTCCTCCAAACCCTATGTTGTAACCATTCTTCAGGATCATCACTTCGAGACGATTCTAAAGAGTGGTGGAGAATTAAAGAAGTTGTTCTGGAAATTGTTTTAATCTGGGAAACAACACCTTCCATGGTTAAATTCTGAAATCAAAAAAATGATGAAGAAACGGGACAGACTGCATGGTCCATTCAAGAAAAGTAGAACCTCAGATTTCTCCAAGCTCAAAAAGATTAAAACTCTGATTCAAAAGAAAAGCCGAAATTCTTACTGGGACTACATGAACAACATTGTTTGCAGTACTGCGGAAAATAAGCATGGTACAACGAAACGTTTCTGGGGCTTTATAAAAACCCTTCGAAATGATTCTTGTGGTGTTGCTCCGTTACGAGAAAACGGGATACTAAAGTCAAATGCAAGGGAGAAATCTGAGATTCTGAACCGACAATTTTCCTCTGTTTTTACAAATGATTCAGATCCTAGTTTACAGTTTACCTGATCTAGGTCCTAGCCCTTATTCAAGTATGCCAGACATCCATGTTACTGTAAATGGAGTCAAAAATACTGGCAGGCTTGGACCCATACAAAGCAGCAGGGCCAGATCAGATAAAGCCAATAGTTTTGAAAGAATGTGCAAATGAAATAGCACCTATTTTTACTATCCTGTTTAACAAGTATATTCATAGTTGAACTGTACCCTCTGATTGGCTGCAAGCTTATGTAACCCCTATTTTTAAGATAGGAGAAAAGTTTCAAGCTTCTAACTACAGACCTGTCTCCTTAACTTGTATAGCTTGTAAAATCCTTGAACATATAGTTGTCAGTAATATTTTGGACCACTTAGATCACTTTAATATCCTGGTTGACAATCAGCATGGTTTTCGTGCCCGGTGGTCTTGCGAAACACAGCTTGTAGGTTTTATTCATGACTTGGCAAAATCAGTACAACGGAGCCAGATCCATGTTGCCATTTTAGACTTCAGTAAAGCGTTTGATGTCGTTCACCATGATAGACTGCTACATAAGCTAGATCACTATGGTATCAGAGGCTCTGCCCATTCATGGGTTGGATCATTCTTAGGCCATCGCACCCAAAGAGTTGTAGTAGACGGGGCAACATCTGATCTGGCTTCTGTTGTTTCTGGCATCCCTCAAGGATCTGTCCTTGGTCCTCTTTTGTTTCTGCTCTACATAAATGACCTCCCTGATAGTTTCTTCTAGTGTTCGTCTCTTTGCTGATGACTGTGTGATTTATCAGGAACATTAAAACACACAGTGATTCTGTCAAATTTCAGAAAGACCTGGATAATCTATCTTTATGGGAGCAGAAATGGAAGATGTCCTTTAATGTAAGCAAATTCAATATTATGCACATTCATAAATCCAGGAATCCTATGAAAACAGAGTACTGCCTTCATGGTCAACCCCTGACTGTTGTGGACAGAGCTGCTTATCTGGGCATTGAAATAGCTTCAGATCTATCCTGGTCCCCACGTGTAAATAAAATTACCAGTAAGGCAAGTCAAAATTTAGGTTTTCTTAAACGAAATCTTCATTCTTCTAGACCTGAAACTAAGGCAGCTGCATATAATTCCATTGTTAGACCCAACCTAGAATATTGTTCCAGTGTCTGGGATCCTTATCACCAGAAGGATATTGATAAACCCGAAAGTATCCAGCGTAGGGCTTCTCGATTTATTTCTAATAATTACGGCAAGACCCCGGGCACTGTCACCAACATATTGAATGACTTGAAATGGAACTCGTTGCAATCAAGAAGGCAGTTCAGTAGACTCTCATTTTTCCACAAAATTATCTATAATCATGTTGATATCAACATCAATCATTTTCTAACACCTTACACAAGACAGTCCATACACTACCACCACTTAGCATACCAAATACCTTCCACCACAGCTGACTACTTCAAATACTCATTCTTTCCACATACAGTTGTCTAGTGGAATACACTACCATCGGATGTAGTCAGTGCTGAATCAATCCTTGGATTCAAGTCAGCACTGGCTGCATCGATGTATCATCCATAGTCAAGCTCAAGAGCTCTTTTATCTGTTTTTAACAATACTAAAAGTACAAAAATGAGTCATGCAGGAAACACCACATACAGAACAAACAGTCGCCCGAACAGCAACACAAGGAAACAGCAAATGTACATAACTATAAAAACAACAAGAGACGCACAAAGACAAAACAAACATGCAATAGGGGGAAGATGGAAGTACCGCCTTGGAACGGTCAGTGACAAAAGTCACTGGGGGGGTTAAACCGGTTTATGGGCGCCCAACCTCACACTTATTCCATCCCCACCCTAAAAGACAAACAGTGTAAATAAACGTATCCCCTCTCCGACTAATCTACAACAACCGCGACGGCAAATACAGTGTATAACGAAAACATTTAAGTGAACAAACTGTATCCACCTATCGCTAGTGTACTCAATGATTGAGCTGCAAACAGAGTAACTGTAGAAAAGTAATAAAGGGTACGACAAAAACGAAATAGTACAGATATCCGACGTTCTCCTTCCATTTCTGGATTTAAGAGGTCGCCTTCATAGAGTACTAAACCTTTCTTGTCGGCGTACATGCAAAGAGGCCAGCGTGATTGACAACTGTAAAAGGGTTGACAACCAAACATGCAGTATGTTGTAGTACTACAGGATCATATCCCTTTTTAATGATTTTTTTAACATATTTGATGAACAAAGTGAGAAAATGGGTATGTCCAATAATTTTACGAAGTTTGTAAATCACATCACCATAAAATTCAGGATGTGAAATACCGTGTCGCAGAAGCGCCTTGAGATTACATTGGTACTTGCCAATAAGCGAGAGATTTCGATAGTAAAATTTAGAGAAAGTTTTTCTTAGTTTATGGTATCTATATCCTTGCTTAAGCAGTTTTTCAGTTAAAATGAGATTTCGACTGTTAAAATCGTCAATAGATGAACAAGCTCTAGCAAAACGAATAAGTTGAGATATATAAACCCCGTAAGATGGAGCCCGGGGAACATCCCCGTCAAGATGAGGAAAATTAACAATATTAAAATCAAAATCATCTCTTTTGTCATATATTTTAGAAGAAATCATTCCATTATCAATTTTAAGGTCTAGATCAAGAAACGCTGCACAATTGTCGGACGGGTTAGCTTTATTCAATTTGAGTTCCTTAGGATAAATTGTAGGAATCAGAGCATCAAAGAAAGGGTTATCGAAGTTAAAAATATCATCCAAATATCGACAAGTTTCATTGAAGGCTTTTATAACATCTTCTTGTGATTGAGGATTCAAACGCAACATGAAATCTCTCTCATAGCAGTACAAAAACAAATCTGCGACAAGTGGAGCACAATTCGTACCCATAGGAATACCAATTACCTGACGGTATATAACATTCCCATAACGTACAACTATGTTATCCAAAAGAAAGGTTAGTGATTCGCAAACCTCTGAGCAAGTCCAATTGGTGTAATATTTCATTTGCTCGTCAGTAAAGAAAGCTTTTTCAGTATTACATGCCAAGAATGATGTTTTTTCCCGGGCAAATACATTCTGGATTAAGTTAGTAAGCTTATCCTTAATTAAAATATGAGGAAGAGTTGTATACAGAGTAGAAAAATCGTACGTGCTTACAGTGGATGCAAGATACCTTTTGTTCTTAAGTTTGTTTAAGACTTCTGAAGAGTTCTTAATAGACCAGAAGAGATTTATTCCAGAATTTTCATAAGTCTTATCACAGTAGAATTTTACATGTTCCTTTACCTTCGTTAAACAAGAAGTCAAAAGTATAGACAATTTAGTAGTTGTACATGAACTAGAATTTGCAATGAAACGCTTTATATGGTTTTTTATGTAGTTTTGGTAACCAATACATTGTAGGAAGTTTATGTTGTGTAATTTTAATATTGGTTCCAAGTTGTTCACACTTTTTGACATGGTCTGAAACGATGGTCTTTTCGTCAGCAGTAACTGAAATGTATGACTTGGTATTAATAATTTCCTGCTTCAAGACCTCGATATAATGTAATCGTCAAATAATAATCACATTATTCGATGCCTTATCAGCAGGAACAAAAACGTATTTAGAATGGAAATCCTGTAAACTCTTTTTAAGATGTCTAAAAGAAATTCTAGGTTTAGGTGGAAGAAGGTGTTTATTAGAGCTATAAAAGAAAATGCGTTTATCAATTATATCAAAAATTAGTTTTTTCCAACTAGAAAGAGCATTAGACTCAACATGTTCTCTTCGACACCATTTAATACTAAAATTTTGTAAAGCCTCCGCAATCTGAACTCGACAAGAGTTAAAATCTATCAAGGATGGTATTCTATATTTGGGACCTTTATTCAAAAGAGATCGTAGACGTTTATCTTTAATTATCTCAAAATTACCAGTAATCACATGACCAGCCGGAGAATAGCAAAATTTTGAGGTGGCGCAATCTCAATTATCAGGAATATTATCATTAATATTAAGGTCGGCCACAATTTTATTATAGTTGAAAATTGTATTTCTGATGGGTTTGTTATATTTGTAGCAGATGATAGGTGGTTCTGTATTTTTAAAGTATTTAGGAATAGTGTCAATTACATTTTTGTCTCTAAAAATACTTTGGAGGTCAATAAAATCAATACCTTTATTAATAAAAGGAATTTTCAAGAAGAATCTTTGGTGTTCAGATAAATTGTCAATGTGCGGTCTGAGAACATGTAGAGTAAAGCTTTGTATCAAACTAGCCGTTCCTATGAGAGGATCTGATCTAAAAATAATTTTAACGGCTTTCTCGTCAATATCTTTCAATGAACATATAGATAAGGAGGAAAGTTTAGAAAGCATGGCATGTTTACCAGAAGTTCGATGTAAAGTATGTAGATCAAGAAGAGTCATTTTCAAACTAGATTTTCGTTTAATATTACCATTTTTGCGAATGCCATGTGATCGAGATTTGCGTTTTCTTATAGAAAAAAATGAAAAAATATCTATATCTGGTTCTTTAGAAATATTTCCAGTCTGGTAAATATTATCATTCAGTCCTAAAGGAAAAGGTGTTTGCAATTTTTTGATCCAATTTAATTCAGATATAAATCTAGCTTTCGATTTAAAGCTACTAGTAGCCTCCTTATCATATGTTATATGCTCAACAATTTGTACTAAAACATCTTTAAAAGAGTGGCCAGATTTCCGAAAGTGTTGGTATAAAAAATTGTTTAGTTTACGATTTCGACACTGATATGCATGCTCACGAAATCGAGTCTTCAAAGCACGTCCTGTTTGTCCTACGTACTGTATACCGCAACTAGGCGCGTTTAAAGTTAAAACATAAATAACATTAGTAGTAGTACAATCAACGTCTGAGTTTATCTTGACATTAAATGTTCTACCATTAACTGTAGATTTTATAGTGGAATTACAAAAAATGTTACTACAACATATGCACCTCTTAGCAAAGCACTTTTGGATAATCGGATACACTCTGTGTCGCTTGTATAAGGACCGTTTACGAATAGAAGAAACATTTTGGATAACAGATTTTAAAGGTGAAAGTAAAACTCTTGGTCCATTGAAAAAACATTTATTAATAGAAAGAGATGGTATGTGAAAAGATGATGCCGACTGAAGATTAAGTTGTTTTAAACGAACAAAAGGTTGAAGGGAAGAGAAATTAGAAATATTTCTGGGTACTTGTACAGACGACACAGATTGCATATTTATAGCTTTCAGTTCTATTAGAGGTATTTTAACTTTCTTGCACATTTCTTGTAAGTAGGGATTTTAATTTAGTTTCTTGTATGTTTTTAGGTCCTTGCACCACCCTGCTTGGAGGTACCAAGTGGATTGAGTAGCTTGTGCCTCCAAACAGTCTATCTTACTTTTTAACCCCCGTGCATGGCGATTATACTCAATAGTGAGTGATAGCCATTATTACAGAAGAAGAAGAAGAATTGATGCATCGTATATGTAGAGACCTGGCTTATGCAACCTACCTTTTTTCCGTGCTTGGTTAACTAATGCATGGTTACCTATGCAAACAGTTTTGATCCAAAGGAGACACTGAGTAAAATAACCGAAGAACTTGGCATCCCATGTGAATCCAATATGTTTGCTTTTGAAATAATATGGATCTGATTTCACAATTTTTGCCATGGTAAAAAATCCTTATGTGTAAAGTCTCCTAACATTTTATCTAATTAATATTCAATGATGTCATTCATGAATATTCATGAGAGAAAGTGTGCAATTTTGTTCAATAGCATGAGCAGTAACCCTAGGCATTTCCTGTATAAAAATCTTCTCGATATATTTCAGTATATTAGAGTTATATATATCGTTACCTTATAAGTCTAAAGACCATAGAAGGCCTATAAACATACAGTAGAACCTGTCTTAACTTAAGTTAAGCGACCTTATATTGATTGGACACAGGAATACTGAAAAACATGTGGGTTTTTTAAAGCTTCTATATAACTTTTGACCTGCATTAAGCTACCGCCTGGCTTAGATAAGATAAGATAAGATAAGTTTTATTTAACGTCGGCAAGATATATAACAATCAACATAAGCCCTAATTGGACTTTTGAACCGACTAAATGACAATACATACATAGTGACAGCACATAGTCATAATCAACATAATATTAAAACATAAATCTAATTTAAAGACAGGCTAAAAATTATATGAGTTAACCATGATACTAAGTATGCTCTAAAACTATATCAGAGAGCAAGTGAAATCCTTCTAAATTGCAAACAGGCTTATTATATCACAAATATATCAAATATAAATATCACAAAGATGGCCTGATAAGTTATGTATTTAAGTGACTATGTAATTGGAAAATTCCAAATCAATGAAAACCAAAGCTCAAAGAAAAGGAATATTCAATAATCATAGGCAATTAACACATTATTAAAACATAAATACATGTATACAGTTTAAAACAAGCTGAATATGAGTCAACCATGATACTAAGATTACTATAAATTGCACACAGCCTCAAATTATAACGATATCACAAGGATGGCAAGATAAGCTATGTATTTAGTACTAAATCAATGAAAACAAACCCCAGCAAAGAAAAAGGAATATTCAATAGAGACCAGACCTCTGTGTAACATTGAATAAGTACAAGGAGAGTACTATATTATGTCCCACATGAGGAATGGTTCTTACGCATTGTGTGCCCCCTTACAGACCCTTAATTATACCCCTTTTTAATTGTCGCTTAAGAAGCTCATACTATTTGTTAATCCTTTACTTTATGAATATTTGTTGAATTCTCTCTAAGAAATGCCACCACTCTTAATAAACACCCCCTTAGTTTCTAGGGGAGAAACTAATAATCAATCAAACAACTATTAAAACCATATATAATAACCATTAAATAAAGAAATAAAGTTTTTTCAAAATATACCGGTAGGTGGTAGTTTAATTCATAGTGAAATCAATGCAGAAAGCTAACTTAGGAGCTTTCTACATTGCTTTCAGTTTGTATAGAGCAACCACTTGTGTACAAAATGCAAAGAAAGTCCTTTTAAAATATGTAATATTGGTAGGGTGTGTTATAGACAATACATTAATGATGTCACAGAGCAACAGATAAACGTGCATACCCAAATACGGTACTAAAATAGTATTTCTCCACCAAATCCTATGATGTGACCACTCTTTAGAATTGTCTCTTCAATATGATTCTAAAGTGTGGTCACACCACAGGGTTTGATGGAGAAACAAGGAAGTTATTTGGAGAAACAAGGAAGTTATTCTCGAAAATATTTTAATTGATGCGTCGTATCTCGACCTCTGATGTCAGGAATATTAATTAGATTTTTTTTGTTGGTTATAATGGCATATGAAAACAGGATTTTTTTGTAATGGTGGAACATATGAAATAAGTTCTATATTATTTAATATGCAAACTGAACAGATCTGGTCTGGGTCTGCTGTGCTTGCTCTGAACATTTACAAGATAGTATATAACAGTGTTAACAAAAAGGCATCCCTTGTAGTTTATGTTTGTGGATTTTAATCCATTCCCTCATAGGCTATTTTTAGATTCAAACTCTTTGAATGAATATTCTGAAAAGGAGCATTTTCTAGAGAAAAGGAAAATGTTAGAATCATGTAGTTTCACCTACTTAATTTTCAAAATTCAAGCTATAATCAATTTGTCTACCAAAATACAATCAGGGTGTCAAACAGTGTGGATCTTGATGAGACGCCGAGTTACTCCAAACTGTTTGCCTATGTATTCTCTCATCCGCCCATAGCAGGCTAAAGATTAATTATCACAATGGTTTCAAGAAGCAACTTTTATAGAGGCGTAAAAAGGAGGAAAGGGTATCAGGGTTTTAACCCTTTCACTGTTCTATGTTTATTTCAAATTTTAATACCTATTGAATATTCATGAATAAAGTAGTTATAATGAAATATGGAAGGTGGAACTTTTTAGCCATTTTAGAAAGTAAATAAACAGATCTTTCAAATTCCATCAGCAAACAGAGCAGACCCTGATCAGACGGCTCCTCTAGAAGCCGTCTGATCTGGGTCTACTCTGTTTGCAAATGCGTGAAAACACGTTTATATTAGGGAAAGGGTTAATCATCTAATTATTATAACTTTTCTGTGTGCAATTTATGCTTTCTTAAATTGTTTCTTACATCAGGGATCATCAAACTGAAAAATATGATGAGAAAACATTTATCATTTCCTTTTTAATTTTTTCTTTCTATTTCAGGTGGTATTGATTTGCAAAATCTTCGTGACAAAAATTAAAGTGAAAGATGTCAGACTTCGACGTTGTTTCAAATGATGAGATACAAGACTTGGAGCAGGCATTTGTTCCTGTTGGTAAGTACAATCCTGTTTTGTGTACATTAACCCATTCCCTCATAGGCTATTTTTAGACCCACCCTCTGTGAATAAATCTACCGAAAAGGAGCAAATGCTCTATTTATCACAATGATTTCAAGAAGTGGTTATTACAGAGGCGTAGAAAGGCGTATTTTTGGAGGATAGGGTTAAGGATAGTCAGGGTATCTTGATGCAACATGTCATAACCTTATCCTTCATATAAACATGTTTTCATGCATTTGCAAACAGTGTACACCAAGATCAGATGGCTCCTATATGCTCTGTTTGCTAACGGAATGGGAAAGATCTGCTTCTTTACTTTCTAAAATTGCTACAATTTTCCACCGTTCATATTTCATGCACATGTATTTTGTCCAAGAATATATAGTAGGTATTAAAATTTGGAATAAGCATAGAACAGGGAAAGGATTATAATTCCTAACAAGTACATACATCATTTGTAAACATGCAGAAAAGAAGTATATTGCAAGAAAATCGTTTGTTTATATGCTTAAAAGAAGTATATATATCACAAGAACCAGTTGAATAAACACCAAAGAGGTCTCAATTTTCATGTGTTTGGCATCGAAGACCAGATGTATTAGGGGAGATTAGGTTTCCAAATTCTTAATGTAATTAACCCTTAGCCCGTCGCATATTTTTTTATCACTCTGCCCTCTTTGAATATCACTTAGGCAAATCTTTACAAAAATATAAAGGATTATGTTCAAATGATTTTCCTAGGCAAGAGTATAGAGCATACAGGCATGCATTTTCCATGGCAAAACACCTTGTCTATAGAAGCTCTCTCATCTGGGTCTACACTGTTTGCAAATGCAAATATAGTTGTGACCGGTGGACTATAGGTTAGGATTGTTTCTAACCATACACTGCTTTCCAATGACTAATCTTGCTTTGTTTGCTTTAGTCTGAGTTACTTTTTGTTTTATTATTGTGCAAAAAAGGCAGAATTAACCCTTCGCTTGCTATTCACGTCAATATACCTACCTGTAAATAGTGAAGACCCAGATCAGACAGCTCCTGCAGGAGCTGTCTCATCAGGATCTGCACTATTTACAAGTTGATTGTGCAACCAGTGCACTCCACAGCAGTGATTTCACAGCGAAATACTTGTACACAGTGAAGATATATGTAATTATACAACAGGGCATGGGTAAAGAAGAAGACGTGTATTTTAAAATTCAGCAAGAGAAGGGTTAAGGAAATATGTGTAAAATATTTTTTCTATATTTATCTTCTATACCTGATTTTGCTGCTGATCATTAGAATTGCCCCTCATTTCTAATCAGTAACAGCAATAAATGGTTTAGTTACAAGATTATGTATTCAAATAAATAAATGCTTTCTTGGGCATTACATTTTTTTAAAGGAGTTTCTTTGCATTTTATACACAGGTGGTTGCTTAATGCAGAATGAAAACAATGCAGAAAACTCCCCAGGGCTTTCTGCATTGCTTTCCATCTGTATTAAGCTACCTCCTGTATATTGAAAAACCTGTTTCTTCATTTAATGGTTATTATATAGGGTTAAGTTGTATTGATCGTAGATTTCCCTGAGAAGTTAGTGGGCGTTTACTAGGGATCAGATTTTTATTCGGGAGAATGGTACTCCCAGATTTGGATAGATTAGTACAGAGGTTCAGATATGATGCGTAAATTAAAACATTTTCAAGAATTACTCCTTTATTTCTCAACCAAAGCCCACACTGTTACCACTCTTTAGAAGTGTCTCGAAGTGACGATTCTAAAGAGTGGTCACAGTATATAATAGACTTTAGTCTATTCTGGCCATTCTTTTAAAGATGTTTTAGTACAAATTGTTGAGCATATAACATATGATAAGGAGGCTACTAGAAGCTTTAAATCGAAAGCTAGATTTATATCTGAATTAAATTGGATCAAAAAAACACCTTTTCCTTTAGGACTGAATGATAATATTTACCAGACTGGAAATATTTCGAAAGAACCAGATATAGATATTTTTCAATTTTTTCTATACGAAAACGCAAATCTCGATCACATGGCATTCGCAAAAATGGTAATATTAAACGAAAATCTAGTTTGAAAATGACTCTTCTTGATCTACATACTTTACGTCTAACTTCTGGCAAACATGCCATGCTTTCTAGACTTTCCTCCTTATCTATATGTTCATTAAAAGAAATTGACGAGCAAGCCGATAAAATTATTTTTAGATCAGATCCTCTCATAGGAACGGCTAGTTTGATACAAAGCTTTACTCTACATGTTCTCAGACCGCACATTGACAAATTATCTGAACACCAAATATTCTTCTTGAAAATTCCTTTTATTAATAAAGGTATAGATTTTATTGACCTCCAAAGTATTTTTAGAGACAAAAATGTAATTGACACTATTCCTAAATACTTTAAAAATACAGAACCACCTGTCATCTGCTACAAATATAACAAACCCATCAGAAATACAATTTTCAATTATAATAAAATTGTGGCCGACCTTAATATTAATGATAATATTCCTGATAATTGAGATTGCGCCACCTCAAAATTTTGCTATTCTCCGGCTGGTCATGTGATTACTGGTAATTTTGAGATAATTAAAGATAAACGTTTACGATCTCTTTTGAATAAAGGTCCCAAATATAGAATACCATCCATGATAGATTTTAACTCTTGTCGAGTTCAGATTGCGGAGGCTTTACAAAATTTTAGTATTAAATGGTGTCGAAGAGAACATGTTGAGTCTAATGCTCTTTCTAATTGGAAAAAACTAATTTTTGATATTATTGATAAACGCATTTCCTTTTATAGCTCTAATAAACACCTTCTTCCACCTAAACCTAGAATTTCTTTTAGACATCTTAAAAAGGGTTTACAGGATTTCCATTCAAAATACGTTTTTGTTCCTGCTGATAAGGCATCGAATAATGTGATTATTATTTGACGATTACATTATATCGATGTCTTGAAGCAGGAAATTATTAATACCAAGTCATACATTTCAGTTACTACTGACGAAAAGACCATCGTTTCAGACCATGTCAAAAAGTGTGAACAACTTGGAACCGATATTAAAATTACACAACATAAACTTCCTACAATGTATTGGTTACCAAAACTACATAAAAACCCATATAAAGCGCGTTTCATTGCAAATTCTAGTTCATGTACAACTACTAAATTGTCTATACTTTTGACTTCTTGTTTAACGAAGGTAAAGGAACATGTAAGGTTCTTCTGTGATAAGACTTATGAAAATTCTGGAATAAATCTCTTCTGGTCTATTAAGAACTCTTCAGAAGTCTTAAACAAACTTAAGAACAAAAGGTATCTTGCATCCACTGTAAGCACGTACGATTTTTCTACTCTGTACACAACTCTTCCTCATATTTCCTCATAACTTAATCCAGAAAGTATTTGCCCGGGAAAAACATCATTCTTGGCTTGTAATGCTGAAAAAGCTTTCTTTACTGACGAGCAAATGAAATATTACACCAATTGGACTTGCTCAGAAGTTTGCGAATCACTAACCTTTCTTTTGGATAACATATTTGTACGTTATGGGAATGCTATATACCGTCAGGTAATTGGTATTCCCATGGGTACGAATTGTGCACCACTTGTCGCAGATTTGGTTTTGTACTGCTATGAGAGAGATTTCATGTTGCGTTTGAATCCTCAATTACAAGAAGATGTTATAAAAGCCTTCAATGAAACTTGTCGATATTTGGATGATATTTTAACTTAGATAACCCTTTCTTTGATGCTCTGATTCCTACAATTTATCCTAAAGAACTCAAATTGAATAAAGCTAACCCGTCCGACAATTATGCAGCGTTTCTTGATCTCGACCTTAAAATTGATAATGGAATGATTTCTTCTAAAATATATGACAAAAGAGATGATTTTGATTTTAATATTGTTAATTTTCCTCATCTTGACGGGGATGTTCCCCGTGCTCCATCTTACGGGGTTTATATATCTCAACTTATTCGTTTTGCTAGAGCTTGTTCATCTATTGACGATTTTAACAGTCGAAATCTCATTTTAACTGAAAAACTGCTTAAGCAAGGATATAAATACCATAAACTAAGAAAAACTTTTTCTAAATTTTACTATCGAAATCTCTCGCTTATTGGCAAGTACCAATCTAATCTCAAGGCGCTTCTGCGACACGGTGTTTCACATCCTGAATTTTATGGTGATGTGATTTACAAACTTCGTAAAATTATTGGACATACCCATTTTCTCACTTTGTTCATCAAATATGTTAAAAAATTCATTAAAAAGGGATATGATCCTGTAGTACTACAACATACTGCATGTTTGGTTGTCAACCCTTTTACAGTTGTCAATCACGCTGGCCTCTTTGCATGTACGCCGACAAGAAAGGTTTAGTACTCTATGAAGGCGACCTCTTAAATCCAGAAATGGAAGGAGAACGTCGGATATCTGTACTATTTCGTTTTTGTCGTACCCTTTATTACTTTTCTACAGTTACTCTGTTTGCAGCTCAATCATTGAGTACACTAGCGATAGATGGATACAGTTTGTTCACTTAAATGTTTTCGTTATACATGCACTTTACCACTGTATTTGCCGTCGCGGTTGTTGTAGATTAGTCGGAGAGGGGATACGTTTATTTACACTGTTTGTCTTTTAGGGTGGGGATGGAATAAGCGTGAGGTTGGGCGCCCATAAACCGGTTTAACCCCCAGCGACTTTTGTCACTGACCGTTCCAAGGCAGTACTTCCATCTTCCCCCTATTGTGTGTTTGTTTTGTCTTTGTGCGTCTCTTGTTGTTTTTATAGTTTTGTACATTTGCTGTTTCCTTGTGTTGCTGTTCGGGCGACTGTTTGTTCTGTATGTGGTATTTCCTGCATGACTCATTTTTGTACTTTTAGTGGGGAAAGGACAATATTAGTATTTAGGTAGTAAATATATATTTATCAAGTAAATATAGTATTTATCTGTAGCTCTGTCGGTAGGTTGCTTATCTACAGTTCTGTTCCATTTTTATACGCCCGTTTGAAAAAACGGGACGTATTATGGAATGGCGCTGTCTGTGTGTCTGTCCGTCTGTCCATCTGTAACATCTCTAACTCAAGTTCCGCTTGGTGGATCCTTCTCAAATTTTAACACAATGTTTATCTAGACATTCTACAGTAGCCTGCCAAGTCCCGGTTTGTTTTTCCAAGGTCAAGGTCACACAATTGGACTTAGGGTGGGGATGGAATAAGAGTGAGGTTGGGCGCCCATAAACCGGTTTAACCCCCCAGTGACTTTTGTCACTGACCGTTCCAAGGCGGTACTTCCATCTTCCTCCTATTGTATGTTTGTTTTGTCTTTGTGTGTCTCTTGTTGTTTTTTCTAGTTATGTACATTTGCTGTTTCCTTGTGTTGCTGTTCGGGCGAGTGTTTGTTCTGTATGTGGTGTTTCCTGCATGACTCATTTTTGTACTTTTAGAAATTGCGTTTAGCAAAAATGTTAACCAGTCTGTCTGTCTGTAACATCTCTAACTCAAGTTCCGCTTGGTGGATCTTTTCCAAATTTAACCACAATGTTTATCTAGACATGCTACAGTAGCCTGCCAAGTCCCGGCTCGTTTATCTAAGGTCAATGTCGCTTAATTTGACTTAGAATTTGCGTTTAGCATTTGCGTTAAGCAAAAATGTTAACCTCAATTTATGTGGAACAAGTCCACTTATTTACATAACGTTTTGTGATAAAGCTTTGAAACTTGGAACACTTGTTCACCGTCACAACCTTCACCTGTAGGCAATAGTAAATAACTCTGTCAAGCATTTTGACCGAATTATGCCCCTTTTTAACTTAGAATTTTTGGTTAAGCTTTGTTAAAGTCCATTTATTTACATAACCCTTTGAGATAAAGCTTTTAAACTTGGAACACTTGTTCACCATCATAACCTTCACCTGTAGGCAAGAGTACATAACTCTGTCTAACATTTTGACATAATTATGACGCTTTTTAGCTTGGAATTTTTGGTTAAGGTTTTGGTTAAAGTCCACTTATTTACATAATCCTTTCAGATAAAGCTTTTAAACTTGGAACATTTGTCCACCATCAGAAGCTTCATCTGTAGGCAAGAGTATATACAATGTAACTCTGTCAAGCATTTAGACACAATTATGGCCCTTTTTAATTTAGAATTTTTGGTTAAGGTTTTTTGTTAAAGTTTGCCTATTTACAACCTTGAAACTTGGTCGCAAAATTGGACTTAGAATTTGAATTTAGCAAATACGTTAACCCCAGTTTATGTTGAACAAAACCTCGACGGGCGTATATTGTGTCCACTGGCACTCTTGTTTTATTTTATTTTAGAAATCACAAAGAGTCACTGGCTCAATAATGACAACCACCCGAACTGTATGTCACAGGCCTGCAGGAAGAATTTCTCATTCTTTGACAGACAGTATCACTGTAGGTTGTGTGGGAAAATCTTCTGTAGTTCATGCCTGAACTATCGGAAAAGACTCAATAAACGAGCCCGGCTAGACCCACAAGGTGACTTGTACAAGGTAAGACCAAGGTGAATTGACAAAGTGAATTGTACAAGGTAAGACGAGATGAAATGTACAAGGTAAGAAAGGGTGAATTGTACAAGGTAAGACAAGGTGAATTGTACAAAGGTAAGACAAGTGAATTGTACAAGGTAAGACAAGATGAATTGTACAAAGGTAAGACAAGGTGATTTGTACAAAGGTAAGACAAGGTGAATTGTACACGGTAAGACAAGATGAATTGTACATGGTAAGACAAGGTGAATTGTACAAAGTAAGGACAAGGGGAATTGTACAAGGTAAGACAAGATGAATTGTTTTCAAGGTAAGGGTAAGACAAAGTGAATTGTACAAAGATAACACAAGATGAACTGTACAAGGTAAGACAAGGTGAATTGTACAAAGTAAGACAATGTGAATTATACAAAGGTAAGACAGTGTGAATTGTACAAAGGTAAGAGAAGGGGAATTATACCAGATAAGACAAGGTGAATTGTACATGGAAAGATAAGGTGAATTGTACAAGGTAAGACAAGTGAATTGTACAAAGGTAAGACAAGGTGAATTGTACAAAGGTAAGACAAGGTGAATCGTTCAAAGGTAAGACAATGTGAATTATACAAAGGTAAGACAAGATGAATTGTACAAAGATAAGACAAGATGAAATGTACACGGTAAGATAAGGGGAATTGTATAAGGTAAGACAAGATGAATTGTTCAAGGTGAGGGTAAGACAATGTGAATTGTACAAAGGTTAGACAAGTGAATTGTACAAGGTAGTGATTTGTACAAAGTTAGACAAGTGAATTGTACAAGGTAAGACAAGGTGAATTGTACAAGGATAGATAAAGTGAATTGTTGAATAAGTTAATAATTAAAGACTAACATAGTAACAAAAAGTGTAGAATCTTCATGAGTTGTTTGATCTGGGTCTGCACTCTTTGCCTAACTTTGTCTGTCCAAATACTTAGGATTTTTTGGTATAGTATCCTGACAGTACCTTTATACATGTATTTCCTCTTGTAACAGGTCTGCAAGGTGTGCTTTGAAGTTGGGAAAGATGACACTGTCACAAGTAGGAACTTAATGGAAGACTTTAAGAAACTGAAGAGGATTGTCAGGCGAGAAGTACAGAGCCATTCTAGTTTAAAGCAAACCTGGAGGGACAAGTAAGCATTTTGATAGGGTTTGTTTTCTGTTTGGTCAGTTTTTACATAGCGAGAAAGCAGGCTTAACCCATTCCCTTAACTCAGGCTAATTTTAGATCCAACCTCTCTGAATAAATCTACCAAAAATGAGCATTTACTAGAGAAAAGGAAAATTTTAGAATTGGGTATTGTTGAATCCATTGTGATAAATAGAGCATTTGCTCTTATGGAGCAAAATTTAATGCTCTGTTTATCACAATGGTTTTAAAAAGTAACTTTTACAGAGGCGTCAAAAGGCGGCAATATGAGGGAATGGGTTAACCCATTCCCTTATGCTTGTTCATGTAAGAAATAATGACATAATTATATTTATTAGATGATTTTTAATACTGGCATATGTACACATAAAGTTTTGGTAATGATAAAAAGACTGCAGAGTCAGATGTATTGTGATTTCATAAGCAAACAGAGTACGCCCTGATCAGAAGGCTCCTACAGGAGCTGTTTAAAGGCATTTATATGAAGGAAAAGGTTAAACACATACTAAGTTGATTCTGAATCTAGGCGGTTTAATCTTTGAACAGAAATCATGAGTTCATGCTTACTGATGTTAACTGTTTGGATTCAGATTAGATGTCAATGTAATCTATTTCTGATCAGGATCCAGACTCTTTGACTTCTTTCTGATTACCAAAGTTTAACCCTATCCTTCACATAAACCATCATTTCATGCATATTCAAACAGAGTAGACCTAAATCAGATGGCTCCGAGGGGAGTCGTCTGATCAGGGTCTGCTCTGTTTGTTTTTGACATGATATAGATCTGATTCAAAGCAAAAAAAATCTTGAAAATTTAAAACATTTTCATGAATATCTCATTTATTTCTCCACCAAACCCTATACTGTGACCACTCTTTAGAATCATCTCGAAGAACAGTATAGGGTTTGTTGGAGAAATGACGATTTTAGTATTGGGATACGCACCGTTTTTTTATATGAATATTGAACAAGCAAAGGGTTAAAAGGTACGAAGGGAAACATATATGTGAGAACTTTAGCAGATGATATGTTGCAGATGACAATTAATTACCATGTTAACCCATTCCCATATATTGACAACTTTTGACGACTCTGGAAAAGTCACTTTGTGAAACCATTGTGATAAATAGAGCATTATTTTTCTCCTATACAAAATTCTTTTCTCAAGTTAATGCTCCATTTAGGTAGATTTATTCAAAGAGGTTGTATCTAAAAAATAGCCTATGAGGTAATGGGTTAAAGTGATTATTTCTACTTGCAACATGTTTAGAGACTTGCAGCGTGTTTTAGAACTGCCTAACAATGACATAAATCAATTGTTTATATGCGTAAAAGAAGTATATCACAATAAAATCAGTCAAATAAATGCTAAAGCAGACACAACTTCCATGTGTTTGATACTGAAGACCCGCTGTATTCGGCAATGTGTTAGTATTAATTCGGCTTGCATTTTACATATTACATTAACTGTTTGACTAAGGCTGATAGTATTTTGTTGTAGAACAAAAATTATAAGTATCGATGAAAATGGTTTATTTTGTATCACGGGGAATTTTTCCATATAATTTCAAAATGACGATCTTCATAATAATGATTGAACATAACAAATACCAAATTGTATGATCTTATTGAAAATATGCATTCAATGTAGGGACTTCCTCTTTAACCCTTTACTCCATAAATATGCCTTTCTGCGCCTTTGCAAACTGAGTAGATCCAGATCAGATGGCTCCTATAGGAGCTGTCTGATCAGGGTCTGCTCTGTTTGCTTATGTTATAATTACATGTATAGAGATATGATTCTACAGTTTCTTCCATAGTAAATATTTCCATTGTCTATGTACTATTATAACAATTAATCTAATTAATATTCATGATATAATTATTTCTGACATGAATACTCATGGAGGAAAGGGTTAAGAGTTAACCTTTACCTGCTCAATATTCATGTAAGAAAGAATGAAATCATAAATATTACCTAGCTCAAATATAACGGCATGTGTGCATGGGATTTCTTGGTTTTGTTGAACATTATAGAGTCACATCTATTATAATTTCATAAGCTATTAGACAGAGCAGACACTGATTGGATTGATACTACAGGCTCTATCTTATCTGGGTCTACTCTGTTTGAAAATGTGTGAAAAAGCATTTATATGAAGGAAAGTGTTAATACTTTACTATATATGTCTTTATATGCAAACAGATTAGACTGTATAAGCCGTCTGATCAGGGTCTGCTCTGTTTATTTATGGATTTATATAGATATAATTCTACTGTTTCTGTCTTGGCCAAAAAATCATGTTTTTATGTACATGTACCATCATAAAAGATGGTCTTATTGATATTCATGACATCATTATTTCTTACATTAATATTCATGAAGTAAAGTGTTAATGTGATTTGTAGATGAATAGTGTTTACGTGATGATAATAAATGAACTGTACAAAATGTATTTGACTCTGTATTAAATCTATTTTAGCATATCAAGCAAATTGATAACTGCTCATAGTGTCATCTGCTTGAATTCTAATGATAGCTCATTAATGTATTTCTCCTAATTAGATTAGTGCATCAAATAGTTTGGATCGAGATGAAATGTCCAAGTTATTATGTATTATTCAGATTGGAACCGTTATCAGATGTCATTAGTGACTTGCCCGTAGCAGTCTAAATGTTAATCACAATAAAACTAGGACAAACATACATATATACATGTACATAATTATCTAAAGTGATTGCTTAACTGTTATCCTGGCGAAACATTAACCCATTCCCTCAGGTTGATGCCTTTTGACATCTTTGTAAAAGTCACTTTTTGAAACCATTGTAGTAAATAGAGCATTTGCTCCTATGGAGCAAAATGCTCTATTTATCACAATGGTTTCAGAACTACCCAATTCAGATTGCTTCCTTTTCTCTAACAAATGCTCCTTTTGGGTAGATTCATTCCAAAGAGGTTGGGTCTAAAATTAGCCTATGAGGTAATGAGTTATTGTCTGTCCCACCTCTGATATGAAGAAAGTTTTACTAACTTGCAGACCATTCAAGCTTTTGAGAAACTACTGTCAAACAACTTGGATCCTGATGAGACTCCAAGTCACTCGGTGTCTCATCTGAATCAAAGCTGTTTGCTATTGATGTTTAGGTCTCAGTGATCAGGAAAGAGGTTCAGTAGCCATTTATTTCATAAAGACACACTTTCATGACTTTTCAAACAGTGTAGACCCAGATTACACGGCTCCTATAGGAACCGTCTGATCAGGATCTGATCAGTTTGCTTATAAAATAGTATAGATCTATTTCTAAATTTTTGGCCATGGTATAAAGTCTTTATTTCGTGATGCTATTGTAAATACTCAGCTTAACCCATTCCCTCATAGGCTATTTTAGACTCTACCTCTTTGATTAAATCTACTGAAAAGGAGCATTAACTAGAGAAAAGGAAAATTTTAAATACAGAATACAGAATCTTTATTAGCAACTTGTACATAAAGTACCTCATTGCAACATACATGTATATACAATAGTTTCATAACATGACATATTATAGTATAGCGAACAAAACTAAACAAAAAAAACAAAAAAAAAACAAAAAAACACTTAGACCCATTACGGTCAATACAAGAAGAGCGAATGAACTCACGAATATTTAAGTCACATTATTAAGCACGTTATTGCGGAAGATAAAGGCTTTTTTAATAAATTTAGCCAGATTTAACAATACATTTTTCTCTGTACTTTGCAACAACTGTATAAATTTAAAAACACTAGGTCTAGTATAATAGTATTTCTTAATGTATTTATGTCTAATTTCTGACAGGTGCTTACAAACCAAGATAAAATGATATTCGTCCTCAACATCCCTAGAATTACAAATTAAACAGGTTCTTAAATGCCTCTCTATTCTATTCACTCCGAAACGACCGGTCTGCACTCGTAATGAGTGAGAGGACAAACGTAGTCTAGAGACATAGCATCTTAATTCAGCAGGTATGGCATCTAAATACTGTTTATATTCAAAATTCTCTTTAAAATTAGAATACAAATCCATTACCCTGTTATTGCCAACATCAGTGTTCCACGTCTGTACAAAATTATCAATAAGTCGTGTTTTAAATTCATTATTGAATGGTTTGAAATCTATAACAGTCTGAGACTCCCAAACATAGCCATATCCAAACTCATACAGTAAATTTCTAATACGTGAAACCCAGTTTATACGGCCATTATTACAATCTAATAGAGCTTGTTTGTAAACAACAGATATAAGCAAATTATTCGAATTGACTATCTTACTCCAATACTTTACTGTCCTTACATATCGGCTTATGTACAAGGGATACCGACCTAGTTCACCATAAACACCAACATTGCTCGTGCGCATATTTACACCTAAAACAGTTTTACAAAACCGAAGATGCAGTCGTTCTAGTTCTTTAGACTTTGATAAACCCCAAATTTCACATGCATAATTGACTGTAGATCCAACAAAAGCATCAAAAAGTTGGCACATGACTTTGGGTTTTAACTTAATGTTTTTACAATTTGCAAGTAAAACATTCATAGCTTTCAAACCCTTTCCTACCAAATATTCTTGATTTAAAGCAAAATTACCAGTATAATTAAATACCACCCCTAAGTAATTAAAGTCATTTACAATTTCCAAAAGCTGCCCATTGTATGTCCATGTTTCGTCCCGTTTTAGCCCACCCCTTTTTCTGAATACAATTGATTTGGTTTTTGAAGTATTTACTGCTAACCCCCATTTCTTACAGTATTCATATAACAAATTCAAACTATTTTGTAGATCCGAAGGTGTCTGTCCTAACACAACCATATCATCAGCAAATAGTAATAATATAATGATAATATCATCAATATCCAATCCACTATTAATGTTGTCCTGTAAAAACAATTCGAGGTCTTCAATAAAAAGAGAATACATTATGGGTGAGATTGTCTCCCCTTGTCTGAGTCCAACCGAGTAATTGAAAAACTCGCTGTATGAATTACAACTTCTAACACACGATTTAACCTTTGTGTACATATCTCTAATCACACGTAACATTTTACCTTGAATACCTGACCCATATAACTTCAGCCATAAAGAATTTCTATCCACACTATCAAACGCCTTTTTCATATCTACAAATACACAATACAATCTTTTGTTCTCATTCAGGTATCTTTGTATGATAGACAATAGTATGTACAGTGCGTCAACAGTAGACCTGCCTTCTCTAAAACCAAACTGGGCATCCGAAATGACATTATTTCGTTCACAAATATCAGTTATCCTTTTGTTTAAAATGGATGTAAATATTTTTGAGAGGCAACTTACAAGTGTTATCCCTCTGTAATTATTAACGTCCTCTCTACTACCTTTTTTGTACAGTGGAACAATAACTCCTTCGGTCCATAATTCAGGGAAATATCCAGATTCTAAAACAGCATTAAAAATGTCACAAATATGCGACGATAAAATATCAATACTTTCTAAGAAATACTCATTTATTAAACAATCATAACCACATGATTTATATCTCTTACGTTTCGATATAGCAGAGGACACTTCTTCAATGGTAATTGGCAAATCTAACTCTTCAAAGGTACATTCAGAGTCATAAAAATCATGTGCACTACAAAATGCCTCAGCTTCATCATTATTTGCAGCATGTAAATCATCAGATATGCTAGTAAAATAATCACAAAATTCATCTATTGATATATCATGTTGGTTCTGAGTATACTTTTTCTTAAACATATTCCAGAAGTCACGTGGTTTTGAATGCCGCATGCTTTCAATTTGTTTGCGCCTACTTTCTAAAAATAAACCCTTTTTCTTTCTTATAAATGTTTTATATTTTTTCTTTTCGGCACACAATTTATATCTATTTTCATCTGATCTACAATTATTAAAATTACTTAATGTCTGTCTATACATTGCTTTAGCATTTCTGCATTCAGCATCAAACCACTTGGCTGATTTAGAAAACGTATGTGTAAACCCAATGCTCTTCCGTACAGTACACTCTTTTCTGAATAAAGGGTCTGCAATTTCTCGCACCAAATCCGTGAAATGTTTAACAGTTCCATTAATTGACGATCGACTAGAAAATATGTAGCTTAGAAGCCATTGTGACAAACAGAGCATTTGCTACTTAGGAGTCATTGTGATAAACAGAGCATTTGCTCCATAGGAGCAAACTCTCTGTTTATCACAATGACTTCAAAAAAGTAAGTTTTACAGAGGCATCAAAATGCGTCACTATGTGGGAGTGGGTTAATGATATATTTATACAGTCATTATTTCTAAAATAAGTACTCATGGGCTGAATGGTCATATTAATTAACTCTTGCCCATCTGCGAAAAAAAATAGTGTGGATTCAAATTATTAACATGGGAATTTTTGACCATGGCAGAAACTGTAGTAGCAACTCTATGATATGTCACAAGCAAACATGGCAGACCCTGATCAGATGGCATCTATAGGAGTCATCTGATCTTGGTCTCCTCTGTTTGCAAAAACATGAAAAAGTATTTCTATAAGGGAATGGGTTAAAGACCTTGTTACTGTCTACATTTAACCACAGGATTTTTCATTACCAGCTTATATATACTAAGGCAATAACAATTTCATTTGTTTAACCCTTCTCTTGCTGAATTTGGAATACATTTCTCCTTCTTTACCCATGCCCTGTTGTATAATTACATATATCTTCACTGTGTACAAGTATTTCGCTGCTGTGGAGTGCACTGGTTGCACAATCAACTTGTAAATAGTGCAGACCCTGATGAGACAGCTCCTGCAGGAGCTGTCTCATCAGGGTCTTCACTATTTAAAGGTAGGTATATTGACGTGAATAGCAAGCGAAGGGTTAAGTCTATTCATGCCAATGGTGAATCTGTGATTATCTATGCAACAGTTTGGATCCAAATGAGATGCCAATTAAACCAGTGATCAGGATCCAAACTATTTTATGTCCTGATTATGTTTCGTGAAAGAAAATAGAAGAAAATAAAAACAAAATGAAAATTATATCAAGTTACAAATTAAGCAAACAACGTTAGGTGGTAGGGGACAGGTTAATGAAAAGCATAATCATACGATCAGTTTATTAAATTATTTTTAGCTCCACTTTTTCAAAAAATGGAGCTATTGTCAGGACCCTCTCGTCGGCGTTTGTTAACCTTTTTTATGTCCATTTCTCAAAAACCGTCAAAGAGGCATCAACGGGCGTCAATATGAGGGAATGGGTTAACCCTTTTCCTGTTGCTTGTTCATGTAAAAAATAATGACATAATTAATATTTATTAGATGATTTTTACTACTGACATATGTACACATAAAAGTTTGGTATTGACAAAGACTGCAGAGTCAGATCTATTGTAATTTCATAAGCAAACACAGTACAACCTGATCTCCTACAGGAGCCATCTGATCAGGGTCTACTCTCTTTGCAAAGACGTTTAAAGGCATTTAAAGGCATTTTTATGAAGGAAAGCGTTAAACTCACCTAGCTGAACTGAATCTAGGTGGTTTAATCATTGAACATTAACCCTTCCTCTGTTCTGCGTTTATTCCTAATTCAATACCTACTGAATATTCATGGACAAAAACGTTTTAATGAAATATTGAAGGTGGAACATTGTAGCTAGGTTAGAAAGTAACACAACAGGTCTATCAAACTCCATAAGCAAACAGAGCAGACCCAGATCAGACTCTACTTGAAACATGTTTTAAAACTGCATATCAATTACGTAAATCATTTGTTTATATGCTGAAAAGAAGTCTATCGCAAGAAAACCAGTCGAATAAATGCCGAATCAAACACAACTTTCATGTGTTTGATATAGGAGCCGTCTGATCAGGGTCTGCTCTGTTTGCTTATGATATAATATAAATATGATCACAGGTGATCGGCATGTTGCTAGGTTTGAAAACCCAAAATGACTAAATATTCTTAATATTTAGTCATATTGGGTTTTCAAACCTACCAACACGCCGATCACCTGTGGATATGATTATACAGTTTCAGCCATGGTAAATATGTCCTATGTCTAAGTACTATTAAAACAATATTAATCTAATTAATATTCATGATATCATTTTTGACATAAACCCTTGTGATAAATAGAGCATTTGCTCCATAGGAGCAAATGCTCTTTTTATCACAATGGTTTCAAAACCACCCAATTCAAAACAACTCAGTTCTAAAAAAAACACATTTTCACTAGTAAATGCTCCTTTTTAGTAGATTTATTCAAAGAAGTAGGACCTAAACATAGGCTATGAGGGAATGGGTTAATGGATTTACATGTATATAGATATAATTATACAGTTTCTGTCATGGCTAAAAATCATGTTTTCATGTACATGTACCATCATAAAAGATAGTCTAATTATTATTCACTATGTCATTATTTCTTACATAAATATTCATGGAGTAGAGGGTTAACGCATACCCAACAACTCCTATAGGAGCTCTCTCATCTGAGTCTTCACTGTTTGCCATGGAAAATCCATGCCTGCATGCTCTATGCTTTTGCCTAGGAAAATCATTTCAACTTATCCTGTATATCTTTTTAAAGATTTTCCTAAATAATATTCAAAGAGGGCAGAGTGATATAAACGTATGTGGCGGGTTAAGGGTTAATGTGATTTGTAGATAACTAGTGTTTAAATGATGATAATGAATGAACTGTACAATATGTATTTGAATCTTTATTAAATCTATTTTTAGCATATCAAGCAAATTGATAACTGCTCATAGTGTCATCTGCTTGAATTCTAATGATAGCTCATTAATGTTTTTCTCCTAATTAGATTAGTGCATCAAATAGTTTAGATCCAGATGAAATGTCCAAGTTATTATTTATTATTCAGATTGGAACCGTTATCAGATGTCATTAGTAAGTTGCCCGTAGCAGTCTAAATGTTAATCACAATAAAACTAGGACAAACATACATATATACATGTACATATCTAATGTGATTGCTTCTTATCCTTGTTAAACATTAACTCATTCCTCCATAGGCTATTTTAGACACAACCTCTTTGAGTGAATCTCCCGAAAAGGAACATTAACTAGAGAAAAGGAAAATTTTGTAGTATTAAACCATTATGATAAATAGAGCATTTGCTCCCATAGGAGCAAATGCTCTATTTACTACAATGGTTTCAACAAGTGATTTTTACAGAGGCATAGAAAGGCGTATTTATGGAGGGAAGGGTTAACCCATTCCCTCAGATTGATGCCTTTTGATGCCTCTGTAAAGGTCACTTTTTGAAACCATTGTGATAAATAGAGCATTGGCTCTATAGGAGCAAATGCTCTATTTATCACAATGATTTCAGAACTACCCAATTCAAGTTGTTTCCTTTTCTCTAGTAAATGCTCCTTTTTGGTAGATTCATTCAAAGAGGTTGGGTCTAAAAATAGCCTATGAGGTAATGAGTTATTGTCTGTCCCAACTCTGATATGAAGAAAGTTTTACTAACTTGCAGACCATTCAAGCTTTTGAGAAACTACTGTCAAACAACTTGGATCCTGATGAGACTCCAAGTTACTCGGTGTCTCATCTGGATCAAAGCTGTTTGCTATTGATGTTTAGGTCTCAGTCATCAGGAAAGAGGTTCAGTAGCCATTTATTTCATAAAGACACTCTTTCATGACTTTTCAAACAGTGTAGACCCAGATTACACAGCTCCTATAGGAACCGTCTAATCAGGATCTGCTCAGTTTGCTTATAAAATAGTATAGTTCTATTTCTAAATTTTTGGCCATGGTATAAAGTCTTTATTGCATGATACCATTATAAAAACTCAGCTTAACCCATTCCCTCATATGCTATTTTAGAATCTACCTCTTTGAATAAATCTACTGAAAAGGAGCATTGACTAGAGAAAAGGAAAATTTAAAAAATATGTAGCTTAGAAGCCATTTTGGCAAACAGAGCATTTGCTACTTAGGAGTCATTGTGGTAAACAGAGCATTTGCTCCATAGGAGTCATTGCGACAAACAGAGCATTTGCTGCTTAGGAGTCATTGTGATAAACAGAGCATTTGCTCCATAGGAGCAAACTCTCTGTTTATCACAATAGCTTCAAAAAAGTAAGTTTTACAGAGGCATCAAAATGCGTCACTATGTGGGAGTGGGTTAATGATATATTTGTACAGTCATTATTTCTAAAATAAGTACTCATGGTTATATTAATTAACTCTTGCCCATCCGCGACAAAAATAGTGTGGATTCAAATTATTAACATGGGAATCTTTTACCATGGCAGACACTGTAGAAGCAACTCTATGATATGTCACAAGCAAACATGGCAGACCCTGATCAGATGGCATCTATAGGAGTCATCTGATCTTGGTCTTCTCTGTTTGCAAAACCATGAAAAAGTGTTTCTCTAAGAGAATGGGTTAAAGACCTTTTTACTGTCTACATTTAACCACAGGATTTTTCATTACCAGCTTATATATCTTAAGGCAATAACAATTTCATTTGTTTAACCCTTCTCTTGCTGAATTTTGAAATACATTTCTCTTTCTTTACCCATACCCTGTTGTATAATTACATATATCTTCACTGTGTACAAGTATTTCGCTGCTGTGGAGTGCACTGGTTGCACAATCAACTTGTAAATAGTGCAGACCCTGATGAGACAGCTCCTGCAGGAGCTGTCTCATCAGGGTCTTCACTATTTACAGGTAGGTATATTGACGTGAATAGCAAGCGAAGGTTTCAGTCTATTCATGTCAATGGCGAATCTGTGATTATCTGTGCAACAGTTTGGATCCAAATGAGATGCCAATTAAACCAGTGATCAGGATCCAAACTATTTGATGTCCTGATTATGTTTCGTGAAAGAAAATAGAAGAAAATCAAAACAAAATGAAAATTATATCAAGTTACAAATTCAGCAGACAACGTTAGGTGGAAGGGAACAGCTTAATGAAAAGCATAATCATACGATCAGTTTATTAAATTATTTTTAGCTCCACTTTTTAAAAAAATGGAGCTATTGTCATGACCCTCTCGTCGGCGTTGGCGTTGGTTAACCTTTTTTTTATGTCCATTTCTCAAAAACGTCAAAGATATTTGGTTAATATATGGTATGCATGTTTACTATCACAAGGGGAACCACTTTCATAAGGGCAGGTGACCGTGAAATTAATTTTGCCATAGTTATGCCCCTTTTTCGACTAAGAAATTTCATTGCTGGTTAAGTTTTATGTTAAGGTCCATGTCTCATAAACTCTCAGAAAGATATTTGGTTCAAATTTGGTATGCATCTTAACTATTATAAAGGGGACCCATTTCACAAGGGTGGGTAATCCTAAATTTAATTTTGCTATAGTTATCTCCCCTTTCCGACTTAGATTTCCACTACACTATCCAGCATTAAATAAAGTGGAGCGCGGTGTGTGCGGACAGCTCTTGTTAATAAAAACTTCAGCCTGTTGAAATACTTGTATTAACCCTTTCCCTCATATAAATGTGTTTTCACCATCTGCAAACAGAGTAGACCCACACCAGACGGCTCCTGTCGGAGCCATCTGATCAGAGTCTGCCCTCAGCCTCTATTTGTTAATAGAATTTGATAAATCTGTTAGTGCCTTTTCACACATTTGCAAACAGAGTAGACCAAGATCAAATGGTTCCTGTAGTAGCCATCTGATCAGGGTCGGCTCTGTTTGCTTATGGTGCATGTATAATAGAGATTTGATTCTACAGTTTCTGTCTGAGCCAAAATGGTCTATGTTCATATGTTGCTTTAAAAACTAATCTAATTAATATTCATGATGTCATTACTTCTTACATTAATATAGAACTGGTAAATGCTTAACGAAATTTTTTTTACCCTTTAACCCTTTCCCTATTCTATGTTTATTACAAATTTCAATACCTACTGAATATTTATGGATGAAGTAGTTGTAATGAAATATGGAAGGTGTAACATTGCAGCCAATCTAGAATTTCAAATTCCATCAGCAAACAGAGCAGACCCTGATCAGATGGCTCCTCTAGGAGCCGTCTGATCTGGGTCTACTGTGTTTGCAAATGCGTGAAAACACGTTTATAATAGGGAAAGGGTTAACTCATATGGGTGATTTTATTGTAGACTTAACTTGGAACGAGAGTGTGAGAGATTGATCAGTGGGTTCTTAAAGAGCTATGGGAAGTCTGAGACGAGAAGGAGTCTTCATGAAGTTAAAACAGTGATTAAAACCCCAGACTGGCAGAAATCCTCAGTGTTTCAGGTAAGTATGGACAAGGTTTGTTGTATACTAGTACATGTATACCAAAACCCCTCTTAACATATTCCCTCATAGGCTATTTGTGTAGTTTGGAAACCATTGTGATAAATAGATCATTTGCTCCATAGGAGCAAATGCTCTTTTTGTCACAATGGTTTCATAAAGTGACTTTTACAGAGGCATCAAAATGCGTCAATATGAGAGAAAGGGTTAACCCTTTCCTTTTTCAATATTCATGTAAAAAATAATGACATCATGGATATTATTTAACAGAACTACTTTAACGCATTATTAACAAAAGGAAGTTTTGACTGTGACGTAGAGTGTAGAATTAGATCTGTATAATTCCATAAGCAAACAGAGCAGACCCTCATCAGACAGCTCCTACAGGAACCATCTGATCTGGTTCTACTCTGTATCCAAATGCATGAAAGGGCATTTATATGAGGGACAGGATTAAGCGACCATAAAAAGTGGCTTAGTCGCTGGGTCATAAAAGCAATAGTAGCTTAATGCAGGACAGAACTTCTGCAGAAAGCTCCTGCTGTTGCTTCCTGCAATACTATCATCCTGCATAAAACATCCACTTGCTTTTAAAGACACCAATGTTTATTCTTGATGCGATCGCTTTAGAAGGGTTTGACTCCATCTCACTCCCATAATTACCGTAAATTTTAGAACACAGAATTCCCCATTTAGCTGGGCCATTGGATAACTTTAAGCCATTCCTTCCTACTAACATCTATTGTTGCCTCTGTAAAAGGCATTTTTACCTCTTAACACATTATCCCCTGGTGACGCATTTTTCCGCATCTATAAAAGTCACTTTTAATGAAACCATTGTGATAAATAGAGCATTTGCTCCTATAGGAGCAAATGCTCTATTTATCACAATGGTTTCAAACTACAAAAAAATGAATTTTTTCCTTTCCTCTAGTTAATGCTCCTTTTCAGTAGATACATTCAAGGAGGTTGTGTCTAAAAATAGCCTAGGAGAGAATGAGTTTGGAGCAGATTTGGAGCAAATGCTCTATTTATCACAATGCTTTTAAAACTACATGTACACAATTCTAAACTGCTTCTTTTCTCTAGTAAATGCTCCTTTTCGGTAGATTTATTCAAAGAGGTTGGCTCTAGAAATGGTCTAGGAGGGAAAGGGTTAAATGAAATTAAGGGGGTGGCAAATGATGTCAACCAAGATCAAACTGCTCTTCAGGAGCAGTTTGATCTGAGTCTATACTATTTGTCTGTTTAACGTTTTAATATTTACGATACCCTTACATTAAATGGGTATTTTGTAGACAGATTTTGTTTAAGAAAGGCACACACTCCAAGTAAGTCAAGATGCACTTCAATTTGTTGACGCTGGGACAGCAGTGCTTGCCTTTAGCATTCTGAGATCATATTCTTTGGAAGAAGCACCATAAATAACCAATTCCCTCATTTGATACCTCTGTAAAAGTCACTTTTTGAAACTATTTTGTACCAAGTTCTTATCTTTTATAGCAAGAGAGTATGGCAGATAAGTGCCAGAGCTGTTTGCAGGGTTTTGGGCTGTTACAGAAGAAGTATTCGTGTAAGGTATGTGGCCAGTGCCGCTGCAAGAACTGCTGTAAAAAAGAACTCCTTGTCTACATTCCGGACGAGGTCAAGGACAGTGGTCACATGGTGGCCAAACTGGTGGTCATCAATGTCATAGGGGTGAGTTATTAATGTTTTGTAAATGCCTTTTTGATCCTTTTACCTCATGAATATTCATGAAATGATGGCACCATGAATATTTATTAGTTGAACTTTTATAATAGTATATGAACTTAAAGGGTGTTTTCTCCACCTCACCTGCAGACTGGTAAAATTCCAATCATATACCTTAGCTTTGAATTAATTGCAATAATGCATTTACTATATAATAATGCAATAATGCATTTACTATATAATAATGCAATAATACATTTATTGGTCTTTCAGACAGGTGGCAGCTTAGTGTTGGGTTGAAAATAGCAGCCACCTACCTAATAGGTTCTCAATTCTTCATTACTACAATTTCAAGCTAGTGTGGTTTTATTGTACTCTGTTTACTTTGACTCCTCTCATGCCTTATATATACAAGAGTCCAGAGGTTGAGCCAGAGGTGTCCCTACTCTTACACGTGTGTGACAGATGTCAGGATTACATTTCCAAGCAGCAGATCTCGCAGGTTGAGAAAGAACAACAGGAGCTGGAGGACTCAGATAAGGATGTGGTAGGCAAGCTACTTAGGGTTGATAGTGGAATGTCCCAGCTCCAGGACCAGATCACAAACCAGCTTGCCAAAGTGAGTGTTTCACAGTGTTACTGAGGTCCAGATAAGATGCGTAAATTAAAACATTTTCAAGAATAACTCGATAATTTCTCCATCAAACCTTTGAGACAATTTTAAAGAGTAATCACAACATAGGGTTTGGTGGAGAAATGATGATTTTAGTATGTGTGTATGCATCTTTATCTGTTGTTCTGGAGTGATCATAATGTTGAATAAATTGTTTTGTTATGCCTCCGTTGACGATAGTCAGGGGTCATTATGTTTTGCACCTGTCTGTCCGTCTGTCCTTCACGCTTTTATGTGCAGTTGGTATGTGCAGTTGGTTGTCATAGCTTTTCATGGTCTTATATCTCAGTAACCACTATAGCTATTGGCATGGAATTGCATATATACATTAACCATCATCCATATTTTCATTGTCCATCCAGACCATGCTGCCCACAAGCCTAAGGTCAAGGTCAAATGACTTGGAAATTTTACTTGCAGTTGGTTGTCACATTTACGTGCAGTTGGTTATCACAGTTTTTTCATTGTCTTATATCTCACTAACCACTATAGCTATTGGCATTAAATTGCATATACCCATTAAGCACCATCCATACTTTCATTGCACACCCACTCCATGCTGCCCGCAAGCCCAAGGTCAAGGTATAATGACTTAGGAATTTTACGTGCAGCTAGGCAAGCACCACCACTGGGGCATTGCTGTGTCGTACAGACACAATTTTCTAGTTCTAAAATATTATTGCTTTAACCCTTTACTCCATAGAGACACATTAGTACACCTTTGTAAACAGGAGACCAAGACTCCTGGAGGAGTCGACTTTTTTAAACTATTGTGATAAATAGAGCATTTGCTCTATTTAACACAGTGGTTTAAAAACTATCCAGTTCTAAAATTTTCCTTTTCTCTAGGAAATGCTACTTTGTGGTAGATTCATTTACAAAAGATTTCAGAATTCAGTTGCTAAAAGAATTGACCACATTTACAGGAATCATAGTGTCATTTTGATCCCTTTTTATAACTCGAAGTAAAAGTTCGGGTAAAAGTTCAGTCCTTCCTAAATTTAGAATAAAGAATTGTTCTAGAATGTATGACTAGGCATATCTAGAAATACATGTGATAGTTTAAGTAATGCTGAAAGCTATAGGAGCCATCTGATCTGGGTCTACTCTGTTTACCAATGCGTCAAAACACATTTATATGAGGAAAAGAGGTAACCTAGTCAGCATCTTGCTATTACCTTTTCTCATTAACCCTTCTCTTGCTGAATTTTAAAATACATTTCTCATTCTTTACCCATGTCCTGTCGTATAATTACATACATCTTCACTGCTGTGGACTGCACTAGTTGCACAATCAACTTGTAAATAGTGCAGACCCTGATGAGACAGCTCTTGCAGGTAGGTATATTGACGTGAATAGCAAGCGAAGGGTTAAGCTGCAACTGTTGATTTATGATGTTCCAAGGTTTAATTTGAAGATCATATCCAGAGGTAACTATTATATTAAACATAATCACCAATCCTTTGACATAAGCCATTTTGATTACTTTAAATGAAAATGTTTGAATAGTAAATAGTGTAAACCCTAATCATGGTGCTCCTGTATGAACAGTTTTATCTGGGTGTTCACTATTTGCATGGTCAGATGTTCAGGGTAATTTTAGTACATAAGCTAGACCATGAGTCTGAAATAGAAGATCTTAAATGTGTATTCATTATAAATTATCGTTATGAAACAAGTTTACTATAATAGTATAATACAAGCTTTGGGGAATGTCATATTCATTATAGTAAGCGAGTTTCATAAAAACAATTTGTAAAGGACATGAATGTTAAATTCTTTTTATCACATAACCCTTAAAAGTACCATAGAAAGTGAAACAGACTATATCTGACTGCTGTTTCGGCCATTGTTTACAGCGTGGTACAACAGATTCAAACTGCGCATTTGCATAAAAAATGCACTAGTTCATTTCTGCGATTTATGGCACTCTGTTTCGACACTCCCACACAGCAGATTATGTGATAAAATGTATTATTTTGGGTTTGCAAAGATTACTGACTTTAACTATTGTTAGGGTCCACACTTTTTTACACACATAACTTCAAACTGTAGATCCTGTCTATTTTATTTCATATGTATTTATACTCTTTTTGCCTCAGTTTCAGGAGGTTGTTGAAAGTTTAGATGGCCCTGCAGCCCAATCCTCTGGTAATCAGAGTAACACACAACTATTAGCAAAAGCACAGGTAAGACAGGTATCTTTATGCACCCCACAAGGTGGGAGACATGTACCCTTGCTCTTGTCCGTCAGTATATCCACCTGTATGTCCTGCAAATATTGTGTGTCTAACTTCTCATGAACCAATTGTAGGATTTACTTTCACAGATGAACAATGTTGAGTGAAAATATGCATAAAGAAGAGCACTTTTGTGCTGACCAGTTATGGAACGTTGAAATTCTCTTCCTTTTATAACATATAGTGAAAAGTGCTTGATTTAAGAGACAATACCATCAGGGTGGGGTAGGGGTTGGGGCTTCCGTATCTTATGGACACAATTTTCTAGTTTCTTCTTTCCTTTCTAGATCTTTGTTCCATGAGTATTCATGTAAGAAATTATGACACCCTAAATAGTAATTAACTGATTTTTGTGTCACCTGCCGAGAGTCAGTGTTTCACATAGAGATCACTTTTCTGTCTTTTGTCTGTCCGTCCATCTGTCTGTCTCTCTCTCTGTCTCTCCATCTGTCTGTATGTCCATCTTTATTTTTTTATTTTAACACTTCTCCTAGCAGGTGACATATGTGTTCCTTTTAACACTCTTGTTATAACAACACATGATATGAACACAGGCAAGTTTAGCCTTGGCAGAAACTGTAGAATCAGATCTTTATTCCATAAGCAAACAGAGCATACCCTGATCAGACGGCTCCAACAAATAATTGTTTGCAAAGTCATACAAAGGCATATTTATTGAGTTATGATATTGCATCAAAATTAAAGTAATCATTAATTGGTACAAAGCACTCATATAATTGCAAGAATTGTAGACACATGTCAGAATTGGTAGACAAGATTAATTTGTAGAGGTAAATAGATATTAAATGGAAAAGTAGTAAAGTCAAGCTGGCAAAGCCACATACAAGACGCAACCACCACCAAAACACCGATAGACAGCATGACACACATACACACACACAACCACACACCCAAACGCACACTCACACACGAGATGAACACAGAAAACACCAAAAGACACACAAGAACCAGAGACAAACATTCCACACATTAACAAAATCACAAGCACAAAGACGCAAGGCAAACAAAAGGAAGGGTGACAAAGAGAGTATCGCCTTGGCACCGTCAGTAGCAAAAACACCCTGGGGATTTAAACCGGTTTACGGACGTCCTAACCTCACACTTCTCTCAAAGTCACCCTAGCTTTACAAATAGTGTAAATAAAGGTATCCCCGCTGGACTTACCCACAACATAGACGACGGTGAACACAGGACAACATGTAAAACATAGCATAATAAATGTGACAATCCGTCAAATATGTACTCAATGACTTTGCTGAAGTCAGAGCACCTTCAGGTAAGCCGTTAAGGGCACGACAGGGAAAAAGTAATACATGAGTCTGGTAAGCTCACCCTGTATCCAAGTTTAAGAGTATACCATCATAGAGTACTACCCTCGGCCTGTCATCGCGCAAGCAAAGAGGGAAGCGTAGCTACCGACTGTAAAGGGGTCGATAACCAAACATGCAGTGCGTTGCAATATAATAGGATCATAACCTTTCTTTTTAAATGTTTTAATGCGTTTAATAAACAAATCATGAAAATGGATATGACCCCGAAGTTTCCTAAATTTGTTGATAACATCCCCATAAAAGTCTGGTTGAGAAATGCCTTGTTGCAGTAACGCCCGTAGATTGCAATTATATTTACTAATGAGTGGTAAATTTCGATAATAAAATTTAGAAAAAGTTTTCCGAAGTTTGTAATATCTGTAACCTTGCTTAAGAAGTTCATCAGTTATAACTAAATTACGTCTGTTAAAATCTTCAAGCAAAGAACAGGCTCGGGCAAACCGAATAAGTTGAGAAATATATACCCCATAAGATGTAGAACGTGGCACATCTCCATCTAGAAAAGGATAATTAACAATTTTAAAATTAAAATCTTCTCTTTTATCGTTTATTTTGGACGAAACTTTATCATTTGTAATTGAAAGATTCAAATCTAAAAATGAAGCTATAATGTCAGATTGATTCGATTTGTTTAAAGACAGTTCTTTTGGGTAAATTGAAGAAATCATAGTTTCAAAATAAGGATTATCTAAATTCAAAATATCGTCTAAATACCTTGAAGTTTTATTAAAAGCATTAACAATATCGGTCTGCGTATCAGGTTTTAAGCTAAGCATAAATTCCCTCTCATAGCAATACAAAAACAAATCTGCAACAAGAGGGGCACAATTTGTACCCATGGGTATACCAACAACTTGACGATATATGGTACCCCCATAACGCACAAATATATTATCTAAAAGAAAGGTAAGAGATCTACAAACATCAAGGCAAGTCCACATTGTGTAATGTTCAACTTCTGAATTCGAAAAGAATGAACGTTGAACATTACAAGCAATGAACATTTTGTTTTCTCTGGCAAAGGTTGTTTTTCTATTAATTTAATCAATTTATCCTTTATGAGATGGTGAGGTAGAGTAGTATAGAATGTAGAGAAAACATAAGAGCTCAGTAAAGAAATGTTATACTGTTCATTTTCAAGTTTCGTTAAAACATCATTTGAATTTTTTATGGACCAAAAAACATTAATACCAGAATTTTCATATATTTTATCACAGTAGCGTTTTACATGTTCTTTGATCGCAGTAAGACAGGACGTCAAAAGTTTAGATAATTTAGTAGTGGTACAACAGCTAGAATTGGCAATAAAACGCGCCTTATAAGGGTTTTTATGTAGTTTCGGAATCCAGTACAAAGTAGAAAGTTTATGTTGTTTTATGTTAGGACCAGACTTAAAATTATTGCACATGTTTACATGTTCCGAGACTATATCTTTTTTCGGGTGTTTGAACTGTTATATACGTTTTTGAATCAGTTAGCTCCTTCTTTAAAACATCATCATAATACAATCTTCAAATAATGATTACATTATTTGATGCCTTGTCAGCAGGAACAAGAACATAATTTGAATGAAAATTAGAAATGTTTTTCTTCAAATAGCGAAATGTAACTCTAGGTCGAGGTGGTAAAATATGGTAATTTGATTTGTAAAATGTAATACGCGTATCAATAATATCAAAAATACATTTCTGCCAATCCGAAAGGGCATTAACATCAGCATGTTCTCGTCGACACCATTTGATGCAGAATTCTTGAATAGCTTCCGCAATATGCGTTCGACAAGCGTCAAAATCAATAAGGGAAGGTAATCTATATTTGGGTCCTTTAACTTAGGAGGGTCCTGAGACGTTTATCCTTAATGATATCAAAATTTACAGTAATGACATGACCAACTGGTTTATAGCAAAAGCTAGAAATGCTACAATCTCAAGAAATAGGGGTATTAACATCAATATTTAAGTCAGAGACAATTTTATTGTAGTTAAAAATAAAATTTCTAATAGGTTTATTATATTTATAACAGATGATAGGTGATTCAGAGTTGATGAAATATTTGGGAATAGTATCGATTACATTCTTATCACGAAAAATACTTTGAATATCAATAAAATCGATACCTTTATTTAGGAACTGAAGTTTCAGAAAATGTGTTTTATGGTTCAGATTCTTTATCAATACGTGGACGAAGAACATGCTGTGTGTAACTTTGTATAAGTGAGGCAGTATTAATTAACGGATCTGTACGCATATATATTTTATCAGCCTCTTCGTCTATGGAATTGAGACAGGAAAAGGGTAAAGACGATAAACAAGATAACATAGAATGTTTACCAGTTTGTTTTAGAATGGTATGTAAATCATGAATAGACATATTACGATGTAATTTACGCTTAATATTACCATTTATACGTCTGCCATGTTATCTACTTTTACGTTTTCGAATAGAAAATATAGAGAAAATATCGATGCTTGGATCTTTAGAAATGTTGCCGCTTTGGAAAATGTTATCATTAAGGCCTAAAGGAAAAGGTGTTTGTCACTTCTTTATCCAGTCTAGCTCTGTGATAAAACGAGCTTTAGATTTTAAACTACTATTAGTTTTAGAATCATAATAAATTTGTTCTACTGGTTGAACCGAAACATATTTGAAAGAATGTCCTGTATGACGAAAATGCTGGTAAAGAAACTTGCGTACTTTTTTGATCCGGCAATGGTAACTGTGTTCACGAAACCTAGTTTTTAAAGTACGTCCTGTCTGACCTAGATATTGAATGCCACAACGTGGCGCATTTCATGTAAGAACATATATAATATTAGATGAGTTTCAGTCTAAATCATAATTAATCTTCACACTAAACACTCTACCATTAACAAGAGATTTAATTATTGATCTAGTAGAAATAAAAATGCAACACATGCACCTCTTACTATTGCACTTAGTAATTATTGGATACACCCTATGTCTTTTGTTCAAATAATGTGAATTTAGATTTGTGATTTTACTATAACGAAGGATAGATTGCTTTAAAGGATACAGAACCATTTTTGGTCCATTATGAAAAATGTTACTAATAGCAGAAGAGGGAACATGAAAAGACGAAGCAGAAGACAATTTAAGAGGTTTAATACAAGTTCAAAAATGAGTCATGCAGGAAACACCACATACAGAACAAACACTCGCCCGAACAGCAACACAAGGAAACAGCAAATGTACATAACTATAAAAACAACAAGAGACGCACAAAGACAAAACAAACATACAATAGGGGGAAGATGGAAGCACCGCCTTGGAACGGTCAAGTCACTGGGGGTTAAACCGGTTTATGGGCGCCCAACCTCACACTTATTCCATCCCCACCCTAAAAGACAAACAGTGTAAATAAACGTATCCCCTCTCCGACTAATCTACAACAACCGCGACGGCAAATACAGTGGTAAAGTGCATGTATAACGAAAACATTTAATTGAACAAACTGTATCCACCTATCGCTAGTGTACTCAATGATTGAGCTGCAAACAGAGTAACTGTAGAAAAGTAATAAAGGGTACGACAAAAACGAAATTGTACAGATATCCGACGTTCTCCTTCCATTTCTGGATTTAAGAGGTCGCCTTCATAGAGTACTAAACCTTTCTTGTCGGCGTACATGCAAAGAGGCCAGCGTGATTGCCAACTGTAAAAGGGTTGACAACCAAACATGCAGTATGTTGTAGTACTACAGGATCATATCCCTTTTTAATGAATTTTTTAACATATTTGATGAACAAAGTGAGAAAATGGGTATGTCCAATAATTTTACGAAGTTTGTAAATCACATCACCATAAAATTCAGGATGTGTAACACCGTGTCGCAGAAGCTCCTTGAGATTAGATTGGAACTTGCCAATAAGCGAGAGATTTCGATAGTAAAATTTAGAAAAAGTTTTTCTTAGTTTATGGTATCTATATCCTTGCTTAAGCAGTTTTTCAGTTAAAATGAGATTTCGACTGTTAAAATCGTCAATAGACGAACAAGCTCTAGCAAAACGAATAAGTTGAGATATATAAACCTCGTAAGATGGAGCACGGGGAACATCCCCGTCAAGATGAGGAAAATTAACAATATTAAAATCAAAATCATCTCTTTTGTCATATATTTTAGAAGAAATCATTCCATTATCAATTTTAAGGTCGAGATCAAGAAACGCTGCATAATTGTCGGACGGGTTAGCTTTATTCAATTTGAGTTCTTTAGGATAAATTGTAGGAATGAGAGCATCAAAGAAAGGGTTATCTAAGTTAAAAATATCATCCAAATATCAACAAGTTTCATTGAAGACTTTTATAACATCTTCTTGTGATTGAGGATTCAAACGCAACATGAAATCTCTCTCATAGCAGTACAAAAACAAATCTGCGACAAGTGGTGCACAATTCGTACCCATGGGAATACCAATTACCTGATAGTATATAGCATTCCCATAACGTACAAATATGTTATCCAAAAGAAAGGTTAGTGATTCGCAAACTTCTGAGCAAGTCCAATTGGTGTAATATTTCATTTGCTCGTCAGTAAAGAAAGTTTTTTCAGCATTACATGAAAGTTATGGCCCTATTCCACACTGTATCACAGAGTTAGAACTTGTATGATCAATGGAAAAGTAGTAAAGTCAAGCAGGCAAAGCCACATACAAGACGCAACCACCACCAAAACACCGATAGAAAGCATGACACAAATACACACACAACCACACACCCAAACGCACACTCACACACGAGATGAACACAGAAAACACCAAAAGACACACAAGAACCAGAGACAAACTTTCCACACATGAACAAAATCACAAGCACAAAGACGCAAGGCAAACAAAAGGAAGGCAAAAACGCCACTGGGGGTTTAACTGTTTACATCTTGAATATTCAAGTATTAACCCTGTCCTACATAAATACGCCTTTCTATGCCTCTGTAAAAGTCACTTTATGAAACCATTGAGATTAATAGAGCATTTGCTCCTATAGGAGCAAATGCTCTATTTATCACAATGGTTTCAAATTACAAAATTCTAAAGATTGCCTTTTCTCTAGTTAATGCTCCTTTTCGGTGTTGTATATAAAAAAAACAGCCTATGGAGGAAGGGTTAAAGGTACATGTGTATAATGACATTAAAATATCAATATCTCAAACTTCAAGGGACCATACAGATTAGTTCAAGATAACAGATGTTCCAGTCATCCAATTTATAATCTGACCAATATCTCAAGTTCACAGCTTAATGTAATGTCCTGTTGGAGCTTTCAGCATTACTTTCGACCTGCACTAAGCTGTCACACGTATTTCTTGATATGTGTAGTTATACATTTAAGAACAATTCTGTATTGTAAATTTTGGAAGGACTGGACTTTTAGTTTGAGTTATCCTGAAGTTCGAGTTATCCGAGTTTGAGATATCGAAGCTCAACTGTATATGATTCAATAAGCAAACAGAGCAGGCCTTGATCACTTGATCAGACAAGTTCATCTAATCTGGGTATTCTCTGTTTGCAAAGGCATTAACCCTTTCCTCCATAGGCTATTTTTAGACCCAACCTCTTTGAATGAATCTACCGAAAAGGAGCACTTACTAAAGAAAATGTTATAATTGCTTAGTATTGAAACCATTGTGATAAATAGAGCATTTGCTCCTATGGAGCTCTATTTATCACAATGGTTTTGAGAAGTGACTATTACAGAGGCGTAGATAGGCGTATTTATGGAGGAAAGGTTTAAAAGATCAGACTTGACAGTGTTGGTACTGATCAGGCATTTCTTTTCTGTGTGGCAGCTTCTGTGTTGTCTCAGCCAGCAGTGTTTGTAAATTCAAGACATTTGTAGTAGTACCTATCTCGGAACTTAATTTAGTACCTATCCTCTAGACACTAACTGTGGTACCTGCTTTATCAGGGTGTCATTGAGGGATCAAGTTCTCTGTTGTACATCCATACGCCAAGGTGTCCATCTGTTTGTAACACTTACTATGTCAAGCATGCCACACTTTTTTTATCCCCTGCCAAAGGCAGAGAGATATTGTTTTGGGTTTGTCCATCCATCCATCAGTCCTTCCATCCGTCCGTCCGTCCTTCCTTCCCGTTTCCGTCATATGCGATATCTCTGTAACAGATTGACAGAAATTAATGAAACTCAACATGAATATTTGTTATCTGTAGGACAATATTTCCATGTATTACTTTTCCAGATCACTTGTGGCATTTAGTTGTTATTATATGCAAAAATCACATCTTTTTTCCATCCGATGCCTTATCTCTGTAATGGATTGACAGAATTCAATGAAACTAGACATGAATATTGTTATCACTGGGGTGTCATTCCCGTGTATTACTTTTCCAGATCACTTGCAGCATTTATGAGTTATTGCCCTTTGATATGCAAAAAATCACATAATTGTTTCCGTCCAATGGTACAATTACGGATTGACAGAATTCATTGAAACTCAACATATTTGTTATTGCCATGGCATCATTCCCATGTACATGTATTACTTTTTCAGATGGTTTGTGGCTTTTAGGAGATATTCCCCTTTGATACACAAATATCATATATTTATTGCCCTTATTGCCTGCTGAAGGATACTGTTTTGGGTTTGTCTAGGTCTATACCTTTTGGCAATACAGTAAGGCACATTTCCCCTTGATGTGGCTCATTCAGTATCAAAACATGTACACTATTATTAAAGATTGCTGTAGAAAGCGATAATTTGGCCCAATATTCACAAAGTTGGTCAAAATATCTACATGCATTTAAGATTTTGATATGTATCAAAGGTAAGTAAAACTTGGTTGAGCGGTCCAAGGCTATCATACGAGTAGCACTCTTGTTTTAAATTGATTTGGCAGGGGATATCAATTTTATGAACGTGCTTGTCATGCTTCTAGCAGGTGACAAGTGTGAATCCTCAAACTCTTATTAAAAGTTAGCATTGACCGTCACTCTAGTCTGTGTTAACGCTTTCCCTCATATAAACGTGTTTTCAAGCATCTGCAGAGTAGACACAGATCAGACGGCTCCTATGATAGGAGCCGTCTGATCAGGATCTGCTCTGTTTACTAATGGAATTTGATAGATCTGTTTCTATACTTTCCAAAATGGCTACAATGTTCCACCTTCCATACCGGTATTTCATTATATAACCAGGAATATTCAGTAGGTATTTTAATTTGTTATAAACATATAACAGGGAAAAGGATAAGTCTGTTTGTGTTTGTCATGTATTTTTTCTGCAATGTGTGTTAGTGCCATTCCAAATGTATTTTTGTCTTGGTCTCAGGTAGTGGCAGAGGAAACGTGTCAATGCCTGACCCTGGCTGGAGAGGACTGGGACCTCCATGAAAAACATGTCAATGATATTGTCAAATCTCAGATGACGGTAAACATAAGTGATTTCATACATACTGCATGTAGTCTGTGCTTGTCAGTATAGGATATCTAACCCTTGGAATGCTGGGATTGATCCAGCTGTTATTTGCAACATATGCAGACCCATTTCAGAGGACTTCTGGGGGAGCCCTCTGATCAGGGTCTGTACTGTGTGTTATTCAAAATTCTGTAGAAGATTTAACCCTTTACTCCATAAATATATTTTTAATGTCATTGCAAACAGAGAAGACCCAGATCAGATGGCTCCTGTAGGAGCCATCTGATCAGTGTCTGCTCCATTTGCTTAACCCTTTCCTTCATATAAACTCCTCTTCACGCATTTGCAAACCGATTAGACCCAGATTAGATGGCTCCTGTGGTAACTATCTGATCAGTGTCTGCTCTGTTTGCTTTTGTCGTGATATAGATCTGATTCTATAGTTTTTGTCCAAGCAAAACATTTCCTTGAAAAGTTACATTATATAAATTCAGCTAATAAATATTCATGATGTCATTATTTCTTACATTTACTGAACAGTGAAAGGGATAAAAATTAAAATCGGTCTTAGTGTACAATTTCTGCCATTACAAAACTGTCCTGTGTTAATATTATATGAAACTTATTTAATCCTTTCCCTGTTGTATATTCATGTAAGAAATAATGATGTCATGAATATTAATTAGATTATTTTGTATAATGGCATATGAACACATGATATTTTGACTCAGGCAGAAGCTGTAGAATCAGATCCATATTACACGATAAGCAAACAGAACAGACCCTGATATGGGTCTACTCTGTTTGCAGATGCATAAAATTGCATTTACATAAGGTTATAAATGGTTATTCTCTTCATCCTGTATGGATCTACCATTGAACAATGATGGACTTGTCCATTATCAATTTTACTTCAAAGGATAAAAGTATTATTTTCTATATGGATACATTATAGGGACCAAACTAATTATATTAATGAAAACGTAGTAATGCCAAGCAGGAAAACCTGCACACAAGTTGCAACCACCACCAAAACATCGACAGAAATCATGTCACACGCACAAACACATACAAGAGATGAACATTTCAAACATCAACAAACACACAAGTACAAGAGATAAACATTTCAAACATCAACAAATGCACAAGTACAAAAGATAAGCATTTCAAACATTAACAGATGCACAAGTACAAAGACATAAAATGAACTTAAAAGTAAGGGTGACAAAGAGAGTACCACCTTGGAACGGTCAGTGGCAAACCACCACTTGGGGTTTTAACCGGTTTACGCACGTCCTCATCTCACATTTATCTCAAAGTCACCCTACTTTAACAAACAGTATAAGTAAATATATCCCAGCCTGACTTCCCCATACATCTCTCTCTTATCTGGATCTACTCTGTTTGTAAAGGTTTAGAAAGAGTTACGGGTTAATGCAGGCCAAAAGTAATGTAGAAAACTCCTGTACTAGCATTTGGTATAACTTTTGTCTTGCATTAAGCTGCCACATGACATTAAGACCCAAAATTAACTTCATTTAGGTGATCATTTTAGAGGGGTATTTCTTTAGTTGTTGTTACTGTTTGTGTTGTGTTGTCTTCTTACTGTAGTTATTATTACTGTTTGCCATGTGTTGTCTTGTTGCTATAGTTGTTATTACTGTTTGTCATGTGTTGTCTTTTTGTTATAGGATAGACAACTGATTCGAACGTCCACATGCCAGCTGACAGTACACAAACACCAACATGCTGCTGATATGATGTTACAGGGAGCATTCTCAATACTACAACAAGTCAAGGTACAGTTGGAGATGAAGACCCTCAACAGGAGCTTTACGAGAACAAAACAGGAACTTAAGAATGCAAGTGCTGCTCTAAAGACGCTTAAAGTTACTGATTTACTTAAAAAGTGAAAAAAAAATGTTTTACCAAGTTTTTCTTGATCAAACATTAGATATTAAATGATACTGCTCAAAACAATGTTAGAAATCAATATAAATAGCATACAAAAGAAATGCAGTAAAACCTCGCTAATGCAACCACCTAAAACAGGTATCATTCTGGGTGCTAGATACAGGTGGTAGCTTAATGCCGGTCAAACGTAATGCAGAAAGCTTCTAGATGAGCTTTCTGCATTACTTTTGTCCTGCATTAAGCAACCACCTGCTTATAAAGATACCCATGTTCATTCATTAAGTGGTCACATTAGCGAGGTTTTACTGTATGTGATAATTTTTCTGTATCCCCACCCCCACCTTACCTGCTTGGGTATCATTAGAGTCATGTTGCTGGGGGAAATCTAATGATTACCAACAGGTTAAGGTTTGTGAGAGAAATTAACCTAGTCCCTCCTAGACTATTTTTAGAAACAACCTCTTCGAATAAATCTACTGAAAAGGAGCTTTTACTAGAAAAAAGGGTATTTGTTATTTTAGAACTGTACTTTTGAATCCAATGTGTTTAATAGAGCATTTGATATTTAGATTTCAAAAAATGACTTTCACAGAGGCATCAAAACTCAAAAGGCATCAGTAGGAGGGAATGGATTAAGGATTTGTATGGTTCCAGATAAGTGAAGTATTGCTGTAGCAGCATTCCTTTTTTTTCTCCCAAATCCTGCATTGTGACTACCCATTTGAATAATCTATTTGAGGCAATTCTAATGAGTAAATTAACTTAGATTTGATTGAGAAGTTAACTCTTTTCTCCATGATTGTTCATGAATGACGTTAGTACAGTATAACCTCTCTTAACCGGAATTCTAGTAAATAATAATTTAGATACTTTTAGGCAGGTGGCTGCTTAATGCAGGGTGAAAGTCATGCAGAAAGCTCCTCTAGGAGCTTTCTGCATGAATTTCACCCTGCATTAAGCTGCCACCTGTCTCCAAGACCGATATTCATACTAAATTTAACTGCCGGTTAAGAGAGGTTTTACTGTATATGTATGATATTAATTAGCTTAATATGTATCATCACTTATTTCATGCTTTCTCGTGGTTTACCAGGATATAACAGTGGATTAGCACTTGATAAACTCACTGTTTTGAACAGTGAAATTATCAATTTGATAAGTTCACTGTTACCGGACTACTTGTTCCCCCCCCCCCCCCCCCATGGGGATTTTAAGTTGCATTAAGCAGTCAGATATTTAGAAAACCAATAAAATTATTCTTTTATGGGGTCGTTTTGCAATGTGTTTTTTTGTTTTGTTTTTAAAAATCACATGGAATAAATTTGATAACAAATGAATTAACAGCTGTACAAAATGAAATCCAAACTGGGACTCGAACCCAGACCTTCTGCCAACAAATGACAAGACGTCCTCACATTAGACCATTTGAACGAAATGTACTGCTATTTGCACTCGTAATTTAGTTCAAAATGATGCAATTGTCCACTAATCGATTTATAAATTAAATCAAACGTCTACCTGTACAGTACCTGTACCGAATCTACTCTATCAGTCTTCAAGTGCAGCAAATGCAAGCCGCTTACTCGATGCCATCATCAACTGACACTAGGCGGAACAAGCCAACCGTGATTATCTACTGGATTCAATAGCGAATTTCAAATTTCTTCCCTGGCTGCAATTTCCATGTTCATGTTACCAGTTGCTAGATCGATAACACGTTATCAACTCCGTTTCAGAAACGTAACCTCTTTGTCAGTTAGGCTCAAATTCTCGGGTGTGCAGACTCACTGTTCAAAAGAATGCCATTGTTTTCCGACAGTGACAGTGAATATTCAACACGTGGAAATTGTCCATTCTTATTTCCTGATAATTGTGGCTGAGTTAAAGCCCACAACCTACATGTTTTCTGTTATAATAACGTCTCAGTTTCGTTCTTTGTTGGTTTCCCACCGCGTTTGTTTTGGACAAGATGGCGGACGTCTGACTTATGACGCGCTTATATGACTTATGACGTAAAGATGACGCGCAGTAATGTCAACAACAAAATTATTTTAGTTTTATTGTCAGATATACAAAATGACGTCATACAATATAACCCCTCTGTGTTAATCATTTTGAACTTATAAAATATATTTTTTATGGACATTTTACAATTTCTAAGACGATTATATAGAACTATATCTTCTGTCGTGAAGCAACATGTGAACTACGGTTTATCATTGGAGCTCCCCACGGGGAACGAATCGTATTTTCGATTTCGTTAAGACATATATCCGTTGAAAAAAGGATTATAACGTTGAATAAAAGCATGAAATAAATAGAATATTTGTTATTTTCGGTGGAAGATCGAAATTTATTTCATCGAGTAAACACCAGACGGTACATTTTCACAAGTGGCGAAGCCACGAGTGAAAATATTACTGTCTGGTGTTCACGAGATGAAATAAATTTCGATCTTCCACCGAAAATAACAAATATCTTTTATACCTCAATATATCCTTCAATGCAAAACTCCTATAGACCTAAAATGTGATCTTATGATACATCACTCTCAGAATGAGCTTCCAGGTGAATATATCAGTATATATCACCCTCAGAATGAGCTTCCAGGTGAATATATCCGTTTCAAAACTACAAATCTAACATCATCACTGCTTTGACCACCGATTCCAAAATGTCTGTTTATTGGATTCTCTCTCTCATGTCTTAGATCACTCAAATATTCTTTCATTCTCTCCCGAATTTCTCTCTCGTCTTGCCAACCTACATAATTCTATCGCATTTATTGCATATTATGGAATATACTGTGCAGTCGGGAGAATGCATGCATGCTAATGCATACATGACGGCGTTGTGCTCATGACGTCATTTGATGACGTCATCACTTTTGAAATAACTCAATGCTGCGTGAAGCTGGATCAACATAATTTTCTTTGATTTTATGGCTGAATGCATACATGTACCAAAAATGTGACGTGTATTTTGACATGATTATCTTTGATAAAGGCTCGTAGAGGTCGAAATATTAGATTATATTTGAGCTATTTCAGTATTTCTATATCTAAATTCCGTTTTTGGAACATTATCTTCATTGATTATTTCTTTTAATTTTAAAATTAACTAATAGTGTACTTCTAAGGTTTTTCGGTATAATAAAATAATTAACACATATTGTCAGCCCTTGAACTGGCATATTTACCCCTCGGTTGCGCCTCGGGGTAAATATACCAATTCTCGGGCTGACAATATCCTCTATCACCCGACAGCTATGTGTTAATTATATAATAACGGCTATTTATTAGTTATTATAAATAACATGTACATATATTTTAAATATATTTGACATTAATATACTGATAGAAGCCTGAATATATGAACATATCATTAATATATTGATGACATTTACAGGGAAAACGGAGGTTACTTACTCCTTTCGCCACAGTAAATCCCTCGAAAGGAGACCTTAAGTAATGAAATTGAATGAAGAACTGCGGGTTATTAATAATATGTAATAATTAGTGTTTTTAATTAATATATACACATATTTTATGCAAGAGCATGATTTAAGACCCAGGCACAACATTTACTTCATAAATACACCTTTGCAAACAGGGTAAACCTAGAGTAGACTAAAAATAAATGGCTCCTGCTGGTTCTGCTCTGTTTACTTATGAACTAACATAGATCGGATGCAAAAGTGTCTGCCATGGTAAACTTCCAGTGTTCAAATTTCTTTATGAAAATGCTACTAATTAATTGTCTAAATGACACGTGAACATTCACTGTTACTGTACGTTAGGCAATTTGGATCTTGATGAGATGGCCAGTAACTCTAGGTTCAAAGTACAAAGATAGGCTACAGTTACATATGATACTCTTTGGCGTTTCATTTAGACATACAGTTGAACTTTGATATCTCGAATTGGATAATATGCAGTATGAAATTAATACTATCATGTCTAAAAAGATCTACAGAGCAGTTGTCAGCATTACTTTAGACCTGCAATAAGCTGTGAACTTGTTTAAATTGTTTAAAATTAGAAATTGAATATTTGTGTGCTTATGCCATTAAAATATGGGCTAATATATATATTCATGATGTCATTATTTCTTACATGAATATTTAGCTGAAAAGGAATAAGGGGTCCAGTGTGAGATTGAAAGGGTTATTGTATCACCCGACTGAAATGGCTGCCGTTTCAATGGCCCTTTGTGATGAAACTGAAGAATTTTGTTGTGTTACTAAGGCCATATGAGTATTCTAAAACATTTAAACATTTTGTTGATATTACTTAAATATTATATAAAATAGGTTTGATTATTATTCAGTAATACGCGCCTTTTGATGCTTCGCATCAATGGTTTTCTTGTTAAATACAGTAATGGGATGTGGGTGTTTTGATACTATAAAGCTATGTAGTATTCATCATGATGGGGCCATAAATCGTACGCTGAATATATTATGTAAGGAAATGAAATGTCCTACATAGAGAGTAAGGGGAAACCAATTTCTGGAAAAAGATTTTCAGACACTTTTTTAACAAATTGCCGAGGCTTGAACAACACTGATACATTTTCACCACGAGCAGGCTTTGCTAAATCATACATTCGGTTAGCTGATTGATTAATCAATTCCCTCCTTGACTAGTTTTAGACTCAACCTCTTTGACTAAATCTACCGAAAGGAGCATTTACTAGAGAAAATATGAAACGTTTAGAATTGCGTAGTTTTGAAACCATTGAGACAAATAGAGCATTTTCTCCTATGGATCAGATGCTCTATTTATAAAAATGGTTTCAAAAATGACTTTTACAGAGGCGTCAAAACACTGATACGCAAGCCTTATAGTTATTAACATATCATTATCTGACATTGTGTCTCAGCCAAACATTTTAGAACCGGTAAACCAGGCAGAAACTCACAAGCGTCTATGTAGGCTAAAACATCAATCTTAGTCACCAGTACCACCGGAGGGGAATATTCCTAACAGCAACAACGTATATAGTTATACATTCGTTATTATCTTGGTCCTTGCTTATAAAGCTTTTAGTTGAGTCTGAGTTTCGTTCTCAGGCTTTTGATTGGTCAGATTTGAGTTCTCAAGCTTTTGATTGGTCAGATTTGAGCCAAAGGCTCAAATCTGACCAATCAAATGCTTGAGAACGTTCTCAGACTCAACTAAAAGTTTTATAAGCAGGGACCCAGGTCTCATGTAAAACACCAGTTAAAGAAATGCAGAGGAGAATTAGCCCTGCAACGCTGGTTCTTTTTTCTTCAGTTTTTACTGTATTTTTATTTCTAAATGACCTTAGTTGATATCATGCTCTTGTGACGGGTATAAAGGGGAGGACCATTTTTTGTATTATTCCTTTAGCATATAAAAGGATTGATCCTACCTATCTTATAACATATCCGAAATAGTTCGTACATGACATATGCTGAATGAATTGTGCCTGTTTCTGGACCAGGGTGCACCGTGAATTGTTCGTACTTGACGGGGACAAATACAGTGTAGCTGTGGCGGTGAAACTATTCGGCGTGAAGTTCAGACATTCGTTATTGACACTTCCGCCGTTGTGGGCGAATAAACGCACAAATTAAACAAGTTGTTGTTTGTTCCTCTTTAGGTGGGTCTCAGGCACATTTCACCAGATAAGGATGTTAAGGGAACACTTACTGTTTGCACTATCCAGTCGCCTCATTGTATTATAATGTTTTTCAGCTGATATTCACAATGATCAACATGCATTGCCAAGTGTTTACGTGTGTCAATAAACTCTTGGTTTTTATAACACTTGGTATTTGGAGTAGAATATTATATACATAGACAATCTATAATCTTCACGAGAAACACTTGGGGCACGCGGCAACATGGTAGATTGTAATTGGCTTATAAATCGTAAAATGTTTGAATTGGGATCTTCACTGTTTGTCACTGACTGTTTCGTTAATTAGTGACTAATCATTGTAACGAGCCAAATAAACCTATATGTGTGCCTTAATTTGTGAATACAGACATGTATTTGCGGTTGTCGTTCGTGCTGGAGAATTTAATGATTTAACCATTTCCTCCATTGGCTATTTTTAGACCCTACCCCTTTGAATGAATCTACCCCATAGGAGCATTTAATAGAGAAAAGTAAAATTTTAGAAATTTGTTGTTTGAAACCATTGTGATAAATAGAGCATTTGCTCCGATAGGAGCAAATGCTATATTTGCTCCTATAGGAGCAAATGCTCTATTTATCACAATAGTTTCAATAAGAGGCTATTACAGAGGCGTAGAAATGCGTATTTATGGAGGTAAATGTTTACTCAATTACTGTCATGAACCATGCAAGGTGTATATGGTTCGGTGTATTGAGTTAATTGGATGTTTATAAAGTGTAAGGGTTTAGTGCGGTGTCATTTCGTGTGTGGCTCTCCGTGTTTGACTATTTTTCCATATTTAGAATGTATCATACTCGTAGCTGTATGGTGCTGTTAACTGTCTCTGATTCAGTTTAAGAAAAATCTCTGAAAACCGAACACCTCTGAAAACCGAACATTTTGTCCGGTCCGAAGGTGTTCGGTTTTCAGAGGTTTACCTGTAGTGCCAAAGCATTTTGAAATCCTTCCATATTTGTGAGAGATATGGAGCGGACACGAATGTGACAGACAGACGGACAAACGGACAGACAGACGGACAGACGGACAACTCGACCAAAAACAATATGTCTCCCCATTACAAATGGGGGAGACATAATTACTAACAGTTTGGATGCAGATATACTGTTGTATCATGTCTACACTGTTGGGTCTATTCACACTGCTTAACCCATTTGAGAAGCCATATCTGGATAAACTTCTATGTTTAAAGTGAAGTTTAGGACTGAATGATAATATTTACCAGACTGGAAATATTTCAAAAGAACCAGATATAGATATTTTTCAATTTTTACTATAAGAAAACGCAAATCTCGATCACATGGCATTCGCAAAAATGGTAATATTAAACGACACTCTCGTTTGAAAATGACTCTTCTTGATCTACATACTTTACGTCTAACTTCTGGTAAACATGCCATGCTTTCTAGACTTTCCTCCTTATCTATATGTTCATTAAAAGAAATTGACGAGCAAGCCGATAAAATTATTTTTAGATCAGATCCTCTCATAGGAACGGCTAGTTTGATACAAAGCTTTTATGCTTAACCTTAACAGCGATTCACAGGCGGATGTCATCAATGCCTTTAACAATACAGCACGTTATTTAGACGACATTTTTAATATTGATAACCCATACTTTGATTCTATGATAACCTCAATTTACCCTAGGGAGCTCAAGCTTAATAAAGCAAATAGTTCTGACATATCTGCAGCCTTCTTAGATTTAAATTTATCTATAAACAATGGAACAATTTCTTCTGGAATTTATGACAAAAGGGATGACTTTAATTTTAAAATAGTTAACTATCCTCATTTGGATGGGGATGTTCCCCGAGCTACATGTTACGGTGTATACATTTCTCAGCTTATTTGTTTTGCTAGAGCTTGTTCCTCTGTTGATGATTTTAACAATCGTAACCTTATTATCACTGAAAAACTACTAAAACAGGGCTACAGATATGACAAACTTCGTAAAACATTTTCAAAATTTTACCACCGTAATGTTCTACTCATCAGCAAATACAATTGTAATTTACGTACTTTTCTAAAGTTAGGTATTTCACATCCGGAGTTTTACGGTGATGTCATTTACAAACTTCGGAAAATTATTGGACACATATTTTGATACTTTGTTTGTCAAACGTATAAAACAATTCATTAAAAAGGGATATGACCCCTCTATATTGCAGCACACTACATGCTTGGTGGTCGACCCCTTTACAGTTGGTCATTATGATTTCCTCTTTGCTTGTGCGACGACGGAAAAGGCTTAATTAATACTCTATGAAGATTCCCTCTTAAACCCGTTTACGGAGGGAGGAAATTAGATATTTGTATTTTGCCAGTTCTGTCGTACCCCAAATGACTTCTCCACAGCTGCTCTGACCTGAATAGCCATCGAGTACATGTCTACGATGTCAAGTTTATTCTTTTTCAAACAAAACAGTTGTGCATGCTTAATATCCACTAGTAATTGTATCTTCTTGCGATTTATCTTTTATTAAATGTCGGTGTAGAAGTGTTTCATATAGTTTTCCCGTACTTTTAAATTATGACGTCATTTAAATGATGACGTCGCTTGTTTACCTCTAACGTTTATTTTCAAATCATTTTCATTTTGGCAGACATCGTTATGTATGTTGTGGAGTTGTCTGGAGGGGGAATTTTATTTACATTTTGACTTTGGTGAAAGTGGGATAAGGACGAGGTTGGGTACCCGTAAACCAGGTTTTAGTCCCCCAGTAGCTTATTTTGGTTGCTGGCCGTTCCAAGGCGGCACTCCTGCTTTCAGCCTACGGTCAATTTTGTTGTTTAATATGCTTAATGTTAAATGTGTTTCGTCTTGATATGCGTGCGGTGCGGTGTCATTTTGTGTGTGGCTCTCCCTGTTTGACTATTTTTCCATATTTACTCTACATGTTCTCAGACCGCACATTGACAAATTATCTGAACACCAAAGATTCTTCTTGAAAATTCCTTTTATTAATAAAGGTATTGATTTTATTGACCTCCAAAGTATTTTTAGAGAAAAAAATGTAATTGACACTATTCCTAAATACTTTAAAAATACAGAACCACCTATCATCTGCTACAAATATAACAAACCCATCAGAAATACAATTTTCAACTATAATAAAATTGTGGCCGACCTTGATATTAATGATAATATTACTGATAATTGAGATTGCGCCACCTCAAAATGTTGCTATTCTCCGGCTGGTTATGTGATTACTGGTAATTCTGAGATAATTAAAGATAAACGTTTACGATCTCTTTTGAATAAAGGTCCCAAATATAGAATACCATCCATGATAGATTTTAACTCTTGTCGAGTTCAGATTGCGGAAGCTTTACAAAATTTTAGTATTAAATGGTGTCGAAGAGAACATGTTGAGTCTAATGCTCTTTCTAGTTGGAAAAAACTAATTTTTGATGTAATTGATAAACGCATTTCCTTTTATAGCTCTAATAAACACCTTCTTCTACCTAAACCTAGAATTTCTTTTAGACATCTTAAAAAGGGTTTACAGGATTTCCATTCAAAATACGTTTTTGTTCCTGCTGATAAGGCATCGAATAATGTGATTATTATTTGACGATTACATTATATCGATGTCTTGAAGCAGGAAATTATTAATACCAGGTCATACATTTCAGTTACTACTGACGAAAAGACCATCGTTTCAGACCATGTCAAAAAGTGTGAACAACTTGGAACCGATATTAAAATTACACAACAAAAACTTCCTACAATGTATTGGTTGCCAAAACTACATAAAAAACCATATAAAGCGCGTTTCATTGCAAATTCTAGTTCATGTACAACTACTAAATTGTCTATACTTTTGACTTCTTGTTTAACGAAGGTAAAGGAACATGTAAGGTTCTACTGTGATAAGACTTATGAAAATTCTGGAATAAATCTCTTCTGGTCTATTAAGAACTCTTCAGAAGTCTTAAACAAATTTAAGAACAAAAGGTATCTTGCATCCACTGTAAGCACGTACGATGTTTCTACTCCGTACACAACTCTTCCTCATATTTTAATTAAGGATAAGCTTACTAACTTAACAATTCTGAAGGGAGGTAATCCCCTGAGAGCAAAAATTGCAACACAAAAAGAGAAAATTGCAGACTCGGTTTTATTGAGTCTGTTCATGAACAGTAATTGAAAGTGCAACACTGCTCACGCCCCCTAGCACCGGCTTAAGCGGTATTCAATTTTCAGAACAAGAAGTACTGAAATTCATGATCTCAAAGGATCAGAAGGTATAACAACACTGAGAATGAAGTACGGGGGGACGTTTTACGGCCGCCACACAAGCAGAAAGTATTTGCCCGGGAAAAAAACATCATTCTTGGCATGTAATGCTGAAAAAGCTTTCTTTACTGACGAGCAAATGAAATAGTACACCAATTGGACTTGCTCAGAAGTTTGCGAATCACTAACCTTTCTTTTGGATAACATATTTGTACGTTATGGGAATGCTATATACTGTCAGGTAATTGGTATTCCCATGGGTACGAATTGTGCACCACTTGTCGCAAATTTGTTTTTGTACTGCTATGAGAGAGATTTCGTGTTGCGTTTGAATCCTCAATCACAAGAAGATGTTATAAAAGCCTTCAATGAAACTTGTCGATATTTGGATGATATTTTTAACTTAGATAACCCTTTCTTTGATGCTCTGATTCCTACCTACAATTTATCCTAAAGAACTCAAATTGAATAAAGCTAACCCGACCGACAATTATGCAGCGTTTCTTGATCTCGACCTTAAAATTGATAATGGAATGATTTCTTCTAAAATATATGACAAAAGAGATGATTTTGATTTTAATATTGTTAATTTTCCTCATCTTGACGGGGATGTTCCCCGTGCTCCATCTTACGGGGTTTATATATGTCAACTTATTCGTTTTGCTAGAGCTTGTTCATCTATTGACGATTTTAACAGTCGAAATCTCATTTTAACTGAAAAACTGCTTAAGCAAGGATATAGATACCATAAACTAAGAAAAACTTTTTCTAAATTTTACTATCGAAATCTCTCGCTTATTGGCAAGTACCAATCTAATCTCAAGGAGCTTCTGCGACACGGTGTTTCACATCCTGAATTTTATGGTGATATGATTTACAAACTTCGTAAAATTATTGGACATACCCATTTTCTCACTTTGTTCATCAAATATGATAAAAAAAATCATTAAAAAGGGATTATGATCCTGTAGTATTACAACATCATACTGCATGTTTGGTTGTCAACCCTTTTACAGTTGGCAATTACGCTGGCCTGTTTGCATGTACGCCGACAAGAAAGGTTTAGTACTCTATGAAGGCGACCTCTTAAATCCAAAAATGGAAGGAGAACGTCGGATATCTGTACTATTTCGTTTTTGTCGTACCCTTTATTACTTTTCTACAGTTACTCTGTTTGCAGCTCAATCACTGAGTACACTAGCGATAGGTGGATACAGTTTGTTCACTTAAATGTTTTCGTTATACGTGCACTTTACCACTGTATTTGTGGAATAAGTGTGAGGTTGGGCGCCCATAAACCGGTTTAACCCCCCCAGTGACTTTTGTCACTGACCGTTCCAAAGCGGTGCTTCCATATTCCCCCTCCTGTGTGTTTGTTTTGTCTTTGTGCGTCTCTTGTTGTTTTTATAGTTATGTACATTTGCTGTTTCCTTGTGTTGCTGTTCGGGCGACTGTTTGTTCTGTATGTGGTGTTTCCTGCATGACTCATTTTTGTACTTTTAAAATGAAGAATGACATACATGGTATTGCGTGTTATATCCAGTAATTCGTTATTGGTACTTCTGTCGTTGTGGGCGAATAATCGCCCCAATTAACCCATTCCCTGAAAATGACGACTTTTAACAACTCTGTAAAAGTCACTTTGTGAAACCAATGTGATAAATAGAGCATTTGCTCCTATAGGAGTTTAACATAATGGTTTCAAACTACAAAATTCTAAAATTTTCCTTTTCTCTAGTTAATGCTCCTTTTCGGTTGATTTATCAAAGAAGTTGGATCTAAAAATAGCCTATGAGGTAATGGGTTAAACAAGTTGTTGCTTATTCCTCTTTAGAATCATCACCAGTCGTAACGCTGTAGTGAAATAAAGAATGTTCAAACCAATAATTATCGGGTGTGTTTTATAATAGCCAAGAAGTGCATTTTCTATGCTTTACCATTAAATGCATGTCATGGAAATATACACATCTATATATACAATCAAACAGTGTAAGTAACACATACAGAATGGATTACGCATTTCAAATTGCATGGGTGCAACAACTGCTGAGAAACTCAACCATATATAGGACATTTAAATTTTGGCCACCACAGGGGACAAAGAATGTTAGTATGGTGTACACGCCTATACAGAATAATAAACATACTATGCCATAGACATTGTACTGGGCATTAGAAGCTGTCTGTTATGTCATGTTAATATGGGACTGTTATAATTATGTTTGAAATGCGTAATCCATTCTGTATGTGTTACTTACACTGTTTGATTGTATATATAGATGTGTAATTACTTCGAGATAACAGAGGTTCGAGTCATCCGATTTCAAATCTGAACAATTTCGCAAGTGTATAGCTTAATGCAAGTCTAAAGTAATGCTGAAAGCTCCTGTAGGAGTTATCACATGTGTTTCTAGATATGCATAGTGATACATTTTAGAACAAATGTGTATTGTACATTTTGTAACGATCGAACGTTTACTTCTAGTTAACCCGAAGTTCGAGTTATCCAAGTTCGACGTATCAAAGTTCAACTGTAATTGATATTCATAGTGCTACAACCATATATTAATCGAATATGCGTGTACCATACAGTCCACACGATTACCGCAAAATTAAACGAATGACCACAAGTTCCGTTGTCGTAATCTTTACCATGCTGCGAACAACCAAGGTTATGATCACCTATATTTTGGATCCAGGTGAGACGACGATTCACTCTGCATCTCATCAGAATAAAAAATGTTTGACACTCGATCATTAGTTTCTCAAAAGCTTGGTCGAATTGGAAGTTGACAAAATCCCACTAAAACTACATGTAATTGTTGTTTTAAAACTACAAATATAGATGCTACTGAGATCATTATCAATATACATGTACAAGATTTAGTCGCCAGGTCAATGACATACAGACAACACTTCTAAACAGGCAATTTTAGGAAATAAGAATTTAGATATTTTAGACAGGTGGCTGCTTAATGAAGGGTGAAAGCCACGCAGAAAGCTCCATTTTGGGAGATTTTTGCATGACTTTCACTCTGCATTAGGCTGCCACATGTCTTCCAGACCGGCATTGACGCTTATTTGAACGTTTGGTCTAGTGTGGTCTTACTGGATATTCTACCTTTTTGTCACCTGTCCTAGAGCTACATGTATACATATGTCACTGTGTGCCGTGAACTATACCACTACTGACATTGGCCTCACTTTACTTAAGATGGGATCGTCAGGGGTGTGGTTTGGATTTAATGAATTAGTTGTAGGCCGAATTAACCCTATACTCCATGAATATTCATGTAAGTAACAATGAAATCATGAATATTAATTAGATTAATTGTTATAATAGCACATGGATTCAGGATGTTTAGCCATGGCGGACACTATGGATATCATATCTATATTGTATTACCAGCAAACAGAGCAGACCCTGATTAGACGGCTCCAATAGGAGCCATCTGATCTGGGTCTTCTCTGTTTGCAAATGCGTAAAAAGGCGTACTGATGGATGGGTCTTGCAGCCCAAACATACACAAGTATTTTTTTTCAACTTTCTGAGAAAAGGTGTAGGTCGCGGTCTACATGGCCTACAGGAAGCTACGCCCCTGGCTAAGCCGAAGCTTATGTTACGAGGCATTTTCATGTCAGATATAGTATACCACGATTGGTTCCGGATGCCACTTTATTAAACACCCTTTGTATCCATCGAATGCAGGTCGGTAAATTGCACTATTTTGTCAAGCCGACGAGGGTACCATGGGTTAGGCTGTGGAACACCACCTTTGTATTCTATTGCTCGCAAAAAATACAAAAAGTCTATTTGAATCGAGAGTATGGACATGATATCTAATATTGATTTATTCATTCCCGTCATAATTTTTGCACTGTTACGTAAGTTTATATACCATTTCAATTCACTTCTGTGAAGCTAATGCTCTATTTATCACAATAGAAAGTGGCTTCTACAGAGACGTCAAAAAAGCGCCAAAATGAGGGAATGTCTTAACCCTTCGCTTGCTATTCACGTCAATATACCTACCTGTAAAAAGTGAAGACCCAGATGAGACAGCTCCTGCAGGAGCTGTCTCATCAGGGTCTGCACTATTTACAAGTTGATTGTGCAACCAGTGCACTCCACAGTAGTGATTGCACAGCAAAATACATGTACACAGTGAAGATATATGTAGTTATACAACACGGCATGGGTAAAGAAGGAGAAATGTATTTTAAAATTCAGCAAGAGATGGGTTAAACTTGATTTGTGAGTACCCAGTCTCACGCTTATTCTACCCGAGTCAGGATGTAAAGTAAAATTCAAACCAATTACTAATTACACCAGACTAACACATGCTCCTTTCATTACTCTGAAAAAAGTCTGTAATCAACTGTTTACCTGCTAGTGATACATTTGTAAACAGGGTAGACCCAGACCAAATGCTTCTGTGGGAGCCATTTGGTCTGGGCGTGGTCCCTTTGCGTATGGAAAAATATAGACATGATTTTACAGATTCCGCAAAGATAAAAAGTGTACATATAACATATAATGTTTCGGTTAATAAATATTAATGATGTAATTGTTTCATACATAGGTATGCATCGGGTGAGGCATTAACCATTTCCCTGTTCTCGTATGTTTATTAAAAATACTAAAACCTACTGAATATTCGTGGACAGAATAGTTATAATGAAATATGGAGGGCGGAATGTTGTAGCCATATTAGGAAGTATAGAAACAGTTCTATTTAATTCCATCAGCAAACAGGGCAGACCCTGATCAGACGGCTCCTATAGGAGCCGTCTGATCTGGGTCTACTCTGTTTGCAGGTTCGTAAAAAGCATGTTTATATGAGGGAAGAGGTTAAGCAGGGAATTTAGCTCCCAATAGAACTTTCTCCATTTATTTCGACTTGTGTTATCACGAATATTTACCTTGATTGAATATTTAATTTAATCCCTTACTCCATAAATTTACCCTTATACGCCTTTGCAAACAGATGAGACCAGATCAGACGGCTCCTATAGGAACCGTCCGATAAGGGTCTGCTCTGTGTGCTTAATTCTTTCGGCGCCAATGTCGCCTGTTGGCACCATTGAAAACAGTGCAGTCCCAGGTCAGCTGCCGTCTTTTCAAGGCGGCATCTGACCTGGGACTTCACTGTTTTTGTATTATTTTAGCCCAAGCAAATGTTTTACTAATATACCTTTATTATTTAGTTTAGAATTATATTTAATATGAAAATATTATTGCAGACGATACTTTTAAATTTGGCGCCAAAAGAGTTAAGCCTCATTCTACTGTTTGTGTGTTGGCAAAATCTTAATGTGTTGATATGCAATTTTGAAAATTAATCTTATTAATGTTCATAATGTCATTTCGTACATGATTATTCATGGAGTAAAGAGTTTATTTCTATTACCCGGTAGTGTACGTGATCAAAATAATTTTCAAGGTTTTGTTGAAAGGACATTAAATTCATGGCACGTCTGTTTTACCTTTTTCCACAAATGCAGAACACAATATATTAGCATTAGATATTGGAAATTCTTAAATGCACGATCATGCACGTTGTTTGTGTATATGATTTCCTGTTAGGGATTTTCTTATATAGATACGTTCGCGACTAATTTAATAGTATTCCTGTGTACATGCACTGAGTAATTATAACATCCTTAACCCTTTCCCTGTTCTATATTTAGACCAAATTTCAATGCCTATTGAATATTCATGGACAAAATAGTTATAATGAAATATGGAATGCGGAACATTATAGCCATTTTAGAAACTAAAGAAACAGATCTATCAAATTATAATAGCAAACAGAGCGGACCCTGATCAGACGGCTCCTCTAGGAGCCGTCTGATCTGGGTCTACTCTGTTTGCAAATGCGTGAAAACACGTTTATATACGAGGGAAAGGGTTAAGACTGCCAATTAGAAAACTTTTTGTTTGGAAGTGCTAATAAAATTAAAGACAACTTCCGAGCACAAACCAATACTATATTTGTGATTTGTCTATCTTAACCTATAAGATCAAGAATAGTTGAAAATTAAGTAAAAGTGGTTGTAATATCTACATCTAATAGAAAACAAAACACAACAACAACAAAACAAACAATCAAAAAAACAAAAATAACAACAAAAAACAACAACATAAAAAACCGTCAACTTGGTGCTGAGTGTTGAAATATAACTGTTTAACCCTTTCCCTGCTTAACCACTTCCCTGTTTAAACCTTTATCCACGCAATTTATAATGACATCATAAATGTCTATTAACTGATTTTTTAAATGCACTCTTTTCTATGAAATGTTTTGCTTGATCATCATATCATCTAGCATCATATACCCATCATATTGCATGAATCAGGTTCCAAACTGTTTTGACAATAATATTATATTTTTCAGAAAAAAAGAGAAAGAAGAAAAATCACAATGAAGAAAATATTCCAAAAAAGGGGAATTAAGATAATCATAATCTTTGAAAAAGGCCCTTAGTGGTCGAAATATTAGATCGGAGCAATTCAAGTATTTAAGAAAAAATCGACCATAGCTGTAGCGGTTTCTGGACGACTCGGCACCAAACCAACTCGGCCCCTAGACAATTCGGCCCCTAGACAACTCGGCCCCATGGTCAACTCGGCCCCTCCCAAAAATTTACCCTAGACGATTCGGCACCTATTTATTTTTATTAATTTTTGTTATCAAATTTATAGTTTCCCTGTCAATCAATCAATAAAATGAACTTATATGGTGGATCCAGATCATTATTATAAATTGTTATTACGGAACACTGAATTGGATTAAATCCATTCCCGGTAAATTAAGGTTTGATGAAGAGATGCTAAATGCTTTGGATCCCGATCAATCAGTTTCAAATTGAAGTTATTTTCAGATCATTATTATGAATTATTGGTACTGTCCGTACAGAACGTTGGTTTGGATCCATTTTGCTACATGAGTTCAAATTTATGTTATGATCGGCGTGTAATATTTAATATTATTTAACTATTAGCCTGGTGTGGATGTATTTTGTCAACAAGGATGATTACCTTTGAAAACAGTTTGGATTCTGATGAGACTCTGAGTAACTCCGCGTCTTATTGACCAGAATTCAAGCTGTTTGACACTGATCGAGATTATATCTTCGCAAAGAAATGGCAGAATAAAGTAAAGTTTTAAAACCGCAGCAGAAATATAACAGACGACAAAATATAATTTCACTATTGTACCATAAAGTATTTACTTCGTGATTGTACTAGACAAAAAATGACTTAGCACGCTAAGAGGAAATTGCTAATTGGATTATGTGAAAACGAATCTGCGGCATAACATCAAAGTGGGTGTACAAGTGTTAAATAACCTTCCAGTAAAACAATTAGACCAGAATCGGAATAATGTCCAACGTATCACAAAACTAACAATTAGACACGTTTCATTTAACCGTAATTATATAAATTGTCGTAATTTTATATTCAAAATAAACAAAAAATCACTAATCTTATGATATAGTGAATACCTAGATCATCTGTCGTATGCAAGCAGCTTGGATCTGGGTGAGATGCCGAGTATGTTGTATATACCAATGATTGAAATAGACTATAGGTGCCTTACCTATGAATATGCATACTGTGGCTAGCTCAGAGCCCGGGTTAATTACTCTTGACTCCTCGGGGCTCATTCTCTTGAATAAATGATTAAGACCAACACGCTTGTGTTTTACGTCTCAACCTTACAGTCATTAGACTTGTATAAATACAATAGTATTTACTTATTGAAGAAGAAATATAAAACAGAGTAATTCGACGTACCATCCGAATCCAAGTTATTTGACACTCAGTCAACATTTCTAACTAAAATTAAGAAAATATGTGAAACTTTAAAAAATAAAGAGACTAGAGTTTGCGCATTCGTACACTTCCATAGCAGGTAGATGGTTAACGGACCATAAAATAAAAGTGAATAAGTAATGATTGAGTTTTTATGTGATCGCAATGCACTGTACATATCAACGATTCGACATATCCTTTTTTAATCTGAACTCTTAAGAAAACGTATTTTATATCAATGAAAAATTAACAATAATGCATTTTGCGTATGTCTTACAGTGACGCATATATTTTCTTCCCACTTGCAATATTTGTTAATTCAGTCAGTGTCACATGCCGCTTGTCGGCCGTACCTGTGATCTCGGGGCGGACAATATTAATTGGCACGTGTAAATACGAAAGCAGCGGGTGGCTTAATTCAATCAGCAATATCATAGTGATTAGATTAATGGTATCGCATTGACTTATATCGACACGTGCCAATTAATCAGTTTAAAAAGAGATGTACATTATATTTTGTGTTAGGTGCATCATATGTTTTTTTGTAAATGTTCAGTAATTTATATAGTGAAGCAAATAGTCAAAATGGTAAAAAAGGTTTATGTAGTTAATATGAATTTCAATTCACCATTTAATGATAAAAATGATAGTACTGATAATAATAATAATAATAATGATTTATAAATGTGGTTCAAAACCATATTTATGGTCTAAGGGAGAGTGCTCATATCATGCTAAAGGGAAATACTGTAAGAGTTACCTCCCTTTGAAAACACTGAGACTCTTCAAAGGGAGATAAATTTACATGAGCTTGTCACATGATACCTTTAACCATAGGTAAACAGAAAGTAGATAACTGGTACAACTTTTGTTTGTTGATTACTTTAATTGGGAAATGTCAAATAGCAAGGTAAAGAGATTTCGAAGGACAAAATCCTGATAAAACTGTTTGCGACTATCAAGTGATTGTGAGTAACTTATTTATAATTTAAGGACTTTAATGTCTGCATGTATTTATATGTTTCTTCCTCTTTTTTCGTACGTTTCGTCTAACTGCCAGTTCGCCTTAATTAATTTATATAGATCTAGTGTTATATAGTGAATGATTAGACGCCTTGTCTAAAAGGGCATACTTACAGTGGTCATATTTTCACACATACCATGCGGGACCACTGGTGTCGGTAGAGCTACAGATAAAGGTGCGTTAGTAAAATACTAAAATTGTCATTTCTCCTCCAAACCCTATGTTGTAACCATTCTTTAGAATGATTGAATCATCCCTTCGAGACGATTCTAAAGAGCGGTCACAACATGAGGTTTGATTGAGAAATAAAGAAGTTGTTCTGGAAAATGTTTTAATTGATGCATCGTATATGTAGAGACCTGGTTTATACAACCTACCTTTTTCCTTGCTTGGTTAACTTATGCATGGTTACCTATGCAAACAGTTTTGATCCAAAGGACTTAGGAGACACTGAGTAAAATAAATGAAGAGCTTGGCATCTCATCTGAATCCAATATGTTTGCTTTTGAAATAATATGGATCTGATTTCACAATTTTTGCCATGGTAAAAACTCCTTATTTGTAAAGTCTTCTAACATTTTATCTAATTAATATTCAATGATGTCATTCATGAATATTTATGAGATTAAGGGTGCAATTTTGTTCAACAGCATGAGCATAGGCATTTCCTGTAAACAAATCTTCTCCATATATTTCAGTATATTAGAGTTATATATACTGGTAGCTTATAAGTCTAAAGGCCGTAGAAGGCCTATAAACATACAGTAGAACCTGTCTTAAGCGACCTTATATTGATTGGACACAGGAATACTGAAAAACAGGTGTGTTTTTTTAATGCAGGCAAAAGTAATATAGAAAGCTTCTATATAACTTTTGACCTGCATTAAGCTACCGCCTGGCTTACAGACCCTTAATTACACCCCTTTTTAATTGTTGCTTAAGAAGCTGATACTATTTGTTAATCCTTTACTTTATGAATTCTCTCTAAGAAATACCACCAATCTTAATAAACACCCCCTTAGTTTTTAGGGGAGAAACTAATAATCAATCAAATAACTATTAAATAAAGAAATAAAGTTTTTTCAAAATATAGGCAGTAGTTTAATTCATAGTGAAAGCAATGCAGAAAACTTTCTTAGGAGCTTTCTGCATTGCTTTCAGTTTGTATAAAGCAACCACTTGTGTACAAAATGCAAAGAAGCTCCTTTTAAAATATGTAATTGTATTCCCTTGGTAGGGTTAGTTATAGACAATACAGTAATGATGTCACAGAGCAACAGATAAACATGCATGCCCAAATACGGTACTAAAATAGTATTTCTCCACCAAATCCTATGATGTGACTAATCTTTAGAATTGTCTCTTCAAGATTATCCTAAAGAGTGGTCACACCACAGGGTTTGATGGAGAAACAAGGAAGTTATTCTTGAAAATATTTTAATTGATGCATCGTATCTCGTCCTCTGATGTCAGGATATTAATTAGATTTTTTTTGTTTGTTATAATGGCATATGAAAACAGGATTTTTTTGTAATGGTGGAACATATGAAATAAGTTCTAAATTATTTAATAAGCAAACTGAACAGATCTGGTCTGGGTCTACTGTGCTTGCTCTGAACATTTACAAGATAATATATAACAGTGTTAACAAAAAAAAGTGGCATCCCTTGTTGTTTATGTTTGTGGATTTTAATTCATTCCCTCATAGGCTATTTTTAGATTCAAACTCTTTGAATGAATTTACCGAAAAGGAGCATTTTCTAGAGAAAAAGGAAAATGTTAGAATCATGTAGTTTCACCTACTTCATTTTCAAAATTCAAGCTATAATCAATTTGTCTACCAAAATACAATCAGGGTGTCAAACAGTTTGGATCTTAATGAGACGCCGAGTTACTCCGTGTCTCATCTGGATCCAAACTGTTTGCCTAGGTATTGTCTCATCCACCCATAGCCGGCTAAAGATTAATTACCACATTGGTTTCAAAAAGCAACTTTTACAGAGGCGTAAAAAGGTGGAAAGGGTATCAGGGTTTTAACCCTTTCCCTGTTCTATGTTTATTTCAAATTTCAATACCTATTGAATATTCATGAATATAGTAGTTTTAATGAAATATGGAAGGTGGAACTTTTTAGCCATTTTAAAAAGTAAATAAACAGATCTTTCAAATTCCATCAGCAAACAGAGTAGACCCTGGTCAGACAGCTCCTCTAGAAGCCGTCTGATCTGGGTCTACTCTGTTTGCAATTCATACATGTGATAACTACCGACGGTAGGTGAATTCTACCGTTTTCAGAGGTGGTTTACCGTTCTACCGTTTAAAGAAATATGGCGATTGGAACTTTATAGCCATTTTAGAAAGTACAGAAACATTTTTAAAATTCCTAAAGCAAACAGAGCAGACCCTGATCAGATGGCTCCTATAGGAGCTGTCTGATCTGGGTCTACTCTGTTTGCAAATGCATGAAACCTTGGTTTATATGAAGGAAAGGGTTAATGGGGGTTTTAACACCACATTGGATTTTTTTGCCAAACCAGAAAGTGTAGAATCATTCCTATACCATTATAAGCAAACAGAGCAGAGCCTGACCAGACAGCTCCTGTAGGAGCCATCTGATCTGGGTCTATTCTCTCTGCAAATTTATGCGTGAAAAAGGTGTTTATCTGAGGGAGAGGGTTACGTGTGTAAATGTTATGTGTGTAATGTAAGGTTTATAATGGTATGATATGCATTTATTGTAAAGTATGAATGATAATGTGAAAAAGTATAACAAACATAGGTATCAAGCAAATTTCTTTTTTCTCCTCCATATATTTTGTCGCGTCAGTAAAATCTACCTGATAAAAGTCAAATCTACCTGACAAATTTCCTAAATCTACCTGACATGCCTCAGCAGGTTATCACATGTATGCAATTGCGTGAAAACACGTTTATATTAGGGAAAGGGGTAATCATCTAATTATTATAACTTTTCTGTGTGCAATTTATGCTTTCTTAAATTGTTTCTTACATCAGGGATCATCATCAAACTGAAAAATATGATGAGAAAACATTTATCATTTCCTTTACTTTTTCTGTCTATTTCAGGTGGTATTGATTTGCAAAATCTTAGTGACAAAAATTAAAGTGAAAGATGTCAGACTTCGACGTTGTTTCAAATGATGAGATACAAGAGTTGGAGCAGGGATTTGTAGCTATTGGTAAGTACAATCCTGTTTTGTGTACATTAACCCATTCCCTCATAGGCTATTTTTAGACCCACCCTCTGTGAATAAATCTACCGAAAAGGAGCATTTGTTAGAGAAAAAGAAAATTTTAGAATTGTGTAGTATTGAAACCATTGTGATAAGTATAGCATTTGTTCATATATGAGCAAATGCTCTATTTATCACAATGGTTTCAAGAAGTGGTTATTACAGAGGCGTAGAAAGGCGTATTTTTGGAGGATAGGGTTAAGGATAGTCAGGGTATCTTGATGCAACATGTCATAACCTTATCCTTCATATAAACATGTTTTCATGCATTTGCAAACAGTATACACCAAGATCAGACGGCTCCTACATGCTCTGTTTGCTAACGGAATGGGCTTCTTTATTTTCCACCGTTCATATTTCATGCACATGTATTTTGTCCAAGAATATATAGTAGGTATTAAAATTTGGAATAAGCATAGAACAGGGAAGGATTATAATGCCTAACAATTACATAAATCATTTTTAAATATGCAGAAAAGAAGTATATTGCAAGAAAATCATTTGTTTATATACATAACATGTTATGTTATGTTATGTTTATATGCTTAAAAGAAGTATATATATCACAAGAACCAGTTGAATAAACACCTAAGAGGTCTCAATTGTCATGTGTTTGGCATCGAAGACCAGATGTATTAGGGGAGATTAGGTTTCCAAATTCTTAATGTAATTAACCCTTAGCCCGTCGCATATTTTTTTTATCACTCTGCCTCTTTGAATATCACTTAGGCAAATCTTTACAAAAATATAAAGGATTATGTTGAAATGATTTTCCTAGGCAAGAGTATAGAGCATACAGGCATGCATTTTCCATGGCAAAACACCTTGTCTATAGGAGCTCTCTCATCTGGGTCTACACTGTTTGCAAATGCAAATATAGTTGTGACTGGTGGACTATAGGTTAAGATTGTTTCTAACCATACACTGCTTTCCAATGACTAATTTTGCTTTGTTTGCTTTAGTCTGAGTTACTTTTTGTTTTATTATTGTGCAAAAAAGGCAGAGTTAACCCTTCTCTTGCTATTCACATCAATATACCTACCTGTAAATAGTGAAGGCCCAGATGAATCTACAAGGTTCTCAGCTTTCATGTTTGGTACATAGCATCGTCTGTAGGTCCTCTACAACAGTTACATAAATTATGCCCCTGGGGTCAAAATTGACCCCGCCACAGGGGTGTTCAGTTTTTCAATAGAAACATATAGTGAAAACTTTGAAATTCTTCTCCTCTGAAATTAGAAGGTTCTCAGCTTTCATATTTGGCACAAAGCATCATGTTTAGGTCCTCTTAAAAAGTTATATAAATTATGGCTCTGGGGTCAAAATTGTCCCCGCCCCAGGGGTTGGTATTTTTCAATAGAAACATATAGTGAGCACTTTTGTGGTCAGGGTGAGCTTTTGTGATCGCCTGATGTCCGTCGTCGGGCGTCAACAATTTGAACCTTTAAAAATCTTCTCCTCTCAATCTACAGGGTTCACAGCTTTCAACTTTGGTACATAGCATCATCTGTAGGTCCTTTACAAAAGTTATATAAATTATGCCCCTTGGGTCAAAATTGGCCCCGCCCCTGGGGTGTCTTGTTTTCTATTGAAATATATAGTAAAACTTTAAAAATCTTCTTCTCTGAAACTGGAAGGTTCTCAGCTTTCATATTTGGCAAATAGCATCATATTCAGGTCCTCTATCAAAGTTATATAAATTATGCCCCTGGGGTCAAAATTGGCCCCGCCCCAGGGGTAGCCAGTTTTCAAAAGAAACATATAGTGAAACTTTGAAAATCTTCTCCTCTGAAACTGGAAGGTTCTCAGCTTTCATATTTGGCACATAGAATCATGTTCAGGTCCTCTACAAGCGTTATATAATTTATGCCCCTGGGGTCAAAATTGTCCCCGTCCCAGGGGTGGCCAATTTTCAATAGAAACTTATACTGAAAGCTTTGAAAATCTCCTCCTCTGAAACTAGAAGGTTCTCAGCTTTCATATTTGGCACATAACATCATGTTCAGGTCCTCTACAAACGTTATATAAATTATGCCCCTGGGGTCAAAATTGGCCCCGCCCCAGGGGTGCCTTGTTTTCTATAGAAATATATAGTAAAACTTTGAATATCTTCTTTTCAGATAATGGAAGGTTCTCAGCTTTCATATTTGGCACATAGCATCATGTTCAGGTCCTGTACAAAAGTTATATAAATTATGCCCCTGGGGTCAAAATTGGCCCTGCCCCAGGGGTGGCCAGTTTTCAATAGAAACGGACAGTGAAAACTTTGAAAACCTTCTCCTCTGAATCTACAGGATTCTCAGCTTTCATATTTGGCACATAGCATCATGTTCAGGTCCTCTACCAAAGTTATATAAATTATGCCCCTGGTGTCAAAATTGGCCCCGCCCCAGGGGTAGCCAGTTCTCAATAGAAACATAAATTGATATATTCTCCTCTGAAACTGAAAGGTTCTCTGCTTTCATATTTGGCACATAGCATCATGTTCAGATCCTCTACAAAAGTTGTATAAATTATGCCCCTTGGGTCAAAATTGGCCCTGCCCAGGAGTGGCTAGTTTTCTATAGAAACATATAGTGAAAACTTTGAAAATCTGCTCCGCTGATTGCCTGGTTAGCGATGTCAGGACCATTCTGGCCCTCTTGTTTTTGATAACAACTGGATTGCCTCCCTTGTTGGTAGTAAAAATCTGCAGTAATATTGCAGAACGAAAGAAAATTTAACCCTTTACTCCATAAATATGCCTTTCTACACCTTTGCAAAGAGAGTAGATCCAGATCAGATGGCTCATGTAGTAGCCATCTGATCAATCTGCTGTTTGCTTATGATATAATATAGTGCAAATTGCATTACATTATTTTCATTTTGTGTACAATATACTTATAATATGTTTACTAACCCTTTCCCTCGTGTTAACACCTTTTCAAACATTTGCAAACAGAGCAGACCCAGATCAGACGGCTCCTATAGCAGCTGTCTGATCAGGGTGTGCTATGTTTGTCAATGGAATTTGAAAGATGTTTCTTTACTTTCTACAATGGCTACTCTGTCCCACCTTCCATATTTCATTATAACTATTTTGTCCATGGATATTCAGTAGGTATTTGAATTTTGAATAAACATAGAACAGGGGAAGGGTTGAAAATAAATTAAGATATGAATAATAATAACTCATGAAGGTGTAATGAAAATATCTGAAATTTGAATAAAAGTACATGTATAGATTAAGTTATTCTTTCTGAAATTCAACCAATTTTCCCAGGGAGAGGGTATACATACTTTTGTACATGCCCTTCTTGAGATTTGCATTGTTATATGTTTTCATTTACATTTTCTTAAATTTTCTTCACTTGAGGTCCTCTACAAAAGTATCATAAATTACGCCCCTTGGGTCAAAATAGGCCCTCCCCAGGGCTGGCTATATTTTCTATAGAAACACATAGTGAAAACTTTGAAAATCTTCTCCTCTGATTGTCTGGTGAGCGATGTCAGGGCCTTTCAGGCCTTCTTGTTTTTAAAGGAGTTTCTTTGCATTTTATACACAGGTGGTTGCTGAATGCAGAATGAAAGCAATGCAGAAAACTTCCCAGGGCTTTCTGCATTGCTTTCCATCTGTATTGAGCTACCTCCTGTGTATTGAAAAACTTGTTTCATCATTTAATGGTTATTATATTGATCGTTAGTTTTCCCTGAGAAGTTAGTGGGCATTTATTAGAGATCAGATTTTTATTCGGAAGAATGGTACTCTCAGATTTGGATAGATTAGTACAGAGGTTCAGATATGATGAGTAAATTAAAACATTTTCAATAATTACTCCTTTATTTCTCCACCAAAGCCCACACTGTTACCACTCTTTAGAATTGTCTCGAAGTGACGATTCTAAAGAGTGGTCACAGTATATAATAGGCTTTAGAGGGGAAATGACAATTTTAGTATTTACATGTAGGTAGTAAATATTTATTTATCAAGTAAATAAAGTATTTATCTGTAGCTCTGTAGGTAGGTTGCTTATCTACAGTTCTGTTCCATTTTTATTTATATTTTTAGAAATCACAAAGATTCACTGGCTCAAAAATGACAACCACCCGAACTGTATGTCACAGGCCTGCAGGAAGAATTTCTCATTCTTTGACAGACAGCATCACTGTAGGTTGTGTGGGAAAATCTTCTGTAGTTCATGCCTGAACTATCAGAAAAGACTCAATAAACTAGCCTCGATAGACCCACACGGTGACTTGTACAAGGTAAGACAAAATGAATTGTACACGGTGAGACCAAGGTGAATTGACAAAGTGAATTGTACAAGGTGAGACAAGATGAAATGGACAAGGTAAGACAAAGTGAATTGTACAAGGTAAGAAAAGGTGCATTGTACAAGGTAAGACAAGGTGAATTGTACAAAGGTAAGACAAGTGAGTTGTACAAGGTAAGACAAGATGAATTGTACAAAGGTAAGACAAGGTGATTTGTACAAAGTAAGACAAGGTGAATTGTACAAGGTAAGATAAAATGAATTGTACATGGTAAGACAAGGTGAATTGTATAAGGTAAGACAAGGGGAATTGTACAAAGTAAGGACAAGGTGAATTGTACAAGGTAAGACAAGATGAATTGTACAAGGTAAGGGTAAGACAAGGTGAATTGTACAAAGATAAGACAGGATGAACTGTACAAGGTAGGACGAGGTGAATTGTACAAAGGTAAGACAAGGTAAATTATACCAGATAAGACAAGGTGAATTGTACATGGAAAGATAAGGTAAATTGTACAAGGTAAGACAAGCGAATTGTACAAAGGTAAGACAAGGTGAATTATACAAAGATAAGACAAGATGAATTGTACAAAGATAAGACAAGATGAATTGTACAAGGTAAGACAAGGGGAATTGTACAAAGGTTAGACAAGTGAATTGTACAAGGTAAGACAAGGTGAATTGTACAAGGAAAGATAAAGTGAATTGTACAAAGGTTAGACAAGTGAATTGTACAAAGTAAGACAAGATGAATTGTACAAGGTAAGACAAGGTGAAATGTACAAAGGTAAGACAAGGTGAATTGTACAAAGGTAAGACAAGGTGAATTGTACAAGGTAAGACAAGATGAATTGTACAAAGGTTAGACAAGTGAATTGTACAAGGTAAGACAAGGTGAATTGTACAAGGAAAGATAAAGTGAATTGTACAAAGGTAAGACAAGGTGAATTGTTCAAAGGTAAGACAAGATGAATTGTACAAGGTAAGACAAGATGAATTGTACAAAGGTTAGACAAGTGAATTGTACAAGGTAAGACAAGGTGAATTGTACAAGGAAAGATAAAGTGAATTGTTGAATAAGTTTATAATTAAAAATCATTGGCATTAGACTAACATAGTAACAAAAAGTGTAGAATCTTCAGGAGTTGTTTGATCTGGGTCTGCACTATTTGCCTAACTTTGTCTGTCCATATACTTAGGATTTTTTGGTATAGTATCCTGACAGTACCTTTATACATGTATTTCATCTTGCAACAGGTCTGCAAGGTGTGCTTTGAAGTTGGGAAAGATGACACTGTCACAACTAGGAACTTAATGAAAGACTTTAAGGAACTGAAGAGAAATGTCAGGAAAGAAGTACAGAGCCATTCTAGTTTAAAACAAACCTGGAGGGACAAGTAAGCATTTTGAAAGGGTGTGTTTACTGTTTGGTCAGTTTTTACATAACGAGAAAGCAGGCTTAACCCATTCCCTTAACTCAGGCTAATTCTAGATCCAACTTCTCTGAATAAATCTACCAAAAATGAGCATTTACTAGAGAAAAGGAAAATTTTAGAGTTGAAACCATTGTAATAAATAGAGCATTTGCTTTTATGGAGCAAAAATTAATGCTCTATTTATCACAATGGTTTTAAAAAGTAACTTTTACAGAGGCGTCAAAAGGCGTCAATATGAGGGAATGGGTTAACCCTTTCCCTTTTGCGTGTTCATGTAAGAAATAATGACATAATTATATTTACTAGATGATTTTTAATACTGGCATATGTACACATAAAATTTTGGCAATGATAAAAAGACTGCAGAGTCAGATGTATTGTGATTTCATAAGCAAACACAGTACACCCTGATCAGAAGGCTCCTACAGGAGCTTTTTAACCCTTTCCTGTTCTATGTTTATTCCAAATTTCATACCTACTGAATATTCATTAACAAAATAGTTATAAAGAAATATGGAAAGTGGAACATTGTGGACATTTTAGAAAGTAAAGAAACAGATCTATCAAATTCTATTAGCAAACAGAGCAGTCCCTGATCAGACGGCTCCTATAGGAGCCATCTGATCTGGGTCTACTCTGTTTGCAAATGCGTGAAAACACGTTTATATGAGGGAAAGGGTTAAAGGCATTTATATGAAGGAAAAGGTTAAACACAAACTAAGTTGATCTGAATCTAGGCGGTTTAATCCTTGAACATTAATGATGAGTTCATGATTACTGATGTTAACTGTTTGGGTTCAGATTAGATGTCAATGTAATCTATTTCTGATCAGGATCCAGACTCTTTGACTTCTTTCTGATTACCAAAGTTTAACCCTATCCTTCACATAAATGCTCTTTTCACGCATATTCAAACAGAGTTGACCTAAATCAGATGGCTCCGAGGGGAGTCGTCTGATCAGGGTCTGCTCTGTTTGTTTTTGATATGATATAGATCTGATTCAAAGCAAAATAAATCTTGAAAAGTTGACATTATAAAAAGTCAGCTCATCCATATTCATGATATCATTGTTTTTTCCAGGTAAGATGCGTAAATTTAAAATATTTTCATGAATATCTCGTTTATTTCTCCACCAAACCCTATACTGTGACCACTCTTTAGAATCATCTCGAAGAACAGTATAAGGTTTGATGGAGAAATGACGATTTTTGTATTTGGATACGCGCCGTTTTTTATATGAATATTGAACAAGCAAAGGGTTAAAAGATATGAAGGGAAACATATCTGTGAGAACTTTAGCAGATGATATGTTGCAGATGACAATTTCTTACCATGTTAACCCATTCCCATATATTGACAACTTTTGACGACTCTGGAAAAGTCCCTTTGTGAAACCATTGTAATAAATAGAGCATTTGCTCCTATAGGAGCAACTGCTCTATTTATCACAATGGTTTCAAACAACAAAATTCTAAATATTTCCTTTTCTCTAGTTAATGCTCCTTTTCGGTAGATTTATTCAAAGAGGTTGTATCTAAAAATAGCCTATGAGGTAATGGGTTAAAGTGATGGTTTCTACTTGCAACATGTTTAGAGACTTGCAGCGTGTTTTAGAACTGCCTAACTATTACATAAATCAATTGTTTATATGCGTGAAAGAAGTATATCACAAGAAAATCAGTCAAATAAATGCCAAAGCAGACACGACTTCCATGTGTTATATACTGAAGACCCGCTGTATTCAGCAATGTGTTGGTATTAATTCGGCTTGCATTTTACATATTACATTAACTGTTCGACTAAGGCTGATAGTATTTTGTTGTAGAACAAAAATTATAAGTATCGATGAAAATGGTTTATTTTGTATCATGGGGCATTTTTCCATGTAAGTTCAAAATGGCAATCTTCATAATAATGATTGAATATAACAAATACCAAGTATTATGATCTTATTGAAAATATGCATTTAATGTAGGGACTTCCTCTTTAATCCTTTACTCCATAAATACGCCTTTCTACGCCTTTGCAAACAGCAGATCCAGATCAGACGGCTCCTATAGGAGCTGTCTGATATGGTCTGCTCTGTTTGCTTATGTTATAATTATATAGATATGATTCTACAGTTTCTGCCATGGTAAATATTTCCTTTGTCTATGTACTATTATAACAACTCATCTAATTATGTCTCCCCCCATATTTATATGGGGGAGACATATTGTTTTCGTGAGAGTTGTCTGTCTGTCCGTCTGTCCGTCTGTCTG
>OY755245.1:44944093-45273987 GCA_963576725.1 Azorinus chamasolen
AAGATTACTATTTTGTCAACTTTTCTCTTGAAATTTTAATCACATTGTTATATGCCCAAGGGAAGTACTATTTTAAGGCATGTGGCATCTGTAAATTCATCTGTCCATCCGTCTGTGTCTGATAGCAAATTTCTCTCCCCCTCCATAACTCTTCCATACTTTCTCCAAATAAGTTAAACATAAACTACAGGTGTGTCACACGAATGACTGAGTTGGGAATCATCAAGGTCAAGGTCACAGTGGTTGACATCAATATTAATGCCATTAATGCTTAGTTTGATTTGCATTAATTTTTACACAAAAGTTATAGTAATCATAATCTTAAAATGTTAATATTTTAGACTTAAAGGTCATATCTTATATTTTCTTTAATTTCTGCTTTAGTATGTATAAATGTTTTAATTGTAAAGCACTTTTGAACATATTTAGATATGAAAAGAGTGCTATATAAATATGGTATAATAATAATAATAATGACAGAGTTTCATACCAAGTTTAATGCAATTCCCCTTCTGCTGCATAACTCTTTATCATGTTTTACTGTTATTTCAGTTAATTTCACTCAGTTCATATCTATATGTGTAACCAGAAGGTGTGTCATGCACATGACAGTTATCAATGTCTTCAAGGCCACTTTGTAATTAAAGCAAGTTCCTGTTCGTTGGGCATATATTGCCTCATTATGTTTTCACATATAAAATAAAGTCTACCAATTAGGCTATAGGTTATGGACATAGTGGCTGTTTTTGTTCCATGCTTCTTTGTGGACTAAACCCCTTGTTTTTGTGAATTTTAGGTAAAATAATTCTTAGAATAGATTTACATGTACAGTGAAATCTTCCTAATGCATCCACTTAATTTATTAAACCATTCCCTCATAGGCTATTTTTAGAACCAACCTCTGAATAAATCTACTGAAAAGGAGCATTAACTAGAGAAAAGGAAAATTTAAAAAAAAAAAGTGTAGTTTAAAACCATTGTGATAAATCGAGCATTTGCCCCTATAGGAACAAATGCTTTATTTATCACAATGATTTCATAAAGTGACTTTTACAGAGGTGTAGAAAGGCGTATTCGTGGATACGCTTTGAATTATTCTTTGAATAATTTACTGAAAAGGAGCATTTACTAGAAAAAAGGATTTTTTTATACTTGTGTAGTCTTGAAACCATTGTGGTAAATAGAGCATTTGCTCCTATGGAGCAAATGCTCTATTTATCACAATGGTTTAAAACAGTGGCTTTTACAGAGGTGTCAAAAGGCGTCAGTATGATGGAATGGGGGTAAACTACCAGAATTCTTCTTTCGAGTGATTGTTTTAGCAACATTACAGTACAGTGTACATGTTATGATCATGTATATAATTATACATGTTTTACCAAATTAGTTCATAGAATACATGTGCTGGCATTTAGATAAGAGGTAGATTTCTAGTCTTAATTGATAGTTTAGAATCCAATATTTTTTATTTAACCCATTTCTTGATAGACACCTTTTAGTACCTTTGCAAACAGAGTATTTCTTTCATTCATTTTCATGAGGTAAAAGATTAACCCTTTCCCAGTTTAGTATTCATGTAAGAAATAATTACATCATGAATATTTATTAGCTGAATTTTTATAATAGCATTTGTAAACAGGATTGTTTTGATATTGGTAGAAACGATAGAGCCAGGCCTATTATAATTTCATAAGCGAACAGAGCAGACCCTGATCAGATGGCTCCTATATAAGCCATCTTATCAGAGTCTACACTGCTTGCAAATGGGTAAAAAAACATTCATATGAGGGAAAGGTTAAACTATATCATACTATGTAAAAACATTGGCATATCTCTGTTGCCTTTCTAATAACTTTAGAGATATTTATACCCCCACAAACGAAGGGATGGGTATACTGGAGTCACCATGTCCGTCCGTCCATCCGTTCGGCCGTCCGGCTTGTCCGGATCATAACTTCCAAAGTATAAAAGCTATTGACTTCAAACTTCTATAGATAGATCACATTGACCGCAAGTGCAGTGCACAAGGTTTGTAACTCTGTCTTCAGTATTTTTGGAGTTATTGCCCTTTGTTATTTTTCAGTTTTCCGGAGGTTTTTTTCTAAACCTTTACAGATATTGAAGTGATATGTGGTATGTGGCTTTATTATAATGAGTTACAGATCAAGTTTGAATTTCGTTACGCTTCATTGATTTTTAACGGAATTACAGCATTTTGACTTAGAAATTTTCAGGAAATTACAGGTTTTCCAGAGTTTTTTTCTAAACTGTAGCAGATATTGTAGTGATTTATTTCTATATCCCCTATCTCTGTGTCAAATGTGCTAGTGGGGGTATTCATCAGCTTTAGTGGTAGTTCTAGTTTTTACAATTATAAGATCTCAATTATCCACAATTATTGGTTATATGGTAATTAGTGTGCATTTTCAAAACATTTCAAAATGAATGGCATTTATACTCATATACCTTTGACTCTTTGGTTTCTAATCATATTTCGATGTACAATATGATCAGTTAAAAGATAAAAAGAAAAAAAATGTGATCACCCAAGATGTATTAGCATGAAAGTCAATTGTAATAGAATATTTTTAGTGAGAAGTTGTTTTATGTAGAAAAACCAAATAGAACTCCATTTATTGTACAGTCTTACTATGGCAGTAATTTGTTATTATTTTAAAATTCCATTGTTGTGTGAGTACTTTGAAGTTTTTATCCCATTACCTCATATATAATTTTTTTAGACCTAACCTCGTTGAATAAATTTTCTGAAAAGTAGCATTTAATAGAAAAAGGTAAAATTTCAGAATTGTGTAGTTCTGAAACCATTGCAAAATTTAATGTTCTATTTATCACAATGGTTTCAAAAGGTGATTTTTACAGAGATATGTCAAAAGGCGTCAATATGAGAGAATGGGTTAAGTTAACCCATTCCCGCACATTGGCACCTTTTGATGCCTCTGTAAAAGTCAGTTTCTGAAACCATTGTGATAAATAGAGGATTTGCTCCACAGGAGCAAATGCTCTATTTATCACAATGGTTTCTAAACTAAAATCTTTTAAAATGTACCTTTTCTCTTGTAAATGCATATTTCAGTAGATTTAGTCAAAGAAGTAGGATCTAAAAATAGCCTAAGTGGGAATGGTCTAATACCTATTTGTACCGTAATGACCCTGATTTTTCAGATAGATAGACTTAGACATATAGTGCAGACCCAGATCCACTGCCCCTAAAGGAGCTGTTTGATCAGGGTCTACACATTTGTTACTATGCCATTGTAATATATAAAGTTATAAAATCCAAGCCAAGCTGAATTTTTAACCCTTACCCTGTTCTGTGTTTACTCCAAGTTCCAATACCTACTAAATATTCATGGCAAAATAGTTATAATTAAATAAAGAAGGTGGAACATTGTAGCTATTTTTAGAAAGTAAAGAAACTGATCTATCAAATTCTATTAGCAAACAGAGTAGACCCTGATCAGACGGCTCCTATATTAGCCGTCTGATCTGGGTCTACTCTGTTTGCAGATGCATGAAAACACGTTTGTATGAGGGAAAGGGTTAAGCTTTACAAACTGGTGTAGAGGTGAGTGTGGGTGTAGCGTACTTAACCCTCTAGCTGCTCAATATTCATGTAAGAAATTATGACTTCATGAAAATTTATTAGCTAAATTTTTATAATGTAAATTTTCAGGGGAATTTTGTGATTTACAAAAAAATTCAGAATCAGGTCTGCATCATGTCATCAGCAAACAGTAGATTCTGATCAGATGACTACTACATAAGCCATCTGATCTCGTCTGCTCTGTTTGCAGAAGCATGAAAAATTGTTTATAGAAGTGAAAAGGTTAACTCTTTACTCCATGAATATGCCTATCTATGCCTTTACAAATAGAGTAGACCCACATCAGACAGCTTCTGATCTGGGTCTGCTCTGTTTGCTTATGAAATAATATAGATATGATTCTACAGTTTCTACTAAGGCCAAAAATGGCTGTGTTCATGGTCCATTTTAAAAATTACGCTAATTGATATTCATGATTGCATGATTTATTATATGAATATTCATGGAGTAAAGGAGTAAGGTACTAAGGCATTAATCTTTTCCCTGTTCTACGCTTATTACAAATTTCAATACCTACTGAATAGTCATGAACAGAAAAGTTATAATGAAATACGAAAGGTGGAACATTGTTGCCATTTTAGAAAGTATAGAAACAGATCTTTCTAATTCCATTAGCAAACAGAGTAGACCCTGATCAGACAGCTCCTCTAGGAGCCGTCTGATCTGGGTCTACTCTGTTTGCAGATGCATGAAAACACGTTTATATGAGGGAAAGGGTTAATCTTTGATATTCGATATTTCAAAATACTAGTGGTAGTTTAATGCTGACTGTAAGCAATGTAGAAATCTCCTCTAGGAGTTTTCTGCATTGTTTTCAGTATGCATTAAGCAACCACCTGCATACAAAATGCAAGAAGCTCCTTTTAACAAATGTAATGCATTTATTCATTAGAGATAATATGGTATTTGACACTCAGATTGTATGTTTGTACTGTGTGCAAAAGTATAATGTAATTTATTTTTTATTAAGAATCAGACTTAGTTTTGTGTTGGCAAAGATTTACTCAGCAAGGTAAAGCTTTTAAGTTCATGTACAGAGATATTCTTTTTTTCCCATAGGCTGTGCCTGCCAAGTCCCCAGCGGTCGTTAGCTGCCCTCGGACTGCTGTTTACCTGTATGTACTCGGGTAAGTAATGCTTTCAATTGTTTTGAATACATTCATGCGCTCTGATGTGGGAAAAATGAGTTTTTATAATAGGCATTCATTACTTGTGAAAGCTTAGATTGGAGTGATTCTGCCAGAATGACCAAATTATGATCAATTTCTTGGTGTTTACATAAAGCATGATAATGCTTTTTTAAGAAATCAGTGTTTGAACAAAGTCCAAATTATATTTAAAAAGTGCATTTGAAATCTAATCTTTAATAATTCACAAAGTGTTTTATAACAGTCTTAACTTCACCATGTGTGTTTTACAGGTAAGCAACAGGACTGTTACAGCCCAACCCTGAGAAAGCAGGAGCTGTTTGGGGTAGAGGTGGACAACAGCAGCTTTCAGGACCCGGAGTCCCTCATCTTGGCCATGGAGAGGGTCACAGTGCTGTTTGACAGGTATGGGCAGTGCACTTAGACTGTAGTGGCCATTAACTCTTAGAATACTGGAATTTCAAACTGGAATTGTCTTTTATTTATGCATCTGCAAACAGAGTAGACCCAGATCCTATGGATCCTATAGGAACCGTCTGATCAGGGTCTACCCTGTTTGCTTAACCCTTTCACTCATATAAAAAAAAAATTCACACATCTGCCAACAGAGTAGACCCAGATCAGACGGCTCCTATAGGAGCCGTCTGATACTGTCTGCTCTGTTTGCTAATGGAATTTGATAGATCTGATTCTTTACTTTCTAAAATGGCTGCAGTGTTACACCGTCCATATTATATTTTAACTATTGTGTCCATGAATATTCAGTGGGTATTGAAATTTGGAATAAATATAGAACAGGGAAAGGGTTAAAGAATTTGATAAATCTGTTTCTATATGTAATAACAAAAAACACTGTTTTCAAATTTTCGGTCACTTGACCTTTATCAAGAAATATTTATACAAGTGACCTCTTAAAAGTGACCTCTCTTTTTTTTCTGGATTTCATTCTCATCATAATGGAGGCCACATAAAGTTAAATCAGCATGAAAAGAATTAATTTGATGGAAGACTAGTGCATGGATACTCGGACAATCATCTGGATCTATACTGTTTGCAAAGATCATCACAAATTGGTCCATACTGTAATCTTTAACCCTTAACCTCATATAAACATGTTTTCACGCATTTGCAAACAGAGTAGACCCAGATCAGACGGCTCCTAAGAGCCGTCTGATCAGGGTCTGCTCTGTTTGCTAGTGGAATTTGAAAGATCTATTTCTTTATTTTCTAAACTGGCTACAATGTTCCACCTTCCAGAATTCATTGAAACTATTTTGTTCATGAATATTCAATAGGTATTGAAATTTGGAATGAACATAGAACAGGGAAAGGGTTAACCCTTACTCCATGAATAAATCTCCTACAGGAGCCATATGATCTGGGTCTACTCTGTTTGCAAAGGCGTATAAATGCATATTTATGGAGTAAAGGGTTAACACTGAATTCTACATTCTATTACTAGGTAGTGTATGGTTGTATGTTGTTGTTTTTCCATACTGTAGGATTAAAAAAGGCTACCCATATGAGGCAAGGGTGATATCCCGAGTATTGCCAGCATTCTTGGCTGACTTCTTCCCGGCCCAGGACATCATGAACAAGGTGATTGGAGAGTTCCTATCCAGCCAGCAGCCATACCCACAGCTTATAGCCAAGGTTGTCTTCCAGGTTAGTGAGGCACCCTCAACATCTCTCCCTACAAAAATATACAAAGCCTCCCTATAGCAAAATAGAAATTAGTCCAAAGAGAAGGGAATTTTGCTCCGATCATGTTTACCAGTTATGGGACTCCTAAATTTTCTTCTCTATATAACATATAGCGAATATTGCTTAATTTAGAGAAAATATCACTAGGGAGACATCCAAGTTCTATGGACATAATTTTTAGCTCGTCTGTTTCGAAGAAACGTCAAGCTATTGTGATCATTGGCCGTAGGTGTTGTTGCAGGTGTAGCCATTGGCATAGTTGTAGGAATTGGCGTGCAAAAACTTTACTGTAGCTGATTAATCAAAAAGTATAAGAGGTTGAACATGAAACTTCATAGGTTGGTAGATCTTTTTGAGAGGAAGTCAATGCAGTGGACAAGCCCCAAATCAGATGAGTGTTGGCGATGCAGGCAGCTCTTGTTTGGTTTTCATTCTGCATTAATAGTCTTTAACTCTGTGAATATTTATTATTTAAGCTCCATCTTCTTTGCATATTTACTATTTTGAATAGTATTTTCATATGTATTATTATATTGACAATTATTTCCGTGAAAGGCAGGATAAACTTTGGCCTAAAATGCTATTGAAGCTGTCTGATCTGGGACTACACTGTTTACAAAAAGGCATAACAAATTTATCTATGGAGTAAAGGGTTAACCCTTTCCCTGTTGAATATTCATGTAAGAAATAATGACATTTACAGAGTAGATCTAAATCAGACGGTCCCTGTTAGGGCCTTCTAATCAGGGTCTCCTCTGTTTGCTTGTGGAATAATACAGATCTACTTCTGCATTTTCTACCAATTTCCAAAAGATCCTGTGTACATAATTATGCAATTATAAAAATTCTGCTCATAAATATTCATGATGTCATTTGTTTTACATGAATATGGAATGGGGAAAGGGTTAACCATTTCTCTTCTCTAGATTTATACCAAATTTCAATACCTACTGAATGTTTATGGACAAAATAGTTGTAATGAAGTACAGTAAAACCCCGATCTCTCGAACACCTTGGGGACCATAAATTTTAGTTCGAATTAAGGGTGGTTCGAAAGATCCGAGTCTCATATTCGTTTGGTAGCAAATGGTACAGAAATGGTTCGAACGTGAGTTTGAGAATAAATTATTTTCATGTCAGAAATAAATAAACAAACTTCTATAACAAAACTCACTGTTTTTGCTGCCTTTGCAATACAATGAAAATACTAATGCAACCTATAATTCTATAAAAACATCGTCCCATTGTTCCAAATTTTGTGATTCTACCATGAATGCATCTATGCTATGTACATATCTCGCCATTTTGGTCTGGTTAAAAACCGGGACTAAACGACCTATCATCATCGTCTCGGTTTATTTACACAACGGTCTACAGCCTATTTAAATATCTACGAAAACACACAAAATTGGTAAAATTACGTTATTTAAACTGTTGCAACAGACCAGTCTTGGGGAAAACTGTTTTCGTATGTGGATTCGCATTTAGGGCCATAATTTAACTCAATTGTTTAACATTCACGGATAAAAACAGAGGAGAACAAATCTATTCGTTCAACTGTTATTTCTGCCATTGTGAATGGTGAAGTTTGAAGATTTCGATCGTGTTATAGCCCTACGATATGACAGTCAATGTTAGCTCAAAACAACCTTCACAAACACACACATTTGCATTTTAACACCCTGATAAAACATCACATATTCACCCATTGTCTACCAATCACGTAATTATCGGCGATCTGAAACAGTCATCTGAGAGGTGTGAATCTTCGGTTCGACGCACATCCATACAGGTAAGACAACGGTTCGACTTATCAAAGGTACTTTGCACTGTTTTATTAATCAGAGGACCTGGAGATGAGTTCGAGAGTTCGAGTTTCGCATGGTCGAATTATCCGAGGTCGAACATATAGAATTTAAAAAGGAAGGAGTTGGGACTGCAGAATTAGTTCGAATTAAGGGTAGTGAACGAGTTTTCCGGGGTTCGAGAGTTCGTGGTTTTACTGTATGGAAATTTGAACATTGTAGCCATATAAGAAATTAACGAAACAGTTCTCTATTGAGTTCCATTTGCAAACAGCAGAGATAGGAGCCATCTGATCTGGGTCTATTCTGCTTGCAAATGCATAAAAAGACATGTATATGAAGGAAAGGGTTAAACATATCAGTTCTCCTCTTATCTACAGATGCTATTTTCTCTACCTCAGGTGTTCAGTAACTTACATGATCAACGCCAACACAGCCTCCTGAAGGACTGGGTAATGCTGTCACTTTCAAACTTCACTCAGAGGACACCGGTTGCCATGGCAATGTGGTCACTCACTTGCTTCTTCATCAGCTCCTCAACCAATCCCTGGCTCAGAAATCTGTATCCTTGGAAAGATTTTAATATCTATTTTAGGAATTTCATTGGTTACATAGACTTATAACAACTTCATCAAATAGTGAAAAGTTTTCTTCATCAAGACCACCTATTTTAGGGGGAGGCCTATTGTGATGCTCTTATTGGTCTGTACAGTAAAACCTGTCTTAAGTGACTAGTCATGTATTGATTGTAGGAGTATTAAAAAGCAGGTGGTTGCTTAATGCAGGGTAAAAGTAATGCAGAAAGCTGGCTTGTATTGGAGCATTAAGCTACCACCTGCCTTACAGACCCGCTTAAGACAGGTTCTACTGTATGTACATATGAATACAGAAATATTGACTTAATGCAGGGCAAAAGTCATGTAGGAAGCTCTTCTAAGAGCTTTCTGCACAACTTTCACCCTGTATTAAGTAGTCACCTGCCTAAAAGTGTCTTAACCCTTCGCTTGCTGAATTTTAAAATACATTTCTCCTTCTTTACCCATGTCCTGTTGTATAATTACATATATCTTCACTGTGTACAAGTATTTCGCTGTGCAATCACTGCTGTGGAGTGCACTGGTTGCACAATCAAGTTGTAAATAGTGCAGACCCTGATGAGACAGCTCCTGCAGGAGCTGTCTCATCTGGGTCTTCACTATTTACAGGTATATTGACGTGAATAGCAAGCGAAGGGTTAATTCTTCTACTAGAAATCCAGTTTAGATGGGGTTTGCTGAAGAGTAGTAGTCATGAAAAAGATGATGTTTGATAAAATGTGATTTTGTTTCACTGTGTTTCCTTAACTGCGTATTAGCTTGTCGTATGTCCTAAGCAGAATGGGTAAAATCGAGGGCATAGATAAGCGGCTGTTCTGTTTGGCTGCCCTGGACTTCTACAGTCAGCTCACAGATGATACCCACTGCCGTACATTCCAGTCAACATTCCAGACTGCGGGGACCAACATTCCAGACTCACCATATTCAGAGCTGCTCAGTAGTCTGCCCAAAACAGCCAGCTGATTGGAATTCCTGGTGTATTTATAACTTAGATATAACTGATGTATGCCACAATGCCAGTGTGGATGTTGAAACTAGAATGTTCAAGTTTGTGATACCTGCCAAAATGGATATACCGTAGAACATAACTCTGATGTATTCCAATTGTGGGCGGTCAGTCTGTAAGACAGCTGTGTGATATCTGCCAGAATTAATGTACAGTAGAAACCCTCTAACGTGACCATCAAAAAGAAGGGATCTAGGTCAGAGAGGCAGATGGTAGCTTAACTTATTCCCTCATTTTGACACCTTTTCATGGTTCTGTAAAAGTCACTTTTTTAAACCATTGTGATAAGTAGAGCATTTGCTCCATAGGAGCAAATGCTCTATTTATTGCAATGGTTTCAAAACTACCCAATTCTAAAAGTTTCCTTTTTTCTAATAAATGCTCCTTTTCTGTAGAATTATTCTAATATTCTAATAAATGCTCCTTTTCTGCAGATTTGTACGAAGAGGTTGCATCTAGAAAGCCTATGAATAAAATGCTTAATGCAGGATAAAAGATCTATAAAAAGCTTCAATAGGAGCTTTCTGCATTACTTTTATCCTGCATTAACCCTTTCCCTCATATAAATGCCTTTTCACGCATGTGCAAACAGAGTAGACCCAGATCAGACGGCTCCTATAGGAGCCGTCTGATCAGGGTCTGCTCCGTTTGCTTTTGACATGACTAAGATCTGTTTCTACAGTTTTTGTCAAAGCAAAAACTTCCCTTGAAAAGGTATCAATATAAAACTTTTAGCTAATAGATTTTCAATATGTCATGATTTCTTACATGGACACTGAACAGGGAAAGGGTTGAGCAGCCACCTGCTTTTAAAGACACTCGTGTGTATTCACTTTGTGGTCACTTAAGAGAGCTTCTACAGTATGTCTAAGAATATAACTATGGAAGATACCAATATGGGTGTATACATATATCCTAGAAGATATACATGTGATATTTGCTTAGAAAGGTTTATATTCTTGCACATAAACATGTGATATATGTCAATTGTAGTGTTTAGCATTTTCAAATTCTGTTTGTTGATGTTGCGTAATTACTAAATGATTAATGGATATTTGTCTTGTTACATCGGTGTATTATATATCTTAATACGAATGCTTCATGCCCTTGCAAACAGTAGACCCAGATCAGATGGCTCCAGCAGGAGCCGTCTGATCAGAGTCTGCTCTGTTTGCTTACAAAATTATAATGGATACTATAATTGACTTTTCGAAGCCCTATATTGTGACCACTCTTTAGAATCGTCTCAAAAAGAAAGATTCTAAAGAATGGTCTTAACATAGGGTTTGATGGAGAAATAAAGAATTTATTCTTGAAAATATTTTGATTTAAAGTATCATATGATGTTTATCCTGATATTGTTTGCATAAGTAATCAGAAATTCCTTGCTAGGGTGTAAAGTGTTTAACCCTTTCCCTGTTCTAAGTTTAGTGCAAATTTCAATACCTACTGAATATTCATTGACAAATAGTTATAAAGAAATATGGAAGGTGGAACATTGTAGACATTTTAGAAAGCAAAGAAACAGATCTATCAAATTCTATTAGCAAACAGAGTAGACCCTGATCAGACGGCTCCTCTAGGAGCCGTCTGATCTTGGTCTACTCTGTTTGCAAATGCGTGAAAACACGTTTATATGAGGGAAAGGGTTAATATTCTGCTGAGGACATTTCGTTCAACAGGCTTAAGGTAAAGAAGTGCTCAAAGTTTTGTATGGTGCAACATCTGTCATGATATTTGGAAAAATGTGCTTTGTGAATAGTGCTTCAATGTTTTCTATTGTTGTTTGTGTGTCAGAGAAGTTTTTGTACTTGTTTTGTAATGCATATGTACTTCAATTTCATGTGTTGATAAAATACATGTAGTTCAAAGAACAGTTTTATTTTACTAATCCATTTGAATCATCGTAATTTTAGCCTGCAGAATTTAAGATTTGATTACCTCTTTTCGCTGTATTTTTTTAACTAATTTCTTCATATAGTCGCCTTTTCAAGCATTTGCAAACAGAGTAGACCCAGATCAGACGGCTCCTGTAGGAGCCGTCTGGTCTGTTTCCAAAAAGAATTTTACAGATATGTTCCTTTTGTTTCTAAAATGGCTTCAATGTTCTACCTTCCATATTTTGTCCATGAATGTTCAGTAGGTATTGAAATTTGGAATAAATATAGAACAGGGAAAGGGTTAACCCTTTCCTCCATAAATAAATCACCTGTTGAAACCATTGTGATAATAGAGCATTTGCTCCTATAGGAGCAAATGCTCTATTTATCACAATGGTTTCAAATTACAAATTCTAAAAAATTCTCTCTTTTTCTCTAGTTAATGCTCCTTTTCGGTAGATTCATCCAAAGAGGTTGGATCTAAAAATAGCCTATGGAGGATAGGGTTAAAAATCAAATCCGAGTATCAATTTGATTCCTGGTGAGACTTTTGGTTACTCATCTGGATCCAAACTGTTTACAAACACTTTCTCACTTGTGCCCCTATCACTGAATGATTTAACCCTTGTCTGTTTTATATTTATCCTAATTATCTACTGAATATTCATGGACAGAATTGTTGTAATGAATTATGGAAGTTGAAACATTGTAGCCATTTTAGAAACTAAACAAACAGATATATCCAATTCCATAAGCAAACAGGGCAGACTCTGATCTGGGTATACCCTGTTTGCAAATGCGTGAAAATGCGTTTATATGAAGGAAAGAGCTAAAGATTGAAAAGTCTGTGATTGCAAAGTTCATAATTATGTATTTAGGTATTTTACCTAACTAATTTAGTAATTAATCTCAACCCTTTACCTGATGAATATCCATATAAGAAATACCGGTATGAGAAATAATGAAATCATGAATATTAATTATATGAAATTTTATAATGGAATACATGTACATTGTGTATCTGGTTCTACAGTTTCTGCCATGGTTCTGCCTTTTTTAACCCATTACCTCATAGGCTTTTTTTAGATCCAACCACTTTGAATAAATCTACTGAAAAGGAGCATTAACTAGAGAAAAGGAAACTTTTAGAATTCTGTAGTTTGAAACCATTGTGATAAATAGAGCATTTGCTCCTATTGGAGCAAATGCTCTATTTATCACAATGGTTTCAACAGGTGACTTATCACAATGGTTTCAACAGGTGACTTTTGCAGAGGCGTCACTATGAGGGAATGGGTTAAGATGCTCTTATCATGGCCCCAGTCAAACAAGTGGGGTAAATTGTTTTTTGTCCTGTCGGTTGGTTGATAAGTCATTCAATAGACTACATGCAAAGGTGTAAAAAAGTGTTTACACGAAGGAAAGAGTTCAGTTATCAAAATGGTGTTGGATTTTGTCAGCTATACAGAAAAGGGAGATTCAATATCCTAAAACATAGGGTGAATATTGCATTTATCCTGTTACTCCATGTAAGAAATAGTGACATTATGAATACATGTACTACCTAATTAGATTAATATTTATAATGGAATGAAATCATTAATGTTTGGCCATTGTAGAAATTGTATATTTGATAAGCAAAAAGGGCAGACCCTAATTTAGATGGATCCTACAGAAGCCATCTGATATGGGTCTACTCTGTTTGCAAAAGAGATAAAAGGCATATCTATGGAGTAAGGGGTTAAACCCTCCGTTTGAACATGAATAAAGTGTTGTTTGGAGCAGGGGTGAGGTTAAACCTTTCCCTGTTCTGTGTTTATTCCAAATTTCCTACTGAATACTCACAGACAAAATAGTTACAATGAGATATTCATTGTAGCCATTTTAGAAACTAAAGAAACAGATCTATCCAATTTCATTAGCAAACAGAACAGACCCTGATCAGACGGCTCCTATAGAAGCTGTCTGATCTGGGTCTACTCTGTTTGCAAATGTGTTTATATGAGGGAAAGGGTTAAAATTATTTTTCATTCAATCCATAGCTGGTCACAAACAATGTATAGTTCTCTTATGTCACTTTTTTTAATCGTTTTGAATGCAATCCTTGTTGAATGTATAGACATTGTGGATCCAAATCAGATTTGGATTAATTGGCAGGGAAAGTGTTAGCCATGATAGATGAAGTGATACATGATAGATGTATGGCATACAGTGCTAGTAGTTGTTGTATTTTTATAAGTCTTCCCTTTGGCATGTTTAACCCATTCCGTCATAGGCAATTTTTAGACCCAACCTCTTTGAATAAATCTTCAGAAAAGGAGAATTTACTAGCAAAAAGGTAAATTTTAAAATTGTGTAGTTTTGAAACCATTGTGATAAATAGAGCTTTTGCTCCTATGGAGCAAATGCTCTATTTATCACAATGGTTTGAAAAGTGACTTTCACAGAGGCATCAAAAGGCATATCAGTAGGAGCGAATGGGTTAAATGAGAAGTCCTTTAGGTAAAATGGGTACTTTGACCTTGGCAGAGTTGACCATGAGAAACTGCCATATTGGAATTTTGAATCTGGTGAAGGTCTGCCCTGTTTGTCACTCATGAAAGGTGCAAAATTAATACACAGCTGCTACATGCAGTGAAGACCTTAACCTTGAATACTCTAATGGTGACTTTGTTGATAACCCTTGCAGATCTGCCCTGTTTGTCACTCATGAAAGGTACAAAATTAATACACTGCTGCTACAAGCAGTGAAGACCTTAACATTGATCACTCTAATGGTGGCTTTGTTGATAACCCTTGCAAACGAGTTGAATCTAGATGAGAGAGCAAAGTACCTCAGCGTCTCATCTGGCACCTAACCCTTTCCCTGTTCAGTATTCATATAAGAAATGATTAAAACATGAATATATATTAGCTCAGTTTTTTATGATGTAAACTTTTCAAGGGATAATTTTGCTTTGACAAAAACTTCAGAATCATATCTATATGATGTCAAAGGCAAACAGAGCAGACCCTTATCAGATGGCTCCTATAGGAGCCATCTGATCAGGATCTGCTCTGTTTGCAAATGCATGAAAATGCGTTTTATATGAGAGAAAAGGTTAAATAAGTTGAAGAAAAATGTACTTTCAGAATTGAAGTAGGTGACAATAGTTGCAGACGACAGTTACTCAGGGTTTATCAGAAGCTCTTTTCCAGTGAAGTAGTTGATCTTGGTCTGCACTCAACGGTGTTAAAGAATGCTTTAGTGCATTTTGAGCCCATTTGTTTGTTTGTTTTTTTCAAGTAAATAAGTTGGGGTACATGTGTTGTGGTAAGCATTTTGTTGTATAGTATTTGTCCTGAAATATCCTTTTGGTCCTTGTGTCAAGAACATTTGACCCAACTTCATTAGACTTCATACACTTACAAACTGTCACTATTTTACCAAGAAATCTCACCTCTTCTGTGCATATTCAGATTTATGTCCCTTTAAATTAAAATACTTGATACTTTCCAGTTATACTCTAATTGACATATATATTCAGACAGACAAGCTTAGGCTAAGAGTGCAAACCCAGATCAAACTGCTCCTGAAGGAGCCTTTAGATCAGGGTCTACACTGTTTGAAGTCATCAAAATGGTGCCAATTTTTAATTCTTTACTCCATAGTTGTGCCTGTTAACCCATTCCCTCATATAGACGACTTTTGACGACTCTGGTAGAAGTCACATTATGAAACTATAGGAGCAAATGCTCTATTTATCACAATGCTTTCAAACTACAAAACTAAAAAAAAATCCTTTTCTTTAGTTCATGCTCCTTTTCGGTAGATTTATTCAGTGAGGTTGTATCTAAAAATAGCATTTGAGGTAATGGGTTAAACCTTTGCAAACAGAGTATCCCCAGATCATAGGGCTCTTGTAGGAGCTGTCTGACCATGATTGGCTCTGTTTCCTTATAGAATTACATAGATCAGGGTCCATGCTTATAAAGCTTTTAGTTGAGTCTGAGTTTTGTTCTCAAGCTTTTGATTGGTCAGATTTGAGTTCTCAAGCTTTTGATTGGTCAGATTTGAGCCAAAGGCTCAAATCTGACCAATCAAAAACTTGAGAACGAACTCAGACTCAGCTAAAAGTTTTATAAGCATGGACCCTGATTCTGCAGTTTCTGCCATGGCCAACATAGGTGTTCATGTGACTGGGTACTTAACCCTTTACTCCTTTCTACGCCTTTGCCAACAGAGTAGCCCCGGATCAGACGGTTCCTGTAGTAGTCGTCTGATCAGGGTCTTCTCTGTTTGCTTTTAAAATAATATAGATTTGATTCTAAGTGAATATAGATTTGATTCTAAGTTTTCTGTGTCCATAAGCCATTGTAAAAAATATCTAATTGATATTCATGATGTCATTATTTCAGATTTTCTTACATGAATATTCATGTTATAAAGGGTAAAGAGTAATTAAGGTAGATAATATATTGGCAACTGCATGTGGTACGCTCCAATGAATGTTTGCTGAAGCACATGTTATTGACTTCAGTAGAAGTTTTCAGTTTTGAAGGTGTTGGTGGTGTTACAGGTGGTTGCTAAACCCCCTCATGTAAGAAAGAATGACATGAATATTTGTTAGCTGAACTTTGTTTTTGCCATTTCAGAAATTGTTAACCCATTCCCTCATATTGAGGCCTCTGTAAATGTTCTAAAAATTTTCCTTTTCTCTAGTAAATACTCCTTTTTGGTATATTTATTGAAAGAGGTTTGGTCTAAAACTAGTCTATGAGTGAATGGGTCAAGTATTAGAGATACAGACTTCATATACTTATCTCATGAAGCTGCTACTTTGGAGTTGTACCCTGCAAAGGCCAAGGTCAAACTTCAAGGACAAAGGTCAAACTTACAGGTCAAAGTGTCTGTTAGGGGTATAGTGTTTCACAGACACCTTGTTTGTGGCTGTTATCGAGAAGTTTTATTGTACAGATCACTGTTGCTTTATATCATGTGTGTACATAATTCATTAATCATTATTATTAATCATGTGTTAAAACATAAGCCTTCTTCTATTTACAAAATTCATAAAGTGTTTCTATACATGTTCAATAGAAATTTATTCTCTTTAATATCTTCTCCTTGAAACTCGAGATTCATGAATACAGTATAACCTCTCTATAACGGCCATAATTAGCATAATTTAGTGGCCGTTATAGAGAGGTTTTACTGTACCTTTATACAAATGTGCTGGCTTCCCGGCTTGTTTAGTTCTGATACATGTAGGAGCTGAGAACCAAACAAACATAGACTATTTAGCACTTGAGAGTGTGTTGGTGAGATCAAACATTATTTCTAATCATGGAAACTGCTATTTATTACTTCCACCCTTCCCTTCGAAAAGACTGTTGACATATTTGCAAACAGAGTAGACCCCAGATCAGACAGCTTCAGTAGGAATTGTCTGATCAGGGTCTGTTCTGTTTTCTTATGATATTATATAGATCTTCAGGTTCTGCCACCACTAAAAAGTATTCTCTTATTAATATGCTATATTAAAATTAATTATACATATTATTGATGTGATTATTTCTTAAACAAATGTTCATCAGGGTAAGGGCTAAAGAGCCTTTATTGTAGACCAAAGCTTCAGATGTTTCTTATAATCTTGTACATAAATTTCTCTGCAGCTTTATGTGTTAACCCTTTACCTCACAGCATTTTATTTCTGGCACCTTTGCAAACAGAGAAGACCCAGATAAAATGGCTCCTGTGGGAACCATCTGATCAGGTTCTGCTGTTTACTTAACCCTTTCCCTTATAAAAATATATTTTCAAGCAGCAGTATACATCCAGATCAGACAGCTCCTTTAGGAGCCATCTGTTCAGGATCTGCTCTGTTAGCTTATGAAAATGTAACAGATCTGACTCGACATGCAGTTTCTATCAATACTAAGAACTCTTATATGAATTCAGCTAATAAATATTTCTTACATGAAAATTAAATAGAGAAATGGTAAAGAAATGATATAAATCTGATTCTACAACTACTGCCATAGTTAAAATTCCTTTGTTTATAATGCCATTATTAAAATTGAGTTTATCATTCAGTTTTGACCCACTCAGAATGGTAATGTACTTTTAGTACCTTAATGTTGGATTATTTTATGGCCAAAGTTCATATGACCTACTAGAAACTGTTTTACCAAGTTTTCTTAAATACAGTAGAACCTTTTTAATGCGACCACTTAATGAATAAACATTGATGTCTTTATAAGCAGGTGGCTGCTTAATGCAGGACAAAAGTAATGCAGAAAGCTTTCTGCATTACTTTTGTCCTGCATTAAGCTACTACCTGCATCTAGCACCCAGAATTATACCTCTTTTAGGTGGTCGCATTAGCGGGGTTTTACTGTACAATAAAACCTCGTTAATTCACTCTGAAACACTCAAGTAGGTATCATTGTCAGTCTCTAACCCTTTCCTCCATATACATTTTGTAAATGCCTTTTATTAACACCTCAATCTATAGCGACCACTAAATTACAACAAATATTTTGTGTTAATGGCAGGTGACTGCTTAAAGCAAGGTGAAAGTAAAACAATGCTCCTATTGGAGCATTCTGTTTTACTTTCACCTTGCTTTAAGCAACCACCTGCCCTAAATACCAACTAATTAACACATTTTAGTGGCCATTATAGAGAGGTTCTACTGTAAATGCCTTTCATTAACAACTAAATGAAAACAGAGTAGAACCAGATTAGAAGGCTCCGGTACAAGCCATCTGATGAGCATCTTATCTGTTTGCTTATGAACTAATATAGATCTACAGTTTCTGCCATTGCTAAAGCATTATGAACTAACACTTTCCTCCATGAATATTTGTGTAAGAGATATACATTATGAATATTAATTACATTTAGTTTATTGTTATGCCCCCACATAGTGCTGGCATATAGGGTTGCCCTTGTCCGTACGTCCATCCGTTCTTACGCACATCTAGAATTTTGTCCGGGCTCTTTCTTGAAAAGTATTTGTCCAATCCACACCGAACTCTACACACATGTTGGTGGCCATTATATCTTGGTCAATATTTGTCCAATCCTCACCAAACTTTACACACATGTTTGTGGCCATTATATCTTGGTCAAGTTCGATAACCATGTAAATCACTTTAGTTGTTAAGGAGTTGCGGCCCTTTATTTGCAAAAATGACTTTAAAAATATTTGGGGGGTTTTTTGGACTCTTTCTTGGAAAGTATTTGTCCAATCTTCACCAAACTTTACACACTTGTTTGTGGCTATTATATCGTGGTCAAGTTCGATAGCCATGTAAATTGCTTCAGTTGTTGCATACAGGATTATGGCCCTTACTTCCTGTGACAAAAAAAACTGAGGTGGGGGTATCAGTGTCCTTTGGACACATTTCTAGTATAAAATGACACATGAACACAGTAGAGTTTAGCAATGTAGAGCCATATCTATACTATTCCATAAGAAAACAGTAGACGCTGATCAGATGGCTCCTATAGGAGCCATCTGGTCTGGATCTACTCTGTTTGCAAAGGTGTAGAAGAGTGTATTTATAGAGTAAAGAGTTAACGTAAGCATAATTGAGTCTGCTTGAGATCACTTCCTTTATGATGTTATTAGATGTGAGTAAAATGCAAAACCGATGGTATGAGAATATCCATTTAGTTAAAAATTACTTCTATCCATAATAGCATCAATGAGATAGATATTGTTTTGATCCTTTACCAATGATAATGTTATTGCGATGATTAAATGCTTTAAAGGAGAATCAATTTTGGCTTGTTTTTATACCAGATCTGTTCCCCCATAAATGATTTACTCTTTGGCTGTTAAAAAATTACTTATCTTTCAGTTCAAAACATAATCATAGTACAGTAAAACCCCGCTAATGCGACCACCTAAAAAAAGGTATGATTCTGGGTGCTAGATGCAGGTGGTAGCTTAATGCAGGACAAAAATAATGCAGAAAGCTCCTAGAGGAGCTTTCTGCATTACTCGTGTCCTGCATTAAGCAACCACCTGCTTATACAGATATCTATGTTAATTCATTAAGTGGTCGCATTAAAGGGGTTCTACTGTATATATGTTTGGATCCAGATGAGATGTAGAATTACACAGTGCCTTCCTGTCTGGATCGCTTCTGATACCCATGACAGTTATAGAATTGAAATAGTTTCATTTTTAATAAAGAATTATCTATTTAAAATATCTGTTGTTTGAATTTTCCAGTATATTCTCAGTTTCAAAATTTACATATATTTTTGGTTCCCATCTTCAACCAGAATAGTAGAAGCTGGAAACCAAGCAGATATGTTTTAGAATATTCTTAATTCTTCTTTGCCTGATAAATGCGACATGACTTTCATTTGCAAACCGCTTGGATCCAGATGATATACCGAGTAACTCGGCGTCTCATCAAGATCCAAGCTGTTTGACACTCAGATAACAGTTAGTTTCTTAAAGGTTATTATGATATTTAAAATAGGTAAAACTTGTTACAGACAACAATTCGAGCAGATTTTTTTTCTATTTTCAGCAGGCTGGGTCTATTCTGTTTGCAAAGGCATTAACCATTTCCCTTTTCAATATTCATGTAAGAAAAAAAATGACGTCATGAATATTTATTAGCAGAATTTGTATAATGTAAACTCTTCAAAGGAAACTTCTTTGACGAAACCTGTAGAAGCTGGGTCCATGCTTATAAAGCGTTTTAGTTGAGTCTGAGTTCGTTCTCAAGCTTTTGATTGGTCAGATTTGAGTTCTCAAGCTTTTGATTGACAAAAACTTGAGAACGAACTCCGACTCAACTAAAAAGTTTTATAAGTATGGATACAGATCTGTATCATGTCCAACTCAGAGCAGAAATGGTATACTTTGCGAAAGAGTTTTGAATGATAGTGCGTGTCTACACTAGCTGTAAATGCCCGTAAAAGGGTTTACCATTGAAAACACCGAATATCAGCTGCAAAAATTGCCAAACTTAAATTGAAGATGTTCTTTTATAACAAACAAATCAGAATTTCCAGTTTGCTTATTTTATTATACAGATCTCCCACAGGAGCTGTCTGGTCTGAGTCTACTGTTTTTAAAGGCACTAAAATGCGTATATAGGCCTACGGAGTAAATATAACATTTTTTTCGCCAGCTCAAAACTGTGTCTCCTGTATATGTGTGTATATAAAATGTTTAAGCAATATATGTATAAACCTTGGCAATTGCAGCCCTTTCATCAGGGCTTTTTCTATAAATGAATAATCCTACTGTCAATCAGTTTAGATCCTGATGAGACACTGAATTACTCGAGCTGTCAACTAGGCCCATGTTGCATTAACCCATTACCTCATAGGCTATTTTTAGATACAACCTCTTTGAATAAATCTACCGAAAAGGAGCATTAACTAGAGAAAAGGAAAATTTTAGAATTCTGTAATTTGAAACCATTGTGATAAATAGAGCATTTGCTCCCATTGGAGCAAATGCTCTATTTATCACAATTGTTTCACAAAGTGACTTTTACAGAGTCGTCAATATCAGGGAATGGGTTAAGCTTCTTTGTGATGGTCGCTCAACCCTTTCCCTGTTATGCGTTTATTCCAAATTTCAATTTCATTGAAAAAATAAGAAGGTGGAACATTGTAGCCGTTTTAGAAAGTAAAGAAGCGTATATTTCAAATTCCACTAGCAAACGGGTCCACAGCATATCATCATCCATCATCGTCATCACCTGTCATCACCCATCATCATCACTATCATCACCCATCATCATCACCGTCACAATCATCATCATCATCATCATTTTACTGTGTCGATCATGCAAACTAGTTCATTCCTGTGTGTGGTTTGGAATGTGGTTTTGATCCACATCTAGGTGGAATTATCCACTGTCTCCCACTTATCTCCATAATCATAATCATCAATTCATCATCATCGTCATCATTATCACCATCATCGTCATCGTCATACGCTTCACGTGCCTTTTCCATCAGGAACGAATTCCTGGCGCCCAATTCGAGGGCTTGGTGCAAAACTATTCTAACTCCTTCACAAAGTTAGAATAGTTTTGCACCAAGCCCTCGAATTGCAATCAAATTGGACCCGGGTGATACGCCACTCGCCACGTGTTTTCAAAGTTTAACCCTTTCCCTGTTGAATATTCATTAAATAAAATAATCATGAATATTTATTAGTTGCATTTTTATACACATGTACACAGGGTGTTTTGAAGAAACTGCAAAGTCAGATCGGTTATAACTTCACAAGCAAACAGAGCAGACCTCGATCAGAAGGCTCCTATAGGATCAATCTGATCTGGGTCTACTTTGTTTGCGAATGCGTGAACATGTGTTTATATGAAGAAAAGGGATTAACTGGGCGGGAAAATCTACTTCCGAAAAGCAGACTGCCACTTGTGAAGACGACAAATACTTAGCGACCCTCGATAACTTTATGACCGCCTGACAATTCCACCTGATCGCTCATGTACACAATTGTGTATTGATCGTCGATATAGAAGTTTCTACCTTTAGCGAGCTGGATAGCTGTCGTATGTCGATAAAATGTCGTCAACTGGCTTTCTTTTTTCTTTCTTTTTTGTTTTCAGTAATTTACTAATCATATTTCGAATACAAGCATTTGTTCAAAACCATAGCGAATATGATATGGATCCAAACTGTGCACGCGTACATAAACCCGCCACTGTGACTTGAATGTAGTAAATGTGTGTTGATACAATCGACAATAATCGATGATTGATCAATACACTTAACTGCAAACACACAGTTGTCGCTTTATTTGTATTGTGTCGGGGATCAAGACACTCACCAGCATTAAGATAGCTGTCAGATGGGATCATGGGAACTGCCTGCAAGTTTTGAGGTAAGAAGGATTTAGTTACAGACTAGTTCGCTTCAAATCTTTGGTTAATTGCTTTGCGTTACACGTGTACACGGTGGTTAATATAAGGTGTTTTGCATTCTTCATACGATTTGATCGAGATTAACATTCATTTTTCATTGTTCCAGTGTCACGAAGGCGTGCTCAAGTAAGTGTAGAAAGTAAGTCGGGGTTTTGTTTATAACGTATTGAGGGATTGGCGCAAAAAATTACCTATAGACTAAAGTCTCAATATTATTCTCGATTTTTAAAACATGTGTTAGCTTAATGCAGGGCAAAAGTTATGCAGAAAGCTCCTATAGGAGCTTTCTGCATTACTTTTTCCCTGCATTAAGCAATCACGTGCTTATACAGTCTACTATGTTAATAAATTATGATGTCGCATCAGCGAGACTTTATTGTACCCGTTAGAGACCTGAAGAAGCTGTCAAACAGTTTGGATCCGGATGAGACGCCGAGATACTCGACGTCTCACACGAATCCAAAATGTTTGTAATGTTATCAACCATTCGCCTACTGTTTGTTGCACAATGTTCTCACCGCGTTCTTTCAGTTTGTCTGCGTTACCAAGTAACGGATGTTACCTATTTATTTAACCCTTTAAATATTCATTTAAGAACTAATAGCAACATGAATATTTATTAGCTTTTTTTTAAATAGCATAATTATTATGTTCGCAGGAATTTTGGTATTAGTAGAAAGTGTAGTCAGGCCTATTACAATTCCATAAGCAAACAGAGCAGACCCTGATAAGAACGAGTAGGACCTGGTTAAGTTTCTTACACATCTTAACTTTGTGTGTTTGGAACTTCCCTGTCCACTAGTTCGTATGGCTGATTTTTGTTAATTTTGGATCGAACAGGGAGGGTCAGCTCTGTTAGCTTATGAACTAATCCTGGTTTGATTCTACAGTTTCTGTCATTGCCTAATATTCATGTATTAAAGTGTCATTATAAAACATCAACTTATTGATACATGTACTTTTTATATGCATTTTAATTAACCTTTAGGCTACTCAGAGATGTATATGTCTATACTATGGGCGGATGAATGAATACCTAAACAAACAGTTTGGATGAAGATGAGACGCCGAGTAACTCGGCGTCTCATCAGGATCCAAACTGTTTGACACCCTAGACAATTTGATTATAGCTTGACATTTGAAAATGTAGTAAGTGAAAAATTCTGTAGAAATAATTTGCTCAGCAGGCTAAAGGTTAAAAAGGGTTAAAGGGGAAAAGGTTAAAAACATGGTCTTTGGGATCCATTATATCTCATTGTACAGCTACAGTACCAACCAGTCTGTGATACTCTTGTCATCCGGCGTTTCGTTTGTTTTAACCCTTTACCTGAAAGAGGCACATTTAATTGTCACGCCCCCTGCAAACTGTAATAAACAGATCGGGCGGCTCATATATACGAGCCATCTGTCCCAAGGTCTGCTCTGTTTGCTTATGAGAAAATACGGTTTCAAAGTTTCCGCCATAACATAATATTTCCAGAGTTACAGATAAAGGTGCGTACCCAAATACTAAAATCGTCATTTCTCCACCAAACCCTATACTGTGACCAGTCTTTAGAATCGTCTCGAAGAGACGATTCTAAAGAGTGGTCATAGTATAGGGTTTGGTGGAGAGAAAAAGGAGTTATTATTGAAAATGTTTAAATTCGCGCATCTTATCTTGACCTCTGATTTCTATTTTTATTTGCCATTATCAAGACTTCGAACGTAGAAAAATAAGGTTAGAAAAATAGTAAATTGATTTAAGGGCTATGTAACCATGACAATCACGTGCTTGTGTCACCATTGTCTGCTATACATCTTAATTGACTGTCTTTAATAGCCCATTCTATACGTTACGTGCGTATTTATGAAGACTGCAAATAAGTTGTATGCTATATACAGATAAAGGTGCTTACCCAAATACTAAAATCGTCATTTCTCCACCAAAGCCTATACTGTGACCACTCTTTAGAATCGTCTCGAAGAGACGATTCTAAAGAGTGGTCACAGTATTGGCTTTGGTGGAGAAATAAATGAGTTATTCTTGAAAATGTTTTAATTTACGCATATTATCTGGAGCTCTGTACAGTAACAGTAACAGCTTAGATGCCGGATATATCGGTGCCTCAACAGAGTCCGAACTGGTTGTTATTCAGATTATCATTTTTGATCAGAAAAGGGAAAAATTTCCTTTGAAAACATAAACGGGCGTATTACAACGCAGACGACAACTAGAAATTTGGCGCCGAAAGGGTTAAACGGCCGTATTACAACGCAGACGACAATTATTTAGCGGGTGATGGGTTAACGCGATTTCCTTGCCGGACAACCTTTGAGTATTTCTTATCTGAGTTTATTTGTAACCCGAACAGTAGCATGTCATTACAAGCTGTGTGATAAATTAACAGGCGATTGAAAATGTTCATTTGAATAGGTTTAACTAAACATGTGCGTATTTGAACGTTTAAATCGGTCTGCAATCATTTCATTAATACAATATCTTTGGCAAATACAATGCGGTCTCTCACTGTTTAATTCTGACTTTCTGTTTTGTATTGTCTTGTCTTTCTATTTGTCTGTCTGTCTCTGTGACACTCTCTTACTGACTCTCTCTCTCTCTCTCTCTCTTTGACTCTCTCTCTATCTCTACTATATTTGCTTCTTTCTATCTCTGTCAGCCAGTCTCTTTGTGTCTCTCTAAGTTACTCTGTCTCTATCCCTATTCTATTCCTATCTCCCTTTCTCTCTATCAATGTCCTCCCCTTCCTCTCTCTATCGCTCTATGTATGTATCTCTGTCTCTCTCTGCCTGCCTGTTTGTCTACATGTCCATCTTTCTCTCTTTCACTGTCTGTATGTCTCTCTCTGTCTCTCTCCCCGTGCCCCTGTCCCTATTTCTTTCACTCTCTCTCTCTCCCTCTCTCTCTCTCTTCCTCTATTCTCTCTTTCTCTCTTCTCCCTCTCTTCCACTTCCCATGTGCCTCAAAATATTCACTGGAGGTGCTCAACCAAAGTCAAAACAAAGAAAATGAAAACATTAAAATTCTGTTAGAATTCTCTGAGAACCAGGTTGATCTTTCTTTTTTTTCTTTTTTCTTGTTTTCTTTTTTTTTGCTTTTTGTATTTTTTTTACTTTTCCAAAAGATATGTTTAGGTGACACCTCACACCAACCATTCAGGGACTGCATTGTTTTGAAATATTTTTATGACAAAATCAGATTACTGGTAATGGTGGGCAATACTGTAGACTCATCTCTCGCTGTTCGCGACCAAGCATTATCTATAGATAATCAGATAGAGGAATGAAAGTTGATACTGAATGGTTTACTTCATGACGTACTTTTCTCCATTTTAACCCATTCCCCCCAGTTTGCCGCCTCAGCAAAAGTCATCTGTTAAAACCATTGTAATAAATAGAGCATTTGCTTCTGTGCCGTTTGCAAAACAGCGTAGCTCCAGATCAGAAACGGATGTTGTGTCGGCGTCTGATCAGAAGCAAGTCTGTTTGACAATTTGGCGACAGTTTCTCAATAGATGACACTAAAAAGGACACTATTTGATAATTCAGCAGACAGCTGTTTTAGTAGACGATATTCTTTTTACTGTAAGAAAAGGGCTAACAATGATATATAGGTCATAATATATTTCATAGGAGTCACGGCACAACCGGCTGCGAATGGAACGATAATACATGTATTGTTAATGATAAATAATTTATACCTTTGTGTGTGATGTTTCATTAATTTAATAGTGTGTAATGTATTTACCATTAATGTGCGTTTTGTTTGAATAATTTATAAATGCTCGGCGCTTGTCCTATGATTTGATTTTCCGCACAGTGGGTCCTCTATAAAGTGGAGAGGGTTTTAACCCTTTCCTTCATATAAACGCCGTTTCATGCATTTGCAAACTGAGTAGACCCAGATCAGACGGCTCCTATAGGAGCCGTCTGATCAGGGCCTGCTCTGTTTGCTAATGGAAATTGATAGATCTGGTTCTTTAGTTTCTAAAAAGGCTATGTACAATGTTACACCTTCCATATTTCATTATAACTATTTTGTCCATGAATATTCAGTAGGTATTGAAAATTGGACTAAGTAGGGAAAGGGTAAATCCTTTCTACAAGGGATGTATATAAGATGTGTACGGATCTATAAAAAATCTCTTATTTCTCAGTCAAAGTATATCTTGCTGCAACTTATTAGAATCACCCTAAGAGGCGATTCGAATAAGATGCAGCAAGGTGGGTTTGTCGGAGAAATTAAAAATCTTGTAATAATTAGATTTCTTATCTACATGTCTGCTTCAACACGAAATAACATTAATCAGAAGATCCGTAAACACACAGCTGCAGCGTTCGGTCGGAGTCTGCCCTATAAGTCGAGTTAGGTAACATACTCTATAAGTCGAGTTAGATACATGTAACATAATCTAGAAGTAAAATCGACAATATTTTACTCTTCCATTACTATGGGCCAACTGTGATAACCTTTACAAACAGTTTGGATTACCAGAATTCAAACGCACTGACACCCAGACACCAGTGTTCTTAATAAAATGTGTGTGTGTGGGGGGGGTTAAGTTGTAGTAGATTTATACGAAAACTTGCAGACCAAACTCACAGAAATTATTTGATGTTTAGATTGGCAATCCTTTAACCCTTTATACGTTGAGTATCAATACCTTTATATATTTGTAAGAAAGAAGGCGCGAATATTAATCAGCTGAATATTTATAAGGGTATATGGATTCATGACCATTTTTATTATGGCACCAACTGTAGATTCCCGTAAGCAAACAAAACACACCCTGAACAGATGACTACTACAAGAAGAATATTCAGTCTGTAGGTACAAGTACTTGACACATAGATTCAAACATGGAGACTAAATTCTGGTTCTACACATCGTTTTAGCAGTAAGGTAACATTTCTCATTAATTTCAGAGTAAATCTTAGTCTTACCATGTAGCAGCTACTAGACAGTTGGGGCTAATGGATAATGCATAGAGGGGGAATAAGAACAGGATGGATGTGCTATTGAACTACATTGTGCACCGCCCACAGTGCGAGACGGTGAAGGAACTTAGCAAGCACATAGACATTTTAACCGACCCTCTTACACTTGGTACGTATATCAATCTGCTATGCGTTCAGTAAGGAAACCGTATGCGATGCACTTACAGTAGAACCTGTCTTAAGCGACCATTCATTTATTGAATACAGGTGTCTTAAACATCAGGTGGTTGCTAAATGCAGGGCAAAAGTAATACAAAAAAGCTCCGATAGGAACTTTCTGCATTACTTTTGCCTTGCATTAAGATACCACTTGCCTTACATACCCATAATTAGATCTGTTTTTGATGACCGCTTACGACAAGTTCTACTGTATAGAATAGATACGAGGTTTATAATAATAATGTTATATAGTATTTTACACACTTGGTATGAAAAAAAACATAGTATACAGACTAGGGATCTTAACCCATTCCCACTTAGGCTATTTTTAGACCTAACCTCTTTGATTAAATCTACCAAAAAGGAGCATTAACTAGAGAAAAGGAAATTTTCAGAATTTTGTAGTTTTGAAACCATTGTGAGAAATAGAGCATTTGCTCCTGTGGAGCAAATGCTCTATTTATCACAATGGTTTCATAAAGTGACTTTTACAGAAGCGTCAAAAGGCGTCAGTATGAGGGAATGGGTTAAACAAACGCTCTGATCAGAATCTACTGCATGTTTGTCATTCAAAATCTATCGTCGAACGCTTGTATGGAGGCCTTTCATACCGAATTGACACAATAGTTAACCTTTTCCCTGTTTAATACTCATGGAAAAATAATGACATCGTGAAAATTTATTAGCTGAATTTTAATAATGGCACATGTGCACAGGATATTTTGGTATTGGTAGAAACTGTTAATATGGAAAAATAGTCAAACAGGGAGAGCCACACACGAAATGACACCGCACCAAACACCATCTAACAAGAAACGGTAAAGCCACAAGACAAAACATAAAAGGACGCATATCAAGACGAAACACATTAAACATTAAGTATATTAAACAACAAAATTGACCGTAGGCTGAAAGCAGGAGTGCCGCCTTGGAACGGCCAGCAACCAAAATAAGCTACTGGGGAACTTAAACCTGGTTTACGGGTACCCAACCTCGTCCTTATCCCACTTTCACCAAAGTCAAAATGTAAATAAAATTCCCCCTCCAGACAACTCCACAACATGCATAACGATGTCTGCCGAATCGTTAACAAGTTCATAAAGGAAAAAATCATTCTATAGGAGTTGTCTGATCTGGGTTTACTATACACTCTCTATAAAGGCCACTAAATTACATCAAGTATTTTTGTTAAAGGCATGTGGTTGTTTAAAGCAAGGTGAAAGTAAAACAGAAAGCTCCTATAAGAGCGTTCTGTTTTACTTTCACATTGCTTTAAGTAGCCTCCTGCCCTTATATACCAACTAATTAACACACTTTAGTGGTCGTTATAAAGAGGTTTTACCCTTTTTGCGAAGGCGAGAAACTGCGTTTATATGAAGGAAAGGGTTAAACGCTGATGTGCTTCTCCACTTTGAAATTGTAGCATTCAAATGCTTAACCATTACTCCATAAATACGCCTTTCTACGGAGTAGACCCAGATCAGACGGTTCATGTAGGAGCCTTTTGATCAGGACCTCCTCCATTTGCGATATTGATATAGGTATGCTTGCACAGTTCGTATTTGTACGACTGTCTGTCAGTAAAGACGGGGTTTGTGCACTTTGTCATTGCTAGATCTCATAAGTAGCATAACAACTGATGTTATTATAGTTTTGTAGATATGGTTAGTAATACTTCACTTAACTTTTTACCTCATACATATGCCTTTTTAACACCTTTGCAAGCAGTGTAGACCCAGACCAGACGGTTCTCGTAGGAGCCGTCTGGTCAGTGTCTGCTCTGTTTGCATATGGAATAATATGGACATGATTCTACAGTTTCTATCATGGCCAAACTTTTATGCGTTCACATGCCATTAAAAACCGTCATCTAATTAATATTCATGATGTCATTATTTCTTACACGAATATTCATGGATTAACGGTTTAACCCTTTAAAGATAAAGGTATGTTTCCTTGCTGAAATAAAAACCCTTCAGCAATCCTTCTCTTCAGCAATCCTTCTCTACAGCAAACATTCTCTGCTCTTAACCCTTATCCTGTTTTTCGAGATCTAACATGTTTTATCCTGATGAGACCCCGATTAACTCGGCTTCTCATCAGGATCCAAACTGTTTGACACTCGGTCAATAGTTTCTCAAACACAGAAGTCTTTGATCAGACGTCTCCTATACTATATAGAGCAAGTGCATTTACCCTTTCCTTCATATAAACGTGTTTCACGCATTTACAAACAAGAGTAGGCCCAGATCAGACGGCCCCCATCTGATCAGGGTCCGCTCTGTTTGCTCTAAAAGAGCTGCAATATTCCGCCTTCCATATTTCATTATAACTATTTTGGCCATGACTATTCAGTAGGTATTGACATTTGGGATAAACATAAAACAGGTTAAAATGACCTGTATCAGGTTATGGGTTAAAGGTGGAATATGTCAGATCGGACAGTAACACTAGGAAACAAAATACGCATTCTAGCATTTTATTATTAATATTTATGACAAGGTACAGTAAAACCTCGCTAATGTGACCACCCAAAAGTTGTATAATTAATGGTGCTAGATATAGGAGGTAGCTTAATGCATTACTTTTGTCCTGCATTAAGCAACCATCTGCTTATAAAGACACTCATGTTTATTCATTAAGTGGTCGCATTAGAGGAGTTCTACAATATTACATGTATTTGATTAAGTAGATAAGAGTATCTAACTACTTCCTCACTAAACATCTTTTTTTTCTTTCATTTTACACCTTTTTTCCAGATTGCTGCTCACAAGCAAACCAATGTGTGTGTTCGTCGAACTTCGAGTATTTCCGTAAACCCGAGCACGTTTTGCAGTGCATAGGGAAAGGGAAATGCTTCCATTGTCAGCGTTACCGTGCAATGCATCGCCAGTATGAGGTCGTGACTGCCAGAACCAATCTCATACTAGTAGCTGCAGCTCTTGGTAAATTGGAGGTCCTCAAATATCTTCACCAGAATGGTTGTAGCCTAGAGAGCAAAACTGGCGTGTTCGAGCTTCATCCTCTGCACCTAGCAATAGCCAATGGTCATTTTCATGTGTTCTGCTACCTGCTCACACAGAAAGTTAATGTCAATGCCCTCGCTCTGTCTCATGGCACGACCTACTCGCCTCTGATGATGGCTGTCATCTACAAACATGAAGACATGGTGCGCCATCTATTGTTGACAAAGGACATTAATATGCAATACAGGAACTCCTTGTCTCAGAGTTCGGTTTTGTTTGCTGTCCAGAACAACAGTCAAGAGCTAGTAGAACTGTTGCTAGACACCGAGATGACAATACTGGACAAAGTGCTGGAGAAGAACAAACTGAGGAAGTTACATCACCCATTCTCCATGCTTGAGGCAGTTAAACAAGGTATTATAAGACACTCATACTTTAACTGCATTAATGGTAATGTAAGATATAATGCTATTCTGAATATTAATTAGAGTGTTGTTGTAAATCAGGAAGTTTGGTTTTGGCAGAAACTGTATTATATGATCTATATTATTCTATTTATATTATACAGTAAAACCTCTCTTAACCGGCCGTTAAATTTAGTATGAATATCGGTCTTGGAGACAGGTGGCAGCTTAATGCAGGGTGAAAGTCATGCAGAAAGCTCCTCTAGGAGCTTTCTGCATGACTTTCACCCTGCATTAAGCAGCCACCTGCCTAAAAGTGTCTAAATTCTTATCTACTAGAATTCCGGTTAAGAGAGGTTTTACTGTATGTATAAACAATCAGAGCAAACCCTGATCTGACGGCTCCTATAGGCGCCGTCTGATCTGGATCTACTCTATTTGCAAAGGCGTAGAAATGTGTATTTATGGAGTAAAGAATTTATAAACTCACATTTTATAATGGCGTTATAAAAAAGGAATTTTTAACTATGGTAGAAATTGTAAAATCAGATTTATATTAATATTATATTTCAAAACCTTTGCCTTCTTTGATATTCATGTAAGAAATAAAGACATCATAACTATTAGCTGAGATTTTATAATGGCATAATGTATATCAGAGTTTTCGGTATTGGTAGAAACTGTACAGTCAGACAGTTGCTACAAGAGCCGTCTGACCTAGGTGTTGGCTGTTTGCATAGACATTAAATGTGTCTAAATTCTGAGTCTAATTGCAGATAGAAGCATAATGCTGGACCGAAGTTATTAACCCTTCTCTTGCTGAATTTTAAAATACATTTCTCCTTCTTTACCCATGCCCTGTCGTATAATTACATATATCTTCACTGTGTACAAGTATTTCGCTGTGCAATCACTGCTGTGGAGTGCACTGGTTGCACAATCAACTTGTAAATAGTGCATACCCTGATGAGACAGCTCCTGCAGGAGCTGTCTCATCTGGGTCTTCAATATTTACAGGTAGGTATATTGACGTGAATAGCAAGCGAAGGGTTAAGAAAACTCTGACAGCAGTATGTGGCATTATTCTTGTCATTCATTTAGTAACTGTCTGTTTTTAACCATTTCCCTGTTTAATATTCATGTAAGAAATGATGTCATGAATATTTATCAGCTGAACTTGATTCACAGAATGTTTTGGAATTGACAAAAACTAGTCAGATCTATTATAATTTCATCAACAGGGAAAACCTTGATGAGACAGCTCCTACAGGAGCCGTATTATCTGGCCATTACAGAAACTGTAGTATAATATATAAAAGGCACTTGTACGGAGGAAAGGGTTAATTTAATATTCATGATGTCATTATTTCTTATATGAATATTCATGAGTAAATTGTTGATTACAGCCATTTAAAGCTTACCTTCATATAAACGCATTTTCATGCATTTACAAACAGAGTAGACCCAGATGGAGCCGTCTGATCAAGGTCTGCTCTGTTTGCTTATGGTATAATATAAATTTGATTCTACAGTTCTGGCCTGAGCCAAAACATCCTGTTGTATATGCCATTATCAAATTTCAGCTTATAGATATGCATGATGCCATTACTACTTCCATGCATATTAGTCGGGGGAAAGTTTGCTTTTTTTTTAACGGGCCTTACGTCGCTCTAATAGTATTTCAGTCCACTGGCACTTGATCGAAAAAGACTATAGTTTATTTAAAGCAACTAGTACATTAATACACTACGATATATAATATATGATATAACTATTGTATAACACAACTATAGTCTGTTTCGATCAAGTGCCAGTGTTTCAGTCATATCTCGACGTCCAGCTAATTACAGGTGGAGGATGGCCCAAGGTGTTCTTTTGTGCACGGAACAAATTGCATTGTTGCGTGCACAGAAGAACATCCGGGCATAATCTCCGATCTATATGGTTAAGTACATATTACTTGACAGTAACGTAACGTTATTCTCTTTTATGAATAGATACTTTAATAAGATTTTCGTAAGAATTTTTACAGTTAAACCTCTCTATAACGGCCACTAAATTGTGTTAATTAGTTGATATTTAGGACAGGTGTCAGCTTAAAGCAATGTGAAAGTAAAACAGAACGCTCCTATAGGAGCGTTCTGTTTTACTTTCACCTTGCTTTAAGCAGCCACCTGCCTTTAACACAAAATACTTGATGTAATTAAGTAGCCGTTATAGAGAGGTTTTACTGTATATGCATAATTCTGGTTACATGCAGATTTCTAGGAATTCTGGTTTGATACAGAATTCTGGTTTATACAGAATTCTGATTTTATGTACCGGTATAGTTCAGGTTTTGATATTAATGTATTTCACATGTTACACAACGTAGAAAATAAATAACAATAATAATGACGGGATTGATTACTGTACTCTGACCAGAGACTTAGATTTAAATTTCTGCTGTAACTTGATTGAATTGTTTATAATATCCTTTATTGAGTCTACCGAGATGTGGTGTAGGCAATGCAAAATATGCGCAGCTTTTAAATTAGCAAACTTACTCTCAAACTTACGTCTATGGATTCGAAGTACATGTACCATATATGCACCTAAATTTGATCAACTTAACCCTTTCCCTCATAGGCTATTTTAAGATCCAACCTCTTTGAATAAATCTACCGAAAAGGAACATTAACTAGAGAAAAGGAAACTTTCAGAATGATATAATTTTGTAACCATTGTGATAAATAGAGCATTTGCTCCTATGAAGCAAATGCTCTTTTTATCACAATGGTCTTAGAAAATGACTTTTACAGAGGCACCAAAAGGCGTCAATATGAGGGAATGGATTAAGGGAAGGGAAAATATCTAGCCTATGATGCAAATATGCATAGCATGTTCATTTATACTGCAATATTCTCAGAACGCTTGGTGCTGTAAAATCTCTCTAAAGAACACCTGTCTGGTTATGCGTTTTCAATGCAGGTGGTAGCTTTATGTAGAACGAAAGCTATCTCATCCTGAATTAAGCAACTACCGGCTTTTAAAGAAACCCATGTCTATTCATTTAGTGATTGCTATAGAGAGCGCTACTGTATATTCTATGTTTCTTTCAGATAATGCAACACTGCTTGAAAGACTGCTTGAAAATCGAACCAAAGTCAACTTTGTTTACAATGGCTATTACACACATACAACAGCAACCACATTAGCCGTGGTAAGGAACTCTCACAAGTGTCTCAAGCTACTGTTGAACTATGGCGCCGATTATGAGTTCGAAGAAATTGAAGAAATCACTGCATTAGGCTGGGCGAGGCGCCTAAAATGGGTGGACACAATTGAAGTCCTTCAAGCAGAGGTGTTCGGTGATTGCTCTGCACACAAGGAAAATGAACAAGAGGCATGTGATCATGAGGCAGAATCAGATATTGAAATGAGTGATGACGAGTGTTCATGTACATGTATATGCAAAGCAAAGGAAAAGTTCTTGGCCGATTGTTATGACTTTAAAATTGATAATCAGCCACCTCACCCATTGATAGTAATTTGGACTTTTGTACAATGGATAGATATAAGTGATGCTCTAAGAAGACTTGCGTCGGTAGGATACAGCCTGGATTATCAAGATGAGCTCGGCAGAACATCATTGCATATGGCTGTTGAGGAACAGAATGTTCCAGGTATGCGGACGCTGTTAGAGCTAGGAGCTGATCCAAATCTGAAGGACGCTTGTTCAGCTACGCCATTTTGGCACGCAGTGTTTTGGGATAAAGGAAGTATGGTTAACGAGCTTCTCTTTGCGAATGTGGACATGGAATGTTATGCAAAGAAAGATGCTTACAGGATTGGTTTACCGTGGGCAAGTAACGACCCTTCCCTAGAGCATGAAGAAATTGTGTTCAGTGATACATTCGCGTCAACATTAGAGGTTGCCGTGAAGAAAAACTTTTGTTACATTGTGCATTTACTCTTGGAAGCTGGCTACGACACACGTAAAGAGAATGTTCAAGAATTACTGTCACAAACTTGCGTGAAGTCAGACATGCGGACACTTTTACAGAACCACAACACAGAGCCACCATCTTTATTCAAATTAAGCAGAAACTGTATCCGGAAATTAACTGGTGCAAAAATTCACAAATTTGTACAGGAAATAGATGTTCCGCAGCGTTTGATAGACTGTCTATTACTGAGGGACGTGGTTGACTTAAAAATCGAACCAGTCTATGACCACCTATAGTTCATACTCCATAAATACGCCTTTCTACGCCTCTGCAAACAGAGTAGGCCCAGATCCTGTAGGAGCCGTCTTATCAGGTTTTGTTCTGTTTGCTTACGGAATTAAATGTATCTTATTATTTCTGTTATGTTTAAAATTGCTTACGTTCATGTGCCATTACAAAAACCATACAATGAATGATACAAATAACATTCACGAGGTCATTATTTCGTACATTCATATTCATGGATTATAGAGTTAACCAGTCTATGACCACCTGTAGTTCATATATTAACCCTTATTACACATTGTGAATGGTACATTTTGTTCAAACTCTCCAATGCAGCGTCATTAACATTTACTTGGTGAATATACACTAAAACATAATCTTGTTTTACAGTGGTACATGAACACGGTAAAATTGGCCATTACAGATGCTGTAGAATAAGATATATCATTCCATTAAGTAAACAGAGCACGCCCTGATCAGACGGTTCCTACAACAGCATGAATACCCATCAAGTATATGGTTTAATATTGTCCAATTCGTTTAGTTCGAGTTTAAACCATTACCTCACAGGCTATTTTAGATACCTCTTTGAATAAATCTACCGAAAAGGAGCATTATCTAGAGAAAAGGAAAATGTTAGAATTTTGTAGTTTGAAACCATTGTGATAAATAGAGCATTTGCTCCTATAGGAGCAAATGCTCTATTTAACACAATGGTTTCACAAAATGACTTTTACAGGGTCGTCAATTTGAGGGAATGGGTAAAAATCTTTGCACAAGTGGTATACAATTGGTATCCTGGACGAGAGCTGAATCAGAACAATTGATCTAGATGCGTATTCAAATACTAAAATCGTCATTTCTCTACGAAGCTCTATGTTTGATATTCTGGTTGAGTTTTGTAGATAACTTGATCATGTTTTGACTTTTGTAAGTTAAACACGAACATTTATGCAAAGAAACACACATTTATATACTAAAGGTTAAGAGCTATAACATGTATAACGGATTTGTAGTTTTGTCTCGGTGTTAAGTTATATTTCCTCAGGATTCAGTCAACAACGACGACACTTTGGATTCTTCTAAGTTTGGTATTATTGAAATTACAGAAATTGATCAGAGCCCAATAATTCATGGAATAATAATAGCAAATAATGTTGAGTCAGGAGATTGGTTGCTTAGTGACTCAACTAAACACTGAACTCTTCTTATCCGTAGTATTTGGACAATTTTAGGCATATAGTGTAGACCCATGCCTGATAGAGCAGTTTGACAAATTACTACAATATTTATTCCTACGTGTAGGCTTAGTAAGATGACAGTTTACAGAGCTTCAGATAAGATGCGTACATTGAAACATTTTCAAGAATAACTTTTTTATTTCTCCACCGAGCCCAATGTTGAGACCACTCTTTAGAATCTCCACGAAGACACAATTCTAAAGAGTAGTCAAAACATAGGGTTTGGTGGAGAAAAGGCGATTTCAGTATTTGAGTGTGCACCTTTATCTGTTGCTCTTAACCCTTTCACCGCCACAGTCGTGTAAATCCACCACGACAAATAGTGCAGTCCCAGATCAGACGCCGCCTTTTCAAGGCGGCGTCTGATCAGGGACTTCACTATTTGTCTCAATCTCTAGTTCTATATATGTGCTTTATTCCTTTGAAATCTGCATTTATTTATCTAATTTCCTTATTTTACTGTATGATTTAGGCCTAACAAAGTTGGATTGCAGACGACAATTAGAAATTTGGCGCCGAAAGGGTTAAACTGTTATCAAACTCGTATCAGATTGGATTATTCAACTTTACAAACGGCTGGAGGGGGAGATTGGTGTCCGAATAGTCATACGGTGAATTCTTGCTAATTGATACGACCCTTCTGGAGAGGTCTAATTCTGTTTTTAAAAACAGATGGTTGCTCAGTTAAGAACATAAATGATACAAGGAACTTCCGAATACAGTAAAACCTCTCTATAACGGCCACTAAATTGTGTTAATTAGTTGGTATTTAGGGCAGGTTGCTGCTTAAGCAAAGTGAAAGTAAAACAGAACGCTCCTATAGGAGCGTGAACGCTCCTATAGGAGCGTTCTGTTTTACTTTCACCTTGCTTGAGGCAGACACCTGCCTTTAACACAAAATACTTAATGTAATTTAGTGGTCGTTATAGAGAGGCTTTACTGTAATAAATCACGTGCCCACTATATAGCGTTATTCTAGTAAATATGGTATACGCTGTTTGCTGTGCCAAAAGTTGTGAGTTTACCAAATGTCACTGTGGATATGCAATGTATATTTGATAAGCAGAAATTAGTTTTACATTATGACATTGGCTTTGTGTTGTTTGTTCGTAGATGTATGTTACAAATAAGTCTTAAATAGAGCTACAGATAAAGGGGCTTACCCAAATTCTAAAAACGTAATTTCTTCACCAAACCCAATACTGTGACCTATCTTTTGAATCGTCTCTTTGAGATGATTCTAAAGGGTGGTCACATTATAGGGTTTGTTTGAGAAATAAAGGGGATATTCTTGAAAATGTTTAACCCGTTTGCTCCCACGACCCCATATATGGGACATAGGCAAACAGTGTAGAATCTGATCAGACGCAGCATAATACGGCGTCTGATCAGAGTCTACACTGTTTGCTGATAGGAATTTCAATATAAAACAAAACGAAACTGAAAATTTAGGCCAGGCACCCCTTAGATAAAAAATGAATTAATCCAATATATAAACATAGAAGAATCCACTGTGTGCAAATGGGTTAAGTTTACGTATCTTATCTGAACCTCTGGTTCCTCCATCCTGCAAAGCCATATTGTCCACTCAAGCATTGATATTTGTCACTTACATCAGATCCCTAATGCATTTAGGAAGTGATTGTCTGAGTGGCAAATAGCATGATCCTGATTAGACGCCGAGTTACTCGGCATCTCATCTGGATACAAGATGTTTGCAAATGTGACCAAGTCATGTTTGTAAGATATGGATTCATGCAATTCGATGTGCAACGAATGGACTACAAAACTTATGCCCTACATTGGCATTAATAAAATATTGAGGATTGTTGATTGGAAATCAAATAGTATCACTATCGTAACATTGCTAAATTAAGGAATAAAATTGTTCGAATGGTATTTAACGGCTCATAAACCATGTATTTAAGTTCAGGGGATCGGTCATTTTAGCAGGAGATACAACCAGCTGATACAGGTCACTAATTACAAAGAAAAAAATACGGACCCGGGTCAAATAAAAAGCAGCCCCCGTGGTTAATTAACACTGTGGTACCAAATTAGTATTTGCTGGACACTTCATCAAAGCCAGGTGCACAGTAAATGTGCCAATTCCTTAAAAAACAGTGTACATGTTCTTTTCTCCAAAGATTCTATTTACAAGAGAAAAGCAAGTTTACTATTTCTATCTATAAGCAATTCTGCAGGTGTGCTGAAAATTTCAAGCAAATATCTTTATCCGTTATGAAGTTATGCAACTTTTAAACGCAAAAAAGTGCCTAATTTGGCTGTAATGAATTAGCATCACTTTTTTTGCCTATTTTCAAGTCATTATTATTAGAATCTGAATAGTAACAGGTTATGAAGTACAATGTTATCAACAGAAGAATTTGTTTCTGTTTAATTTGATATATAATGTAAGTATCTTGCTTTCATGAATATGAAGTTACATGCAAAATAGCAAAAAGCGTGTCGATGTAATGGTTGCTAAATCGTACAAACCCTATCATCCTATTATTGACATAATTTCAACAAAAATAGTATAATTAAAGAAATTAATGTATTACTGATCATAAAACTGATAACATCATCCAAGTACAACAAAAAAAATTCGATAAAGTGTACGTTTTTGATTTTTTGTCAGTTTTAGTATCTCATTTAGGTTTGTGTCAAAAATCATGTAATGTCCGTCCCCCCCTCTTACTTTTTCAGAAAACCATATCTATGTAGTGTCAACCATTTTAACATAAGCCTAGTAGATGCCTTTCATCAATTCACCATCAATTTTCCTTATGACTGCATATTAAATGATGTTTTTCCAGCAAAGTATAAAAGTTATCTGTAATGTCCGTCCCATGTAATGTCCGTCCCCTCTCCAATATGTTTCATTAGAAGACTTATTAACCATATTAATTACATAATATAGCTAAATTTGAAAACTATTTTAGTATAAATAAGTCTACTGTTTGTAAAAATAAAGTATACACATAGAGAAAGTGGGTTTTTTCCCAAATTACATGCTTTTAAAGATATTGCTATGTGAAATACTAATAAATTTTCATTTTAACTCTAAATCTAAAATAAGTACATGGGTGTGTACAATAACCACATTCAGACTACTACATTAATGTTAAAAAGTCTTTATTTAAAAAGCAAATCATCAAATCAAAAAATTACACAATATATTTTATATTGGGGGACGGACATTACAAGTCGGGGGACGGACATTACAGTGGGCCCATTACAGTAGTGTCTGTATAACAGTCCAGCACTATCATAGATAAGTTAACATTACTCTCAAAGTAGTGGAGAACTTGACACCCTGCTGTTTTGTTTTTGTGTCATGACCTCCAAATTTAATTAGTAAGGACTTGTTTATTCAACACCTACTGCATATCAAAGAGGGGTAAGGGGCCCTATAAGGCAGGCAGGAAATGCGCTCAACCGGGGAGGAAATAGGGGTACCGACATCAGATATATCACATTAGTGACAAGTTCAAGAAAAAAGCTTCAGCTTTAATCAAATTTCTTCCTCTGCAATTAAATTTAGACTTTCAATATCCACTAAGATAATTTCAATATAAATTTGATACAGCTCGGATAGTGATCAGAAACTGTTCATAAATATTGGCACCAGTAAGAAAGATTGTAGTTTAACTATCTGTTCCGTTATTAATATTTAATGCCTGATCTGGGTCCTTACCTTAATAAAGTCACTGAAATTGTAAAGTTCAATGTCTATTGTCTGACTGAAAGATCTGCATTTTAGTCTAGATAGGTGATTGCACCAAAATTATTGTCTGCAAAATAAAACAGTGCAGACTCTGGTGAGGGGCCCCTCCAAGAGCCAACTGATCAGGGTCTACACAATGTCTCACAAACTGGCTTCCTACATTATAAGGGTTAAATAGTTTAATTTTAACTTTTCAGATTTGATATCTGAAGTAAGTTTAAATTCATATAAATTGGAAAGTATAATTTGATTGTACAACGAATCACAAAGTATGGACAAACAGCATGGATTTCAATCAACCATCATTTTTTTTTAATCTGATCTGGATCCAAACTGTTTGAAATGAAAAAAAAACCATTATTTTTTTAAAGAGTTTCAAATTGTCTTCATTCAAGTTTATTCATCCTATCTTTGTTAATTTTTAATTATTGCATGTACCACTGGGATATTCCGAACAAATTGATCAACCTTTTACCTATAGTAATTATTGACTCTCAAATGAATAAAATTGAATAAAAATTAAAACCAAATCATATATCAATGTACATCTAAGCAATAATGGGCATACACAATACTTATGTACCTTCAAAATCATTTTTTACATTATGCCAGGAGAATTGTAATGTCCGGTCCTGAAAAGTGTAATGTCCGTCCCCCCATGCAAAAAGGTTGATAGAATGCATTAATCTGTATTTATGTTTAAAATTTAAGTTATTTTCATTTCATCTACATGAGTTCATGTTATCACACCTGTTTTAAGGTCCCTGACAACTTAATTTTAGGAAACATATTATAAATACACAGAATGAAAATAATTTAATTCAGTTTGCACTTTGAGTGTTAATTAGATCCTTCACAAAAGACATATTTTTCACTACTATTTCACATGAAGTTATTTTTGTTCGAACGTAGACAGATTTGTATGTATATCAGTGAAAAATAAAATCTGTTGGTCAGTGAATTTAAGATATAACCCTGTAATGCATTAAGTTGTAATGTCCGTCCCCTTGTATACCTAGTGACAGACACGTGTGAAAATATAAAACTATGGGCAAAAAGTTATCTTTTTAACGACTGGACATCGCTTTATATACATTAAGTCATATAAAAATTGATATAATGAACAAATACAAGAAACTTTATTTTTTGACCCAGATGCTAACTTAATTGGCACATTTACTGTGCACCTGGCCGGTGTGCCTAAAATAAGCAATGACGGGTTATGACCAGTTATGACGGGTTATGACGGTTTGTGGCCAGTACTGGCGAGTAATAACGGCATATAAGGACCAATTTAGTTATATTGTAACCTTTTACATTGAAAATATTTAAAAAATCGAGTTTATACCTTATGTTTTTTTGTTTTTGATCGATAAATCCAATCCGGACATTAGCCCCCTCCCGATCCGGACATTAGCCCCTCCCTCCATCTGAAAGTAAAGATACTGTTTTTTCTCCCCTAGAGCATGTCTCCTGAAAATATTTCGCGGAATTGATGCTCTGTTACTATCTCACCTGTTGTTTAAAGAAATGGAAGTTTATTATTATTATTTAATCGTATTTTGTTGTTTTTTATTTGTAGATCGGCCTTCCGTCGTCGAGGCGCCTGCCCCTATCCGAAAGTAAATATGCTGTAAAAACAATATAGGGCTTTGATTATAATATTGCTTATGCAAATCAGTTCTATAAATATTTTTTGATGATCTCTACGACCGAAAACCATATCCTATTCCATGTGTTTTAATAATATTGTTGTTGATAAAGTGTCGGTGGTGTGAAAATATCTCGGTAAAGACGGCTTGCCGGCTATCGCAACGCACCTGCTCGGCTATCGCATCGGACAATATTAAGACCTCTTACCTACAGTGGAATATCTATCTTAAGATAGATCACGTTGCATGAAATGCTGAAATTCACTATCCAAACATGGAGCTGGTAATAAATGTACATACATGTAATGTATATCATAAATTACCTTTGTGTGAGTATGTAATATTCCAAATAGAATGAAACACAAACTGCTTGTTGCACATTCTGTCATGGCTAACCCGAATCCAAGTCCACCTGTTCTAAGGTATTTCACTTACATAGTAGATCAATTAAAGTTTGTGTCAAACAATGTAATGTAGCAAACTGATAGAAACTGCGACAAACAGCTTATTTATCTGCAAAATAGGTGATAAATGACACAATGTACTTCAGGATACAAGGAAAGGAGACAGAACAGACAGGCGAATGTATGGAGACGTGTAGATCTATCTATATCTATAGTGGTTAGTAATTAATAGTACATTTTACCAGAAGTATAACTTCCAAGTTGATAATCTCAATTTAGAATATAAATTTAGTTTGTATCCTATTTGTATTTAGTCAGTTACTTGAGAATTATTCAAGTAAATATGGTAAATAGTCTGGACTCAGTAGGACGCCAAGTATGTTGACGTCTCTGTAGGATCTAGCCTGTTTAGTATGCTGACATTGATATTGAAGAGGAAATGATCTGATATGCTTGAGAAGTGTAGATATAAGTTGATAAATCTGTTCATCCTGGTCCATATTATTTTACACTTACACAGTCTGGATTTAGACTAGATGAACCTTTTGTCTGCAAAAGTTGTCTGCACAAATTCCTATTATAAAGTGTCCGTTTATTTATTGTTATAAGAATTAAAAGTACAGAAAAAGAGCAGCGCAGATCTTTTAATTTGTAAACATGTCCATGTATATCATTATATAAATACACACACGTACGCGCGCAAGCATTCAAGGACGCACGCAAACTATTAGATTCTAGGGTTGTCTGTAGAGAGACAGACAGCCATAGGCGGAGACAGGTTGGAGAGAGGGATTGGAAGAGATAGATGGAGGGAGAGGGATAGAAAGATGGAGAGAAAGAGAAGAAGAAGAACGGAGAGAAATAGAGAGCGCGTTGGAGAGGGATACATGCACAGACAGAAAGAGAAAGGAAGAGAGAGAGAGAGAGAGAGAGAGAGAGAGAGAGAGAGAGAGAGGAGAGAGAGAGAGAGAGGACTCCCCTCTGATCAGGGTCTGCACAGTTTGCTTACAGAACTTAATAGATGTCTTTAGATTCTAAAATGGCTACAATGTTCCATTTCCAGTATTTCATTATAACTATTGTGTTCATGAATCCTCAAATAGGTAATGAATTTTGGATTTGACATAGAACAGACAATTTTTTGCATGTATTTCAGGTAACTGTGCATATTTTACCACTTATCCTGCTGAAAAATACTACTGAAGCTCTGATCTGTGGCATGTTTAGCTTACTTCCGATTCGTAAAAGGGTTTGACACTTTGGACCGAGTGACCAACAGCTGAGAAAATTGATGGGATACCGAGTTGTCTCATCTAAATCCAAGCTATATCGCCAATTCGCATTAGGTCCCACTTAGCAAGATAAAGGTCAATACACATTTGTTAAAAGACTTCCCACTGAGATTGATAGTTGAGCTGCAGTTCTCTTATCAAGGACTACCGTAGTGAAATATGGTATTGTTTAAACATGGTCGGTAACACTCCGGTGACTGAATGACTAACTGACCAATTAAACGAATGTAGGTAATAATGACTTAGGTAAAAATGTCACAGATATAAAAAAAAAATTAATAACAAATATTTTTTCAATTTATAAAAGGTTCCATTATTGTTTCAAAATATAATATTATGTATTGCAACATACTACAGATAAAAAACAACAACTCACAAGTAATGCAAAACAGAGTAGACCCAGATTAGAAGGCTCCTATAGGAGCCGTCTGATCAGGATTTGCTCTGTTTGTTACTCGAATTTGATAGATAGATCTGTTTCATTGTTGTTTCAAAAGCTAGTATTATGTTCTAAATTTAAAAAAATAATGCAAATCAAGAGTCCACCTGTTGAGTTATTGACAATGGTTAATCGACGTCGCCAGCCTCAGTTCCCATGTGGAATTTGTTCTGTTGAGTGTGAGGGTACTAACTGTCTCTGTTGCGAGGTGAGTAAATTATTTGATTACTTATATTAAGACGACTTTAAGCCATTACCTCATAGGCTATTTTTGGATCTAACCACTTTGAATAAATCTACAAAAAGGGAAATTACCTAGAGAAAATGATCTTTTGCAGAATTTTGTAGTTTTTAAACCATTGTGATAAATAGAGCATTTGCTCCTAATGGCAAATGCTCTACTTATCACAATGGTTTAAAAACGTGACTATTACAGAGGCGTAAAAAAGTTTTTACCAGATACCTGTAAGATATACCCTTATCATTAACCTGCAAACTGACTTTTGTAGTGAAGTGAAAACGTTTATTCGGTAATGTATTCAATAATACTGAGTGAACGTCTATCAAAATTTGTTTGACTCTGCAAACATTATTTGAAATTAACCGTTGCTGGGCATGTTTGGGTTTGGTGAAATGTCAAATATTGTGGCGAAGGGAAGTAACTTGTACGAAATTGAAGGGAAAGGTAAAGGCGGGGTTCAAAAGTACAGGTATCCGTCTTTTACGTGGTAAAGGTAAAGTCAAATCAAAACACTTATTAAAAGACAAGTCATTCATTCATTAGGTTTGGTAAATGTAATATGCTAATAGCACACAGTTATCAATGTTTATTATACCATGAATTGTATTACCACAAGAAGGATATTCCTTATAATTATTTACAAACAGAATAGATCCAGATCATACAGATTCTGAAACACAGCCTTCTGCTCAGGTTTTATCCTATTTTCTCAATGACAATTAATGAATATTCATTAGGTGAATATCATTGTATATAAAACACGCATAAGTTGTATAACCACAATTAACTAACACCTTTATAATTATTTTTCTTAACTTCAAAACAAGGTAGACCCAAATAAAAAATTACACCTATCGGATCTAGATTTACCCTGTTTGCTCAATGGCAGGTTTAAAAAGATTCATTTAGTAAGGTAATTAGCACACTCCTAGCAAAATAAACATTGTAGATAACAAGGAGGAGATTCCTTATAATTTAAAGCTATATGATCTGGCTCTACTCTGTTGTTTAATTAATGCTAGTATCGTTTTTTCATAGTGAGGGGCTTTGGTAAACCTTGACCATTTTGGTGAGGGTTTTTTGAATGAGGTGTTCTTGTAGTGAGGGGCTCCTGTAGTGCGTGGCTTTTGTATCAGAGGATTTTATATTGAGGGGATATTGTGATACACCCGAAAACTGTACAAACCTCGACCATTTAAAGCTTACCGTTTGGTTGGATCTTATTAGTTTCCATGTAGACGGAGTGTTAATGTAGCTGATTGATTAACAAAAAAAAGAGACATTAGTGCTGTGGCTAAAATGGCATTTTTCTCTGTTTGATGATTTTAATTATGTTATATTGGATTATTCAAACATTTTCCTTTCAATAAACATCCATTAGGCTAGATCGTAACCAAATTATAGCTCTCCCAAGTTCTGTAGACACTGACAATGAAGTCGTAATGTTTCGATATATGACGTTATGTAGGAGGACAGTCAAAACAGTGAATTGAATTTATAAATTAAAGCTATTGGTTTAAACGGTAAAAATGATTGAATAGTTGATATACATGGGTGACGGTCCTTTTTTCAAACTGCCAGTGCGTCATTTGAAAACGTTTTATTCAGTGTAATCTGTCTTAGGCGATCATAATAAGGTATACTTATGTGGTCTCTAATGCAAGTGGTAGCTTAATGCAGATTAAAAGTAATGTAGAAAGCTCTTATAGGAGCTTTCTACATTACTTTTGCCCTGCATTAAGCAACCGCCTGTTTTTTAAGATTCATGTGTCAAATAAATGTAGCGTCTACTTTAGTACAAAAGTAGATTCGTCAAAGACAATATATAGAGAAATATTTTTTATGGTGAAATAAAATGGAAAAATCAAATACATGTATACAAATATTGAAGACTGCGATTTTTACAGACGAGAATTACAAAAGAAAGAAAGCCCATTTTTAAAGGTTGGTTATTTTTTCAAACATTCTTGATCCAAATCAGATCAGGTCTGGATCAGCTGTTTGACACACGAATGCTATTTTATGATGAAATTTTTTGAAAATGCATAAAAATCAATTAACTAGCAAGCAAAAGGCTAATCCAATTTTAAAAGTGTGATTAACATTGGCGTAGTGCCTATATTTATAATATTTGATACTCTAAAAAGAACACTTCTATTACAAAAGCTCATAAACGAGAACGTTAGCTCTAAGAAATGATTTGCAATAAGAAATATACACAATGTAAGTGAAGGCATGTGTGAGATATCAAGGTAAAAATTCGCTATATTTTTATTCAAATATAGTGATAAAAAACGGAGACCCGAGCTCCGGTCTTATGTTTCATTAATGATATTTCATAATATATTAACCAAGACTTAGACTTAGATGGAATTTTAACTTTCGATGACCTTAAGCTATTTATGGTATTATTCGCGGACGACAGAATACTATTCAGCTACAATCTAGAAAACTTGCAATTAATGCTAGATATACAAAATTACTGCGATAAATGGGGGTTAAAAATTAACGAAACTAAAACAAAAGTACATTTAGTGATATTTGAAAGAGGAGACACAAAAGATACGAATTTTACATAAACAACATTACAAATAGTTACTTCATTTAAATATCTTGGAGTGTACTTCTTTAAATATGGTAACTGGCATATGACACAGAAACGAATAACACAACATGCGTCATTTTCGCTACATAATTTGTTCATTGTATTAAACCAGGTAGAATTTATAATTCACCTCCGAATGTGTAGACTATTTGATAGTCTAGTAGCACCTACATTAAATTATTGTGCTGAAGTACAAATGTATTCATAAAGATGTCGGAAATAAAATGCATGTTCTGTATATTCAATTCATTTCAGGTGTGCTTATATGGGTTTATTATTATCATTAACTGTCACCAGCTGTTTTACCCATATACGAAATAAAGATATCATGAATATTTATTAGCCGGCTTGTTGACGCCAGGTCTATTAAAACGGAGCAGCTCCTGATCAGTCTTAATTGGGTCTACTCTGTTAGCATATGCGTGAAAAAAGGAAATGGTTGAAGTATACCGCCTCGGCCAGGCGTAAAGCAAACCCTGCTAAACAGGTAGTAATATTACAGAAGTGCGCTTCTATACAGATAATCCTAACCCTGCCCCTGCTGACACGGAGTATTCCCGATTCCATATTGTTCTTTCAGGCACATCGCGGAATGATCCGAATAATGCCTATATAGAGTAGCCGTATTCAATTAATGATCCTAATCCTGAGGTCTTAATAACTGTAGTAATTAAAGACGCCTCACCGATTTGTAGCAAAATTATGTAATTGGAAGCATGAAAGGCGTCTAGTCCCTCGGAGTCTGGTCATTGCCTATAAAGACATTTCAAAGCTCCTTCAGAAAGTGACCCCCCCCCCCCCCCCCATTATCGCATTTCTTTGGTGTAAATACTTTCATAATGTGGTATTAACGGTGATAGTCTCTTATAATTCGAAAATGAATGGCATTGTGCAATGGGTATTGTTTATATTTTGATGTATTGCTGTGATACTGTACAATGAAGATACTTAAATAATGATTCAATACATTCACCGTATCCAGCTGTGTGGATTACTGATTATTGATTCCCTGGAGTGCTCCTGCAGTGTCCAGTCAGGGTCAATGACCATATGAGATAAAGGTGTGCAATTATACCTTGGTCCAGGTAGATAGGCAAATTAAGTATATATTCTTTATTCGAGTCTCTTCATGGTAACAATAATACACAGTCATCACTATATCTTTAAAATAACCATGCCATTTATGATTGAATTATAAGAGACTATACATATATCACCTTATCATTTCATAATTATTGCACTATATCTATACAAGAATTCAAAAGTATACAGATATTAAGAAGTCTATAGCCTCTGTTAATTCTACAAACAAGACATCTGCATAATCATGAGTACATCTATCTGCTTATATAAAAACTACTTACATTAGAAAGCATATGAAAACTGACTACAGAAAAACGGCCAAACAAGCCACGTTACAAAATGTTCCTAAAATACGATTATTACCTCAAATCAGATTTGAGATTAACAGAGACTTTATACATTAAATAAACAGCAAAGATTTAAACATTTGTTACAGACATCATTTACAATGAAATAGACCAATACTTTAATACCCGTGCCTAGTTTCACAATAAAATAAACTAAACTGATACACATATACCAGAGTAGAGAGCTCTCTACTATCCGAACTATCGACGACTACTTATTTAACCCTTTCCTTCACACAAATGGTATCCACGCATTTGCCAACATAGTACCGGTAGACCCAGAATAGAGGGCTCCTAAATGAGTCATCTGATCAGGGACTGCTCTGTATGCTAGTGGGACCCGAAATATTTGCAAATCTACTGTCTAAAATGGATACAAGAAGACAGTCCCGCAATTTTACATAACAGTGGGCCTTAGAGTAAAATACTTCGGACAATGGAGGAGCACAAGTCTTTCATCCTCTACAGTGTCCTCACAAAAAGGACATACCCTGTCTTCTACTGGCTGATTTGGGTATCTTCCTGTCTCTATTTTAAGTGGAACTACTACACACCTAAACTTTGCAAGTGAGGATCTGTGAGATGCAGACATATTCAATTCTGATCTTCCAATCATACATGTGTCGAATGGTAAGCTTATCTGCCACTTTGTTTGCAATATAATTATTTGGCTTTCACAGATCTGCAACAAGTATAAAATTCCTCAACTCCAAACTTTTTAAACATATTATTAACAGAGAAGCACTAATTTCTACATTAAGTGCTAGGCAGTACATAATGCCAGTTTTTGTGTGAAATAACCAATAAAAATACCTGTTTTTACGCATGAGCAGAGTAGAAGAGTAGACAGAGAAGCCGTTTGATCAGGGTCTAATATTATATAGATCTGATTCTACAGTTTTTGCCAAAGAAAATCGTCTTTTTATAGAAATAACAATGTTTTACGCATAAGCAAACAGAGTAAACCCAGATAGAAAGTGATGATCAGGTTCTTCTCTGCTTGCTTTTGACACTATAGATCCGATTCTACAGGGGTTTTTTTTTGTCAAAGCAAACACTTCTCTTTATAGAAATAGCAAACAAATTAGACCCAGATCAGACGGCGCCTTTAGATCAGAGTCTGCTGTATTTTCTAATGGAGTTTGATATATATGTTTCTTTACTTTCTAAAATGTCTTCAATGTTCCACCTTCCATATTTCATTATAACTTATTTGTCCGTGACTATTCAGTAGGTAGTGTTTGCTTTTGACACGGTATAGATCAGATTCTAGTTTTTGTCAAAGCAAACACTTCTCTTCAGAAAGAATTAACTTATATTTATGCATAAACAAACAGAGTAGATCCAGATTAGACGACTCCTACAGAAGCCGTCTGATCAGTGTCTGCTCTGTTTGCTTTTGACACGATATAGATCTGATTCTACAGTTTTTGTCAAAGCAAATAGTGAAAGGGTAATAGGTGCATGTTTAGAAATAAATCTAGGTCTAAAAGGTGTGAATACCCGATAATCAGTCAAAATTTATTAACTGACAATAATTTTGATAAACCAATAACAATATTTGTTTTCACAAACACATTCAAATAAATACAATTAATAGCAATAACAGAAGTCTTGATCAATCACTTGAATTTTAACTAAATGCAAATAATAAAGACCATTTTACACCACTCGCATAATAAAAATATTAAAATAATTATGATAATAATGCTACTAAAACCCCTTTTTTAAATCACATAAATTAACTGCAGAAACAAACATATCATTTTTTTTATAGAGAAATCAAGGATAAATAACAAACTATCGTTTCATTTACCTGTAGATATTTTATCAATAATTCTGCTGCATATTGGGATAACCTGATAATTGACCACTGATATCCAGCAGCTAAATTCTCAGCGTGGCACCATAAAGTACCCACAACACACAGCATGGGACTGATGGGTCAACATTCCTTCCGAAATTATTTTAACCCTTTACACGAAAGACGATTTGCAAAAAAAAACCCAATAATTGCCAAATAAGTCCTTAATTATTTATCAATACGCTTTAAATTCACACGAACATTATAATTTACATGGTTCAATTTATGCCATGAAAAATATCAGTTTATTTGAATAAGTATTTTGTAAGAAAAGGCTAGGTTTCATTTCAGTAATCTTCTTTTCGCCGTTTGACTTGGTGGCGAAAAGAAGACAGAGAAACCAATGATTGTTTATAAAGTCATTCTTTTCTTTTCATTACCAGTACGTTTTAAATTCACGACGTACATGGTATATTATTTTGTTAGTTAATTCAAGTTTGATTTCGGAAATCTTCTTTTCGCTATTGGACTCGGGGGCGAAATAAAAATTCGGAAACAATAAGTGCTTATAAAATCGTTTATTTGTTCACACCTTACATCGCATCATACAGTAGATATGGTATGTTGTATACGCGTGAATAGTTCATGTTATTTGGATAACCAATACTTTTTTTTTTAAAATTGATACTGAATGCAATCAAATTGAAGTAAAATACAGTAAAACCCATTTAAACCGGACGTTCAGTTTAGAATAATGTTCGGTCTTAGAGACAGGTGGCTGCTCAATGCTGGGTGAAAGTCATACAGAAAGCTCCTCCAAGTCATACAGAAAGCAACCACCAGCCTCAAAGTATCTAAATTCTTCTCTACTAGAATTCCGGTTCAGAAGGGTTTTGCTGTCACACAATATACTCAAACAAATAATATTTACATGCAATACAAAAACAAGTAATACAGAAAGATCTAACGAGAACTTTTAGTATACGCTCGCACTCCATGAATATTCATGCAAGAAATAATGTCTGCATTGTTACAATGGTACATGAACAGCAGAAATTTTGTTTTGCTATGACAAAAACTGTAGAATAAGAATCACATAATTTCATAAACAACCAGAGCTAACCCTGAACAGACAGCTCCTATACAGGGACTGTCTAATCTGGATCTATTTTTTGCAAAGGCGTTAGTTAAAACGCATACACGAGCACAGCTGTGGAGTAAAGGGTTAATTATCTACCCATACATCGTAATTTGTTTCTAATGGAAAATGGATACATAAATACTTAGCCATGGCAGACTCATCATAATCATATTTATATTATTTCATAAGCTTAACAGAGCAGACCCTGATCTGTGGTTTCTCTGTTTACAACGGCGTTAAATGGCATATCTACAGTAAAACCTCTTCTGTAACCAAAACTTGTTTGCAAAGTCATTATAAATATTTACCATCTTGGTTATGCATAAGAGATGGTATATTTTTTAAGCATACAGAGTTCAGCTGAACAGAATAAGTATTTTGAAAGAGAGCTTATATTTGATTACCGATTGTGTTACACGCCCGGGTCTTCCCGCGGTAGAGCATCATAATGCTGCATGATTGTATATTCTTTAAATTTGTATAAATATGTAACTGCTTTGTAAACTGTCATACCTTAGTTCCATTAAATTCTGTTTTAATTAACTCTTAGAAATGAAACTCTATTATAGATCACGATTGTGTTACACGCCCGGGTCTTCCTGTGGTAGAGCATCAAAATGCTGCATGATTGTGTTTCTCTGTAAACTGTCCCACTGTATTTGTTTTATTCTTTGAATTTGTATAAATATGTAACTGCTTTTTAAACTGTCGCAACCTTATTTCCATTAAATTCTGTTTTAATTAGCTCTTAGAAATGAAAGTCTATTATATATCACGATCATGTTACACACCCGGGTCTTCCCGCGGTAGAGCATCAAAATGCTGCATATTTGTGTTTCTGCAAACTGTCCCACCTTTTAAATTCTGTTTTAATTAGCTCTTAGAAATTAAAGTCTATTATAGATCACGATTGTGTTATATACCCGGGTCTTCCCGCGGTAGAGCATCATAATGCTGCATGATTGTGTATTCTTTAAATTTGTATAAATATGTAACTGCTTTTTAAACTGTTGCAACCTTAGTTCCATTAAATTCTGTTTTAATTAGCTCTTAGAAATGAAAGTCTATTATAATCACGACCCTGTTACACGCCCGGGTCTACCCGCGGTAGAGCATCAAAATACTGCATTGCAATACAGAGCAAATGCTCTATTTATCACAGTGATTTCAGATCTTCACATTTCTAACCTTTCCTTTTCTCTAGAGCAGCACAATGCTGCATGATTACTGTAAACTGTCCCTTTTATAATTATTTTATATCAAAATACTAAATAGTTGCATGGATGGATGGAGGGAGTGGTGAGATGGGTGGAAAGAGAGAGGAGACATCAGAGGACGAACAGAGCAATATTTAGCAATAGAGCTATTTATCACAATGGGATACAGTTTTGTTGGGTGAGAGGCGAAAGAAATGGGGAGATGAAGATAGAGAGGGATGGATGGTATGGGACAGGGGGACGGGGGACGGGGCAGGAGATGAAGAGAAGGGTGGGTGGTATGACAGAGGGGGTAGGGGAATGATTTCTTGAGAGGGGGGACAATACTATTGGACAGATATGGCTGGAGAGTGAGGAAAAGAGGGATGGTGAGATAGAGGGAGAAAGAACGAAGAGAGGAGTGATACAGAAAAGTTGGACTGAGATGGGAAGATAGGGTGAGATGTATGAAGGGCAAAGGAAAGAAAGATGGGAGCGAGGAGAGGATGCGGTGTGAGAAATGTAGAGGGGACTGGTGAGATGGAAGGAGAGAGGGTAGACAGAGAAATGGACTTGGGGCTGGGGGAGGGGAAGGGGCAAGTGGGTGTAATAGTGAGGGATGGAGAAGGAGACAGAAAATGTGGACTGATGGAGAAATGCTGATAGAAGGAGAGACAGATAGAGGGGTGGTGAGAGCGGGAATAGCAACGTGAGGAAGATAGGGGAGGGTGTTAGGGGAGAGACTGGAAGAGTGATGAAAAAGAGTGAGATAGGGGGAAGAGTGTGAGGGTGAATGGCGTGATAGAGGCAGACAAGAGACGGAGAGAAAGAGGTGAGAAGGAAAGAGTTAGGATAGAGGGGACGGGGGATGGTGAGAGAGTGATAGAAGAGAGAAGAAGAGCGGGGGAGATAGGGAAAAGAATGTGGGGGAGAGACGGATGGATGTTGAGATAGAGGAAAGCTAGAGAATTGGTGACATGTTGCATGGGGAGAGAAGGGGTGGAGAGAAAGATAGAGTAGGTGTGAGATTGATGGTGAGATGGAGAGAGGAATGGGTGAAAGATTGAAGATGGTGAAAGAAGGAGGAGAGAAAAACACGAAAAACACCGAAGCGGCCAATCTATGCACTTTCCCCGACACATACTATGCAAGGCAAAAATAATACAAAAGGCCCAAAGTTCAAAGTCCACTTTTTTTGCATGGCCTCTAAAATAGGCTCTACTGTATTTTATAGATAAAACTGGATCTAAACAGTCATTAGTGGCATATATCAAACAAATTGCACGGGTTAATCATGTTTGAATAGGAGCGCGAGCATCTAAAATCTGCTATGAATTTAGATGTTACATACAGAAGTTTATCTCATATTTGGTAGATTAATGAGTTGTTTGTCGCAGTTTCTATCAGTTTGCTACATTACATTGTTTGTCACTTTTTGATTTAATTGATCTACTATGAAAGTGAAATACCTTTAGAACAGGTGGACTTGAATTCGGGTTAGCCATGACAGAATGTGCAACAAGCAGTTTGTGTTTCATTCTATTTGGAATATTACATTCTCACACAAAGGTAATTTATGTCATACATTACATGTATGCACATTTATTACCAGCCCCATGTTTGGATAGTGAATTTCAGCATTTCATGCAACGTGATCTATCTTAAGATAGATATTCCACTGTAGGTAAGAGGTCTTAATATTGTCCGATGCGATAGCCGAGCAGGTGCGTTGCGATAGCCGGCAAGCCGTCCTTTACCGAGATATATTCACACGACCGACGCTTTATCAACAACAATATTATTAAAACACATGGAATAGGATATGGTTTTTGGTCGTAGAGATCATCAAAAAATATTTATAGAACTGATTTGCATAAGCAATATTATAATTAAAGACCTATATTGTTTTTACAGCATATTTACTTTCGGATAGGGACAAGGGCCTCGACGACGGAAGGCCGACCTACAAATAAAAAACAACAAAATACGATTAAATAATAATAATAAACTTCCATTTCTTTAAACAACAGGTGAGATAGTAACAGAGCATCAATTCCGCGAAATATTTTCAGGAGACATGCTCTAGGGGAGAAAAAAACAGTATCTTTACTTTCAGATGAAGGGAAGGGCTAATGTCCGGACCGGGAGGGGGCTAATGTCCGGATTGGATTTATCGATCAAAAAAAAATAAAAATAAGGTATAAACTCGATTTTTTTTAAAAAATTCAATGTAAAAGGTTACAATATAACTAAATTGATCCTTATATGCCGTTATTACTCGCCAGTACTGGCCACAAACCGTCATAACCCGTCATAACCCGTCATAACTGGTCATAACCCGTCATTGCTTATTTTAGGCACACCCCACCTGGCCATTATAATTAAATTCCATTAATGGAAATAATAGCAAAAACTATATGTTTGGTTCGGTTGTATTTAAGCAATTTATTCATATTCGCTACGGTGCTCAACAAAGTCATCTTGCAGCTAAAGTTCTCAACTTTAACTTGTTCGTATCAGATTAAATAGGGTCTGGTTACATTGGATGAACGGTAAATCTATCGATACGTTTCGAGGTCCAAGGTTATAAAACTCTGAGTCTGAGATCATTTGCAAGTATCTGATTGGTCAGATGCTTGAGAATGATCTAAGACTCACACAAAACGTTTTGTAACATCGGGGCAATGTGTGGGAACAAATTGTAGGTTCCTCCAATTTTAAACTCGGTGAACTCGCACGCTGAGCTTGAACTCCTAGACGGTGACGCTTAAAAGCTTGTTTGTACAACATACAATATAATACAATACAACACACTACTATACAATATAATATCATGTGGAAGTCCAATATGAATCCGTATTGTATGGCTTAAATCCACATTGGACTCGATATAAGTTCATGTGGAATAACTCGTCAGTTGTCGTCAGCGGTGGTAAGAAAATAAAGGGGTTATTATACCAGGGTACAATGTACTAATACGTCCGGTCCGCGTTAGAAGCTCTGAGCAGCGATTCAGGTAAGACTTTGAGGCACAACACCAAATAAAGACGAGAACCTGGCATTTTCTGAGACATTTAATCGTGCAAAGTACTATGTCCGTACAAAATCTAGAAAAAAAGTTTACAAGCCCCAAAATTTTCGGTAGTCAGTTTTCCGTAATTCCGCGTTGGAGAAAGTAAACAAATATTCAGCATTTTGCAGTAAAGCAATGAAAACACACGAATTTGTCGTCAGGTAGAACATTATTGGGTTCTGTGAAAAGCGTCGTCACCTGAAAGTGTCTGTATGGGATGAAATGACGATATTTGGGCTGCGCGTATCGCGCAGTCCTATATTGTGTTTGGTTTTTCCGATGACTAATTTTCTTGCATTGATGGTAGATTTTTACCTTTTACCACTGAAGAGCTTCGTTTCAGCAATGTGCCCAATACGCCTCCTACTACCATCGCCCTTATCTCTACCTATCTATACAGTCTGCCGCATACTATCAAGGGTAAAGAAAGTGATTGCAAAATCTGTATTACTTCGATCACTATTTCAAAGCACCCAGGGAAATTGTAACACATTGCTTTTTTTATAAGAGCTCATAGTTTAAACAATGACGCAAACGTAATCGGAACGTTCGGACGTGAAGGCCTTTGTTTCAGCAAGAAAAGGCAGCAAAGTGTTCACAAATTTTGTTTTAACACACGCCCATTATGGATGATGAGCTCGAACATCATAAGTAGAAACACACATTAACGTTAAGATTATCATTATTTTCTATTTTTAGTTTTGCTCTATGGCTTTTAAGAATAAAATAATTATCTAACAGAATCATGCATAGGACTATCTATCGGCGAATCTTCGAGCTATTAAAAATATTACATTAAACTATTTAGCGGCGGCTCGACGAGGAATATATACGATATTTAAGAATTGTTAACGCACAGGGTCGAGAATTTACTCTATGAATGTTAATGTTAGTTTTTTTTTAGTTTAAAATACGTTTTTAACATGATTTACTATCGCTTTCATCTAGCGAACTTTTGAAGCAATTTGTTCCACCGAGTCCAAAAGAAAAAGTAGTTATGGTACCCAAAATCTGCACCTCTGCATGAAGGTTTACGGAGAAATCGCCTAATGACGAAATCGCCTACAATTAGATATATAGTAAACCAATTGGAGAAATTGCCTAGAAAGCAATTATATAGTGTTTGTATTTCGCACCTATTGCACAGGACGGATAACATGACAAACTTAAAAGAATGTTTGTAACAAGATTAATTTGTTATGTGGTATTATTTTCCAGATCAAGATTGACCAAGATTGACGATCAATGTAGCCCCTGATCACTACATAGAATTAATTAGAAGATATTTATATATAAGGAGCGATAATTATAATATTTATGCAGAAAGTAAGAATGTCATACGCACAGAACAGGTTATTGTATGAGTCTTATGTCTAGTCAGATGATCTGGATCCGATCAGTGTAACCCCTGATCACTGCATTAACTTTGACAGAAAATGGTAAAAAGAGCGATTATGATATCAATAGTTATGGCAAATTTGCAGAGTGAAAATATCATGAGTCTTGATCACTGTAATATGATCTGGATCCAGTAAATGGATAAGAAATATTATTATAAAAGCTGTCGGTTATCTATAATCACTGTAGAAAATAAAATTATTATAATGGGACGTAACGGGATACGTCACTTCATAGGATGTGAATAATTCCACAGACCACCGACAAGATTTATTTTATTTTTTACCGACATTTTGTACTAACTAAAATTGCATTTCGAAAATGTATTGGATGCAGATCATCTAACAAGAAGTAAGACTCATATTATAACTTGTTTCATGCGTATGACATTTTCTCTGCTAATATTCGGTATATAATTATCAACCCCTGTAATATTGGGCTGTGATCAGGGGCCGCACTGATCGTCCAATCTTGGTCATCTTGATTTGGAAAACAACACAACAGGACACATTATTCTTGTTACAAACACTCTGTATACCTCTGTGTAGCTAATGCCTCTTTATTATCTGACATTGAGCAAACAGGGTAGACCCAGATTATATAGCTTTAGGTGGTCATACAATTTATACTTATAAATACAATATATGCCGTATGTGCTGGTATAATGTATTACATTATCTTACAATGATGTGCTTTACCTAATGAATATTTATTAATTGTCATTGAGCAAACAGAACAGAAACTGACCAGAAAGCTTTGTGATGAATATTCATTAATATAATATTAAAAATAATATGATATTATTATGAAATATTATAATAAAATGCATTGAGTGTATGCAAGAAAATAAAATCGATTAACTTTTATTTAATGTTGTTGATATTTCTGTACAGTGTTCCGAAATGAAACAGAATCTTAATTTATTACTCTTTTAATTTGGACATACAAACCACAGTGTAGCTCCTATTAACACTTATAGCAGTGACCTGTCACCAGTTTCTCTTACTTTCGTTTTGTGTGCGCTTTTGAGAGACTGGTGACTGATCATACAGCTTGCATTGTGATGAGACGCTATCTTAATCAGCGCCTAATCAGGATCCAAACTGCTAGCAAATACCAGTTAGGTTGCACTTAGCAGGCAAAGGTATTAAAGAATTATTAATTCTTCATTTAAGTTGTACACAATTTTTCATAGTGTGTTCTTTCTAATGGGGATTATGCCCTTTCTTTAGGTTTACATGTCCAAATATTTGGAGTCAATACAATACATACAAGAGTTCCAATTGGTCTACACAGCTTTCTACTTCATCATATAATTTATTAAATTTTACTTATATATTATATTTTTACAAAATAATAATATATTTTTTTATATTGAGGGGCAGTCACCCTATGGGGCAATAATCCTAAAGGGTTATTATCCTAAGGGGCAATTGCCCATAGGGCAATCATCCTATGGGGGAATCACCCTATGGGGGAATCGCCCTACACTCACCTGCACCATAGGTGCGAAATACAATCACTATATAATTGCTTTCTAGGCGATTTCTCCAATTGGTTTACTATATATCTAATTGTAGGCGATTTCGTCACTAGGCGATTTCTCCAGCACCCCTGCATGAAACAGTGCAGTTTGTAACCGGCTTTTTTTCTCGTTTCATCTGCATTTATAACGTAATAATTAATATGTTCCAGATGGTTTGGTCCCAAATCCCTTCCCATATTATTTATAGATATCATGTGATTCGGTTCCAGATTACCGAGGTTCCATTTATCATACAGTCCAGATCAGCTATTTAACAGGTTGTGAATGACTAGTGCATGATACAAATACAAATGTAATCATCTATTGTTTTTAGCTCACCAGAGCACAAAGTGCTCAGGGTGAGCTTTTGTGATCGCCTGATGTCCGTCGTCCGTCGTCCCGCACACACAATTTGAACCTTTAAAAAACTTCTCCTCTGAATCTACGGGGTTCTCAGCTTTCATCTTTGGTACATAGCACCACCTATAGGTCCTCTACAAAAGTTATATAAATTATGCCCCTGGGGTCAAAATTGGCCCCGCCCCAGGGGTTGGGAATTTTCAATAGAAACATATAGTAAAACTTTGAAAATCGTCTCCTCTGAAACCAGAAGGTTCTCAGCTTTCATATTTGGTACATAGCATCATGTTCAGGTCCTCTACAAAATTTTTATAAATTATGCCCCTGGGGTCAAAATTGGCCCCGCCCCAGAGGTGGGCAGTTTTCAATAGAAACAAATAGTGAAGTCTTTGAAAAGCTTCGCCTCTGAAACTGGAAGGCTCTCAGCTTTCATATTTGGCACAGAGCATCATGTTCAGGTCCTCTACAAATGTTATATAAATTATGCCCCTGGGGTCAAAATTGGCCCCGCCCCAGGGGTGGGCAGTTTTCAATAGAAACATATAGTGAAAACTTTGAAAATCTTCTCCTCTGAAACTGGAAGGTTCTCAAGATCTCAGCTTTCATATTTGGCACATAGTATCATGTTAGGTCCTCTACATAAGTTATATAAATTATGGCCCTGGGGTTAAATTTGGCCCCGCCCCAGGGGTGGGCAGTTTTTAATAGAAACAAATAATGAAATCTTTGAAAACCTTCTCCTCTGAAACTGGAAGGCTCTCAGCTTTCATATTTGGCACAGAGCATCATGATCAGGTCATCTGCAAAAGTTATAGTAATTATGGCCCTGGGGTCAAAATTGGCCCCGCCCCAGGGTTGGGAAGTTTTCAGAATAGAAACAAATAGTGAAATCTTTGAAAATCTTCTCCTCTGAAACTGAAAGGCTCTCATCTTTCATATTTGGCACAGAACATCATGTTCAGGTCCTCTACAAAAGTTTTATTAATTATGGCCCTGGGGTCAAAATTGGCCGCGCCCCATGGGTGGGAAGTTTTCAATGGAAACAAATAGTGAAATCTTTGAAAATCTTCTCCTCTGAAACTTGAAGGTTCTCAGCTTTCATATTTGGCTCATAGCATCATGTTCAAGTCCTCTACAAATGTTATATAAATTATGTCCCTGGGGTCAAAATTGGCCCGCCCCAGGGCCGACTAGTTTTCTATAAAAACATATAGTGAAAACTTTGAAAATCTTCTCCTGATTGTCTGGTGAGCGCTTCAGGGCCATTCTGGCCCTCTTGTTTATAGGTCTTTTTATCTTTTCACTTAACATATCAACACCCTAAAGACTTGGAATGGGTGGAGAATAACACAAAACGTTGGGATTTAAAGTTCTATGCTAAGTCATAGATCTAATTTGTCAAAATATAGTTTTCTTCTATTTTTCGGGAAACTAACAAATTATAACTTTAGATAATTGGCTCCTTGTTTGGTATTCTTGTGTTATTAGAAGTATAGCTGTTACGTTATGATGCATAACTTTGTTGATAAGAAAGTGTGATAGATGGCAGTTATGTAATCACTGACGATTGAGATCATATGGGATTTACTGGCCATCTGACACCTTTGATCCCCATGTCTAGTTAGTAATTTAGCATGAATTCAAAACAAATTGTTTCTATTGTTAAATTCTTTGAATGCGGGAAAGAAAAGTATACTGACATTTAAAAACAGTGTAGACCAAAAAAAGCAACCCTCTGATCTGGGCCTTCACTGTTTAGTATTCAAAATCATCGAGCAACTTTAAGTCTTATATAATGAGTCATGCAATCTACAGTTAAACAATGATGGGCCATTTCACTTTAAAATTTCAACATTCAAAGGTTTAATCATTACAACGCAACAGAATAAAAAGAAAATTTCCATAGTTATACACTTAATAAAATATGCTTATTTGTTTAACCCTTTCCCTGTTCCTTTCAATACTTACTGAATATTTATAAAACATAAGTTATAATGAAATATGGATGGTGGTACATTGTAGCCATTCTAGAAACCTGTGCAGAGCAGACCCTGATCAGTTGGGATGATCCTACTTGAGACGTCAGCTCTGCTCTGTTTGCAAATGTGTGAACACGTTTATATGAGGGAATGTGTTAAAACCCTAGCTTAATCCTATATAAACGCCTTTGAAAACAGACAAGACTCGGATCAGATTGCTCAAAGTCAAGCTGTTTGATCAGGTGGTCTGCTCTGTTTGCTTACCCCATTACCATATATACAGTTTTAACGCCTTTTGCAATCAGAGAATGCCCAGATCTGAAGGCGCCTGTTGGAGCCAAAAGATCAGGACCCATTCAGTTTGCTTATGAAACGTTTAACAGATCTTACTCTACAAAAGTATTGTGTAACTACACCATTGTCAAAAAAATCAGCTAATAAATAAGAATTGTGTCATATTTTCTGAATTTCTTTCCACTCAGATTATGACCAGCTTTTTTCTGGCGCAGCCCTTCTTCCCTTTGCTGTAAATTTACAGCAATTTTTTACTTGTTGTATATAGATGAGCCGCGATGGATAGACAACAATGAAGTTCCGCGATGGAGTGATCTGTACCTTTCCCTGAACGGGGCAATAGAACGTGATCAAATCAAGTATACGTGCATTAAATAAACAAATTCCACATATAGAAATCATGAACAAACAGAGCAGGCTCAAATGTTTCCCACATCAATCAGGTAAAACCAACGGCAGCTTAATACGGGGCAACAGTTATGCACATTTGTTTCTGCATTTTTCTTCACGAATCAACCGCCTGTTTTAATACACTAATGAATATGCACAAAGATATCGCCATAGAGAGTTTTTACTAAATGTAGACAATTACTGCGACTGTCTAACAGTGTAGATACTGACCAGACGCCGCGCCCATAACATGGCAACTCGTTTTGTTATACAGAACGTTATATATTCAACCATTTACGCTATGGTTATTCATTTTAAGATTTATATCATTAATGTTAAATGTCTGAACTTTTAATCGCACATAACATATTTAGCCAATACAAAAACTGTAGAATCGGATCTATACTATTCCATAAGCAAACGAGACTAGTCCCTGATCAGACAGCTCTTAACCCTTTCCTCCATACATACGCCTTTCTACGCCTCTGTAAAGGTCACCTGTTGAAACCATTGTGATACCACAATGGTTTCAAATTACAAAATTCTAAAAAAATCCTTTTCTCTAGTTAATGCTCCTTTTCGGTAGATTTATTCAAAGAAGTTGGATCTAAAATAGCCTATAGAGAAAGGGGTTAAAGGAGACGTCTGATCTTGGTCTTCTCTGTTTGCCAAGGCGTGGAAATGCGCCAGGCAAAGGATTACGTGCATCTTCAAAGTGACATTTACATGGTGTAATGGCATTGAAAATGGTTGATTACCTAACGTAGATACGAAATATAAACTATTACCTCCCATGTTTTTGTATATAATCACTCAACCGTTGAAAAAGTTTACCTTCCATGCTATTGTTCTGTCGACAAACTTTTTTCGTAGAATTTCGTCCGACACGAGTAGCCTCCCTTGGTTCTTGTTCTAGTTGTCTCGCTTTGTACGAATTTTGCTCACACTGATTGAAATTGAATTTAACCCTTCACTCCATAAAACCCCTTACTACGCCTTGCTATGCCTTTACAATCAGAACAGATCCAGATCAGACTATTCCTATACGAGCCGTCTGTTCAGGGTTTACTCTATTTGCTTATGGTATAATATAGATATGTTCCTACAGTTTCTGCCATGGTCAACACACCCTGTGTCCATGTGCTATTATCAAAAATAATCTAATTAAAATACAATGATGTCAGTATTTCTTACATGAATATTAATGGGATAAAGATATAACCGAACAGAGCAACATTAAGCGATTATTTGTCGTATTTATTCACAACGATTTCGATGTTATGCTTATAATATTTTCATTACTACTACTACTACTACTACTACTACTACTACTACTACTAATACTACTACTACCTACTACTACTACTACCATTATTTTGTATTATTATTATTATCATTTCATTTTTATTATTATTATTATTATTATTTATTATTATTATTATCATTATTATTATTATTATCATTATTATTATTATTATTATTATTATTATTATTATTATTATTATTATTATTATTATTATTATTATTATTATTATTATTATTATTATTATTATTATCATTGTCATTGTTATTAATATTATTATTATTATTATTATTATTATTATTATTATTATTATTATTATTATTATTATTATTATTATTATTATTATTATCATTATTATTATTACTATTATTATTATTATCATTGTTATTGTTGTTATTATTATTATTATTATTATTATTATTATTATTATTATTATTATTATTATTATTATTATCTCTATCAGCAGATTTATCCTTTGCTCCATCATAATGAATATTCATTTACGAGGTAATGCCATCATGAAATTTAATTGGATCATTTATATAATGGCACCTGGGTACAGGAATGTTTTGCCGGAAACTATAAATCATATCTAGATTGTTTCATAAGCAAACAGAGCAGTCCTGGTCAGATAGCCCCTTCTCTGCTTAACACATTATCCCCCTAGTGACGCCTTTTTGCGCATCTATAGAAGTCACTTAACGAAACCATTGTAATAAATAGAGTTTTTGCTCCTATAGGAGCAAATGCTCTTTTGTTTCACAATGGTTTCAAACTACAAAATTCTATTTTTCCCTTTTATCTGGTTAATGCTCCTTTTCGGTAGATACATGCAAAGAGGTTGGGTCTAAAATAGCCTAGGAGAGAATGAGTTACAAGCGTGTATTTATGGAGTAAAGGATTAAATCAAAGATATTTTGTATCCTTTTATTAAAAAAAACACACGGAATATTTCAATTTCTAATAGTAAGTGTGAATGATTTGAAAGACTCGTTTGCTGGCTCCGGGAAAGAACGGTACTCTGGCTGATTACGATATGAACTGTCACGGGAAGGTGGGATAATATGGACAGAACAGACAAAATCATGTACACAAGTATACCTGGTAATAATTAGATCTAGACATCCGTCCAGAAACAATGTCAATTTTCAATTCTTCAGATTCGCGCATGTTGCATGACGAATTCCGTGTTATTAGACTTATCCCCTCTGTCATCGACATGCTTAGACAGAATCCGGTAAACCCCAATGGTGTCATTATATATGTTTGTTATTTATAGCTCGTGCATCATTGTTTAAGGGACATTCGAAAAATAATATGTATTTACACATGCATTCCCACAATTCCTCTTACTAGTTACACCTGCATAAGTCATAATTTAAAACACTGCAATTTTGACGTAGGCTTTTGTGTATGATGTTATCCTGTAGGTTTCTTAATTAACCTTTCTCGTGCAAAAATGATGCCACCTAAAAACTTCATTGTCATAATTTTAAACGTTACCCAGCTAGCTTTATACAGTAAAACTTCTCTATAGCGGTCACTGAAATACATCAAGTATTTTGTGTTAAAGGCAGCTGGTTGCTTAAAGCAAGGTGAAAGTTAAACAGAACGCTCCTATAGGAAAGTTCTGTTTTACTTTCACCTTGCTTTAAGCAGCCACCTGCCCAAAATACCAACTAATTAACACAATTTAGTGGTCGTTATAGAGATGTTTTACTGTACTTCCTGATGAGACGCGGAGTTACTCGGCCTCTCATCTGGTTCGTAACTGTTTGCAAACGTAATTAGAGATCCGCCCGTAGCGCCATGAGCGTAGCTGAATCCAAATGTAATGTACGCAATATGGCTATAGGGATCCGGGAGCATGCTCCCCCAAGATAATTTAGATTTTGTAGCTTTGGAACCATTGTGATAAATAGAGAATTTGCTCCTATATGAGCAAGACAGAACGGTTATCAAAGTACATCCCCTTAGCCTTCGACTTTTGTTCCATTTAGCCGTAATAATGTTTTCACCTTTCAGAATAATGTTACGCATGAGCGTAAATGCGTATGACAAACTACGCTCCTGAGTGTGCTAAAGCTTAAAGTACACGCTTGACTTGTGATACAGTAAAATCTCTCTATATAACGGCCACTAAAGTGTGTTAATTAGTTGGTATTTAGGACAGGTGGCTGCTTAAAACAATGTGAAAGTAAAACGGAACGCTCCTATAGGAGCGTTCCGTTTTACTTTCACCTTGCTTTAAGCAGCCACTTGCCTTTAACACAAAATACTTGATGTAATGTAGTGACCGTTATGGAGAGGTTTTACTGTATATAATTTCTTATATTGATCTGTATCTGCACTAATGTGAACCGGATTAGATTTTAATCTAAACAGAAGTGAGTGCACTTTTAGAAAATTAGTACACATGGCAATTTAGACTCAAAAATAACTGAAGCATGCATACCTTCATTAAAATGCACTAAATAACGTTTAACTCTTTCACCACCGGAAATACTCCAATGTCTTGCTACAATGTGTGAATTTGCAAACAGTTTGCGTCCAGATCAGACGCCAAGTGACATCATCAGAATGCAAACTATTTGCCACTTCATTTTGAAAGAGATTGGAGGAAAGTCCACTTTGACAGTTAAAGTAGACGACAGTTTTTTGCAGGCCAAACTTATTTGACTCTAACAGAGTTCAACACGTGATCAAAAGATCTTGGTTCTTGGCCTTTTTATATTTAAAGTAGCTTTCATCCACAATTTTATTATCTACTTTAATCAATGTTTCGAACTGAGTGAACTGATCCTCCATGTCAGGGGTCAAACAGTTAACATTCCGATTAGTCACCGAATGTTTAGCGACGGTCTGAGTCTATACTGTCTGTAATATCATTCGCTGCCAAATTCTGTCGTCTGCCAACTTTGTAGTCTGCTACAATTTTAACTTTTTTTAACATTTTCTTCATTTTTGTTTAAAAACATGATGACAGTAACAAACAGTTTGGATCCTGCGTCTCATCTGGATCCAAACTGTTTGCATAGGTAATTACAAATGCGATATTGACAATGGTATACCAACACGGTTTTTGGCAATGGTAGAACCATATGAAACAGAGCAGACCCAGATCAGACAGATCCTACAGGAGCTGTCTGATCTTGGTCTTCTCTGTTAGCTAAGGTCTAAAATGGCGTGACGGTGCGGTAAGGAATCAACGGACCTGACTGAGGTAAGGAATCAACGGAGCGAGGAAAGTACATGTATATAAAATGAGTATGGTAGTACATAACAATAAATGGCTATTTAGAGGAAGTCGTTATACAAATACTTCCTTCTTAAAGTACTGAGTACAGTAAAACCTCTCTATAACGACCACTAAATTACATCAAGTATTTTGTGTTAAAGGCAGGTGGCAGCTTAAAGCAAGGTGAAAGTAAAACAGAACACTCCTATAGGAGTGCTTTGTTTTACTTTCACCTTGTTTTAAGCAGACACCTGTCCTTAATACCAATTAATTAAAACAATTTAGTGGCCGTTATAGAGAGTTTTTACTGTATGTGTTATGCTCATATAGAAACCGTACACCCAGAGCATCTCTAAACAGTATGGATCCAGACCAAACACTGCGTAAATATGTGAGCGAAAAATGTCCCAGTCAGTTATAATTTACACGGTATTCGCTGTGGAAATGTCGTAATAGCAGCTGAGATATTGCATTCAATGTAAAACCCTCTCCAGATGCTGACAGCATTCTCAGCAAATCAAAGGACGTCTGTTAGTATATAAGAGATATATCTGTAGCATGTCTCTTTATTATTTCTGCAGACTTTGAAATCCCTAGGAAAAAATACAGGTTTGTCGTTTACATTCTCTTTTTTCATTCTGTGTTCAGTGTACAATAATATCTTAAACCGAACATTTAGTATTTAGAAGACTTTAGACATATGTTTACTTAATGCACGGCGAAAGTCATGCAGAAAGCTCTTCAAGGAGTTTTATGCGTGACTCTTCTCCTGTATTAAGATGGCACCTGCCTTATCCCTTTACTACATAAATACGCCTTTCTACGTGTTTTGCTTATGATAAAATATATAACTTTACAGTTCTTGCAATGGACAAAAACTTCCTGTGTCCGTTTGATATTCATTTAATTAATATTCATAATGACGTCATTCATCACGTGAATATTCATGAATTAAACGGTTTTAAATACCGACATTGATACTTATTTAGTTGTCCTTTACTGTACATCGTTATAGTAAACTATACCCCGTTAAATAACACTAAATTAGTGCAAAACTATTCTAACTCCTTCACTTTGTGAATGTATATAGTTTTGCACCAAGCCCTCGTAATGTCTTCTCCAATTAGCCCTTCGCTTGCTATTCACGTCAATATACCTACCTGTAAATAATTTGCAGACCCAGATGAGACAGCTCCTGCAGGAGCTGTCTCATCAGGGTCTGCACTATTTACAAGTTGATTGTGCAAACCAGTGCACTCCACAGCAGTGATTGCACAGCGAAATACTTATACACAGTGAATATATATGTAATTGTAGAACAGGGCATGGGTAAAGGAGGAGAAATGTATTTTAAAATTCAGCAAGAGAAGGGTTAGGGTGTGTTCCATTTTGACTACTTCCGATTGCATCAAGCATTTGAGAAACTATACCCAGTGTTAACCCTTTCCCTGTTGCATATTCATATAAGAAATAATGACGTCATGAATATCAATTAGGTTATTTTTTATAATGGCATATAAACACGGGCCATTTGGGCCTATAGGAGCCGTCTGATCTGTGTCTACTCTGTTTGCAGATGCGTAAAAATGCACTTATATAAGGGAAAGTGTTAAGCAGCTTTGGTCTTGATGAGAGGCAGAGTTACTCGGCGTCTCATCTGGATCCAAACTGTTTAATGCGGGCGAGTTGGCGGTTAACAGAAGCAGAGCAAAATAAATGCAGAAAGGTCCTGCGTTAATTTTGCTCTGTATTAAGCTACCACCTGCCTTACATACCCATATTATACATATTTTGGATGGTTGTTTAAGACAGGTTCTACTGTATGCGAATTGTAACGCCTTTGCAAACAGAGTAGACCCACATCAGTACGAACTGTCTGATCATGGTCTGCTCTATTTGTCTATGGAATGATATAGATCTGATTCCCCAGTTTCATACATGCCCAAACATGCCTGTGTTCATATGGCATTGCATATTATAAATACTTATGAACGAAAATTGAAAATAAATACATATGCCTCATGTCAGAATTTTAGCAGGCACGGGTTTTTGACAGCGTGAAAAGGGTTAAGTTAGTAGGTGAGGACACGGGATAACTGCAGAACTTTGGCACATTGTACATTTTACAGATCAAAACGTCCACCGCGTTAGTGGAGTATCTCGTCAGAGTCTACCCTGTTTGATAGCTGGTTGGTATCAAATAGTATGAACCCTTGGGAGACGCAAAATCAATAACATAACTATTTACAGTAAAACCTCTCTATAACGGCCACTAAATTACATCAGGTACTTTGTGTTAAAGGCAGGCGGATGCTGAAAGCAAGGTGAAAATAAAACAGAACGCTGCTATAGGAGCGTTCTGTTTAACTTTCACATTGCTTTAAACAGCCACCTGCCCTAAATACCAACTAATTAACACAATGTAGTGGCCGTTATAGAGAGGTTTTACTGTATTCATGGTTAATTCCTGCACATATGTGAAAAAAATGTTTACTCAAAGTTTGATTTGCTGAACCTTCTCGCTACTTCCAATTCGATCAAGCTTTTCAGAAATTATTGATCGAGTGTCAACTAGCTTGGATCCTGATGAGACGCCGAGTTACTCGGCATGTATTGCAATACCCCTCCCCTCCATCCCCTACATATGTACCGTTTAGTATGGTTGAGTCTCGGGGTTGTTTTTTGTTTCAGTATGGAAAGCTGGCAGTGGCTATTGGTGTCTGTTCTTGCGTGTTCGTGTACAACAACTCTTTCACAGCCCGGTTAGTTGACGCTTTATCTAATGAATATTAACTTAAGACATAATGAGTATTGACTGTATATAATGGCAGTTTTTTTACTATGACAGGAAATGTAAATTCATATCTACAGTAAAAACTCGATATTACTAACACTCAAATTTCGTAGTATCGAGTTTTTACTGTATATCATTCGTAAGCGAACAAACTGCTCCGCCATACGCTTTGATCTGGGTTTACCTCGTTGACAAAGGCATAAAATGCAAACTTATCAAATACAGTAAAACCTGTCTTAAGCGACCATTAATTGGTTGATTACGGTAATCTTAAAAAGCAGATGATTGCTTAATACAGGGTAAAATTGTTACATTTGATCTGCATTAAGCCACCACCTGCTTACAGACCCACAGTTAAAATTCTTTTTCATGATCGCTTAAGACAGGTTTTACTGTAAATGGTTAAGTTGCGAGTCAAAACTAATTCTTCTCTTTCGATATTATACAGAGCTACAGATACAGGTACGTACTCAAGTACTAAAATCGTAGTTTCAACACCAAACCTTATGTTCCTGACCACTCTTTAGAAACGTCTCGATGAGACAATTCTAAAGAGTCGTCACAAAATAGGGTTTGGTGTAGAAATAAAGAAGTTGTTCCTGAAATGTTTAATTTACGCCATCTTACCTGGACCTCTGGGGCTCAACATATAACTTCTTCGCTGAGCTATTGGCGAATCAATAGGCCATCACCTTTACACACAATTCTTGATCAAGCTGAGACGCCACATTACTCGGCGTCTTGTCAAATTCCAAACTGGTTAACTAGTTATGTTTTTGTAAAGACATAGAAGAAAATCTGCTTGAAATCTAAGTAACCCTTTCCTCCATAGGCTATTTTTAGATACATCCACTTTGAATAAATCTACCGAAAAGGAGCATTAACTAGAGAAAAGGAAAATTTTAGAATTTTGTAGTTTGAAACCATTGTGATAAATAGAGCATTTGCTCCTATAGGAGCAAATGCTCTATTTATCACAATGGTTTCATAAAGTGACTTTTACAGAGGCGTAAAAAGGCGTATTTATGGAGGAAAGGGTTAAAGGACAGTGTTTCTTACATCTTTTCAGTAGTGACCGTAGACGCGTGTACCCGGATGGATACGTCATACACGGTCACTGGAGGAAGTACTTCAGGTCACACATACGTTGAGACGTCAACGAACAGCGCATGCGTGCTCGGTATTGCGGATGGCACTTCCGATTCGTTCACAGTTAACTTCGCCGACTGCGGAGTAACATACACTGAAATTGATTCAGGTGTAAGTGCACGCTTAAAACGTCACTAAAATGCAAACTATAGTTACATCTTTTTTTCGTTTGTCTATTGAAGCTCTCGATTGCTTAAATTCTTAAAGAGTTTTGCATTATTAGAATGATTTACCAAATGGCAGATAGGCTATCTTTTTATAGGTCATCATGTAGCTCTATCACACAATAATTGTGAATTAAGAAACATATGTTTAGAAGTCTGCACATGTAAAAATTGAATGTAATTGTAGTTTGATAAACTAATAACTAACAACAAAAAAACACTAAAATGCGAAGTTTGACAATCATGTACTGATGTAATCGATGTTGTTCGCCCGCATATTAGACAAAACCCATGGTACTTCTGTTAACGATGGCTCAACCGAGGGTATCGTCAACTGACCTTCTGTCAATAAAGGATCTTGTCTGATCTGGGTCTACTCAGTTGCAACTGCCTAAAATGAGATGTGCGTTTCTATCAGATACGAGTTTTCATGGTTATTCTAAAATAATGTAGTGTTTTGGACCGCTTTTATCTTATTGTTCTCTTCATTCTCCAGCGCATCATCGAGTTCGTAATTGTCACACAAGAACACGCGGCTTATAACATCGCCGAGGATCTCAGAGTGAAGGTCAGCTGCTCGTTCGCCACTGGAGAGTTTTCTGTCATGGACATTGTCGTCACAAGGTAAATATCAAGCACGCATGCACTGCCATTTGCAAACAGTGTAGATTCAGATCAAAGGACTGCTCCTTCAGGAGTCCTCTGATCAGTGTGTGCACTGTTTGTCATTGTGTGCACTGTTTGTCATTCAAACTCCTCTAGCATGCTTAACCCTTTCCTTCATACGAGTATAAACGTGTTTTCACGCATTTGCAAACAGAGTAGACCAAGTTCAGACGGCTCCTATAGGAACCGTCTGATCAGAATCTGACCAATCAGATACTTGAAACTGATATCAGACTCAGCAGTTTTGTAAACTTTTATAAACTTGGTCCCTGGTGTCGACGGTTGAAACAGACATCACCCTGGTGAGACACGAGTTACTCGTGCGTCTTATCTGAGACTCATTTAGAAACGCAACGCTTAGCAAGATAAGAGTTGTTACGTGTGTTTCTTACGTGATTTTAGTTCTAATGCCCCGGATGGAACTCCGGACAGAGACATACCCGTAAGTGTTAACCCAGTGCCCCGGATGACACTGTACAGACAGGACAGCGTAACACTCGAGTATACTGGGGTGTCGAACGAGGTGATCGAACTCGGCCACCCTCTGATGCTGATGGTAGAGCTAGATCAGGAATTACGTGAGTTAATATAATATTATTGGGACTGGGGTAGTTGTTTTATTTACATTTTTACTTTGGTGAAAGTGGGATAAGAGCGAGGTTGGGTACCCGTAAACCAGGTTTAATCCGTCAGTAGCCGTTTTTGGCTACTGACCGTTCCAAGGCGGTACTCCTGCTTTCAGCCTATGGTCTACTTTGTTGTTTAATATGCTTAATGTTTAATGTTTTTCGTCTTGATATGCATCCTGTTATGTTTTGTCTTTTGGCTGTATCGTTTCTTGTTTGATGGTGTTTGGTGCGGGGTTATTTCGTATGTGGCTCTCACTGTTTGACTAATTTTCCATATTTACTTGTTATAGTAAAAACTCGTGAACTTGGAAACTCAAAATTAATTTATTATCGCATTTTAAGACAGGTGGAAGCTTAAATTTACTCAATGAATATTCATATAAGAAATAATGACATCATGAATTGATAATAAAAATCAGTTGTTATAATAGTACATTGGCACAGACATGTTAGGCCTTGACAGAACTGTTTATAATCATATCTATATTATAAACAAACAGAGCAGACCCTAATAGGAGCCGTCTGATCTGGGTCTACTCTGTTTGCAAAGGCGTAGACAGGCGTGTATATGGGGTAAAGGTTTAATGCAGGGTGAAAGTCGGTCAGTAGATTCTCAAATGTTTGTGACATGCCAGCTGGTCAATAGTTTCTCAAATGTTTGTGACATGCCACCTGGTCAATAGATTCTCAAAGGTTTGTGTCATGCCACCTGATCAATAGTTTCTCAAAAGCTTTGTCGAAATGAAGGTAGTCAAAATTGCACAATATCTAACATTGAACAGACATTTTGTTTCTCAGGGTTAATATTCAAACTGTAATTATGTTTTACATGCATAAACACGAAGCAAAGAGTTATTAAGCTATGAATATTCATGTCAGAAGTAATACCAGCATTCACATTAATAATATGTATTTTATAACATACAGTAAAATCCCGCTAATGCGACCACCTGAAAGAGGAATAATTCTGGGTGCTAGATGTAGGTGGTAGCTTAATGCAGGACAAAAGTTATGCAGAAAGCTCCTACTCTGCTACGGCGTCAACTTTATTTTCTATCGGGTATTGTAGAAAGGAACTTCAGCTTGCACGGCAAGCAGCCATTTGCCTTTCAAGACCACATGTTTATTTACCAAGTTTATTTACCAAGTGACCGTATTGAAGGGGGTTTCTATACTATGACCACTGATTCAAACCATAGGTGTTTGTCGTGTGCTACCCCACTACCCGGCCATCCCCCCCCCCCCCCCCCCACACACACACCACCCCTTCCCGTCTGCAACTACACAGAAACATATTGAATATAGGCCAAAACAATCTCAAAAATGTCAAAACATTGTCAAAATACCATAAAATAACATTTAAAAGTGAACTAAAAAAATCTGATTTTTTTTGTTCACATCATTGTAGTACATGTAGATTATATCATATTGATGTGAATTTTTTTTTTCAGTTTACTTCAAAATTTCGTGTTATGGTATTTTGACAATATTTTGACATGTTTGAGATTATTTTGACCAATATCTTTCTGTGAGGTTGCAGAGGGGGGTAGCAGATGGGCGGGAAGGGGGTAGCACACGACAAACACCTGTGATTCAAACTTGTATATTTGACTGCTTTCACCTTTCTTTCAGCTGACTACGAAATTCTGGTAAAGCGCTGCTATGTACAAGCCGAGATGTCTACAGTTGTTGGTTCTTTGGATGTCAACGATGGAACCTCCCAGTACGCTTGACAGTAACTCTTTACTTCATCATGGCGCCTTTACATACACAGTAGACCCAGATCAGACCACAGGTGTTTGTCGTGTGCTACCCCCTACCCGCCCATCTGCTACCCCCCTCTGCAACCTCACAGAAAGATATTGGTCAAAATAATCTCAAACATGTCAAAATATTGTGAATGGCCGGGTAGTGGGGTAGCACACGACAAACACCTATGGATCAGACGGCTCTATTGGAAGCCGTTTGATCAGGATCTGCTCTGTTTGCTTACGAAATAATGTAGTTATAATTATACAGGCGTTGCCATGGTAAACTTGTTCATGGTGTCATTACATACAGTAGTACGCCTCTAATCCATTTTGTTAATTCATGGAAGTAGTCGCTTTAGAGGGGTTTTACTGTACACTGATTATGTGTTAACCCTTTCCTCCATAAATACGCCTTTCTACGCCTCTGTAAAAGTCACTTTTTGGAACCATTGTGATAAATAGAGCATTTGCTCATATGGAGCAAATGCTCTATTTATCACAATGGTTTCAATATACACAATTCTAACAATTTTCTTTTTCTGTAGTAAAAGCTTCTTTTCGGTAGATTTATTCAAAGAGGTTGGGTCTAAAAATAGCATATGGAGGAATGGTTTAATAACTATTCCTCGGATATATGACGCTGCAACAAAAATACCATATTTGCGAGTAATACAATCTTGTTTTACTCTCTGCTTTCAGCTGTTCCATTTACCCAAGTATCTTCAACAGTTTTGTATACAACTACCACCCACCTAACGCGTTTCCCTACGCCACGGCCGAGTTCGAGGCCTTCCTGCCAACTGTTCCGTCCGTGAACCTCCGTACAGACAACATCACCATCCGCTATCTGTGCAGGGTAGAAGTCTGTATTCGTGGAACTGGGTGTGACCATGTAAGCATGTCTCGGTTGAGTACAAAGCTGTGGTAACTACAGTAAAACCTTCTTAAACCATTCCCTCATAGACTATTTTTAGATCAAACCTTTTTGAATAAATCTACCGAAAGGGAGCATTTACTAGAGAAAAGATTTTTTAGAATTTTGTTCTTTGAAACAATTGTGATAAGTAGAGCATTTGCTCCTATAGGAGCAAATGCTCTATTTATCACAATTGTTTCAAGAAGTGACTTCTACAGAGGAGTCTAAAGGCGTCAATGTGAGGAAATGGGTTAAGCGACAATCAAAAAGATATCTAATTATGGGTCGGGTCTGTAAGGCAGGTGGTAGCTTAATACAGGACAAACGTAATACAGAACGTTCCCATTGAAACTTTCTGTATTACTTTGGTCCTATAAGACAGGTGGTAGCTTCATACAGGTAAAAATACTACTAATACTAATACTCCTATGGGAGCTTTTTGTATTACTTTTGTCCTGTATTAAGCAACCACCTGCTTTTTTAATATTACTGTGTCCAATCAATAGAAGGTCGCTTAAGACAGGCTGTACTGCATCCATCTATGGGATCACGAACTCGTTATGACTTTGGCAAATAGTTTGGATCCAGATAAGACGCAGGGTAATTCGGTGTCTCATCAGGATCTAGGGGTAGGTTAGGTATACGCTGGGTAGGTTAGGTATACGCTGGGTAGGTTAGGTATACGCTGGGTAGGTTAGGTATACGCTGCCATACAGGATCTAGGGGTAGGTTAGGCATACGCTGGGTAGGTTAGGTATACGCTGACATACAGGATCTAGGGGTAGGTTAGGTATACGCTGCCATACAGGATCTAGGGGTAGGTTAGGTATACGCTGGGTAGGTTAGGTATACGCTGACATACAGGATCTAGGGGTAGGTTATAGGTATACGCTGCCATACAGGATCTAGGGGTAGGTTAGGTATACGCTGGGTAGGTTAGGTATACGCTGGGTAGGTTAGGTATACGCTGCCATACAGGATCTAGGGGTAGGTTAGGTACACGCTGCCATACAGGATCTAGGGGTAGGTTAGGTACACGCTGCCATACAGGATCTAGGGGTAGGTTAGGTATACGCTGACATACAGGATCTAGGGGTAGGTTAGGTATACGCTGCCATACAGGATCTAGGGGAAGGTTAGGTATACGCTGCCAAACGTCCGTGCACGTTCTCATACACAGAGGCGGAAAATACATTTTTAATATGTCAAGAAAAAGTTCAGCGTATACGAGCGTATGAAGTATACGTTACGCATACGCTCATCATAAGCTGAGCACACATTGAATACGCTAGAGTGTCGGTAAAGGTACGTTACTTATAGGTCAAATACGCTTCACATATGACCAGTAAAGATGTCATATGAATAGCGTATCAGTAATGTAATTGTAACAAATGTCTGACGAATGAACGTATTTAACGTATTCCTGGCCAGTGATACGCTATTCATACGTTACTCATGCTCGCATACGAACGGTGACATAAGTTGACATGTATACGCTAGTATACGTTTCTCATGCGCTGCCTATACGTCAGATATACGGTACACATACGCTGCCAATACGTTCGTCGAAGAGAGTAGTGAACAATTCGTGTTCATACGCTCAAATGTTGTGCGTTTGACCAGTTTTTCTTAAGCTTTCATACGCAGTTCATACGTTCCTTTCATACGCTGTAGTGTAACAGGGCCATAAGAAATAATGACGACAGTCATCAATATATAAATAGCTGATTTTTTTTAAACTGGCATATGTGGTCAGGGATTTTTGTTTTGGTACTGGTAGAAACCATAGCGTAAGATTATTATAATTTCGAAAGCAAACAGAGCAGACCCTGATCAGACGGCTCCTTTGTAGTCATCTCTTATGACAATGAATGAGAGGCGCAGTGGTCCTAATTCATGCGAAATTCAAGTACACTCGTACCCATTTTAATTGTTAACAAGTGTGTGTTTGATAGGGATGGCAGTACTGGTGTTGACCCTGTGACAAAATTTCATTTCTTATACAATGTCCGTGTACATTTTTACTTGGAAAATGGAGGAGTTAAATATGTGTGAGCTAAATATTAGCCCTATGCCTACTGATCGTAATCTAGCTGACATTTGAAAACGGTTTGCGACCTGTCTCGGAATTGCAAACAGCTTGGATCCAGATGAGACTCCGAGTAACTCAGCGTCTCATCAGGATCCCTGCTGTTTGACACCCGGTCAATAGTTTCTGAAAAGTTTTAACAAAAAGTTATAATAAAAAGTATAAAAAAAAGACTTCTGAATTATTATTTTAGCCAACATGCACAACAAGAAAGCGTCGAGAATCGCCCAAGGCTGCTACAAATGGCACCGGTAGAACATACACACTAACCAGTGGCCACAGGATATCACTAGGTGAGCTAATGCTGCCATCATTCATAAGTAATTAAGGGCGGTCACGGATTACTAAACCCTTTCCTTCATATGAACGCCTTTGGTTTTCGCGCTTTTGCAAACAGAATGTGATAGCCCAGTTACAGTTAAAGGGTGAAACCTTAAGCTCTTCAAAAGAGCTTCTGAATTATGTTGGTTCTGCATTTAGCAGCCACCTCCTGGGTATTTTTAAAACACCTAGACCAGCATTTGGAACGATTTCTCACGCCGAAATACCGGTATGCCAGCATGGTCCAGAATGGTCCAAGGAAACCCATTCTAGGAATTGTAGGAGCTGTGTCTCTTATGGGCCCGTCACACCATGACGTTCTGGCCAGTGTTCTCTAGCGTTTGAGGAAACGTTGGTAGTCGCCCATGGTCGCTGGGATAGCGCCAGAAGAGCGTTGTGTGAACGCTTGTGGACGCTAGTGAACGCCGGGAATCGGCGGAGAACGCTGGTCCGGAAAAAAAGTTTTTAACATGCACAAAAGTCCTCACTGAGACCAGCGTTCTTCAACGTTTAATTTTAAACGCTGAAGAACGTTAAAGAACGTTAATGGAACGTTTTACTAACGTTTGATTAGCGTTGCACGCGTTCGGATATCGTTATTCAGTCGTTACTCTAGAGTTACGTGGTTGTTACTAATCGTTTGCTTTGCAGTGAACGACTCAATGGCGACCTGTCAACGACCGCTGAACGGTCCCCTAGCGCACTCAGCGTGTGACTAAAGTCAAACGAACGTCAAAACGCTATTCTGTCGTTATTCACACGTTAGTCACACGCCCAACACGCTCGTCTAACGTTCACAAATTGTTCGTTGTGCGCCAATGGCACGTTAGCACGCACTAATGGTTTTCAGGGGTATCTTACTTGGTCGCTGTTACACGCTTCTCGCGCGTTAGACACACGCTAGTCATGCGTTAGGCACACGTTAATCACACGCCAGGTGTGCCATCCTCAGTCCAGAACGCTCAGAAATGGAACGATTTAACTGTTCAGAGAACGTTGACCAGAACGTTATGGTGTGACTGCCCCTTTAGCCAATACATATGTTCTATTATCACCATTACATGTACACCAAAATGAGGTATAATTATGGGTCTTTGAGGCAGGTGGTAGCTTAATGCAGGACAAAAGTAATGCAGAAAGCTCATAGAGGAGCTTTCTGCATTACTTTTGTCCTGCATTAAGCAACCACCTGCTTATAAAGACACTATTGTTTATTCATTAAGTGGTCGCATTAGAGGGATTCCACTTTACATTGTGTTCTAAAACAAATATATATCGTTCGATGCTGTCCCATTATTGTAAGAAGTCCTTGCCTCCAATACAAAAAATGTATGAATGTTTATTTTCTTTTACATTCTATAGAGCAGTTATACCTGGGCTTTGTTGAGAAATGAAATCAGAAAAATAAGGTTTACTTCATTCCATGAATATATTATTGATGTCAGAAATGCTAACATCATGAATATTAATTAGATGCATATTTATAATGGCGTGTGAACATAGAACATTGATTAATCATGGTAGAAATTGTAGAGTCATGACTACAATGTACATGTATATTATTAAATAAGAAAACAGAGTAGGCCCTGATCAGACGGCTCCTATAAGAGCTGTCTGATATGGTTCTACTCTGTTTGCAAAGGAATATCTATGGAATAAAGGGTTATCTCTTTCATCTGTGGTTTGATTTTTTAAAACTTTCTTTTAATATATAGTGGAGCCCACCGATTCCCTGACTGACTTGGAGAAGCCTAATATTATAAATCCACCTGATGTGGGAACCAGTGGAGTGTGTCTGAACAATGCAGAGTCTTGGGCAGTTTTGCTGAGGTATCTTATCATTTTAACCCTTTACCTGATGGATATTCATGACTGAAATAAAGACATAAATGTTCATTGAATATTTTTTAATAGTGGCATATAAGTACAGGAATGGGTTTTGGCCCATGGGAGAACACGTAGAAACAAATCTACATATACATGTACTGTACATACACAAAGCAGACCCCACAGGAGCTATCTGGGTCCATGCTTATAAAGCTTTTAGTTGAGTCTGAGTACGTTCTCAAGCTTTTGATTGGTCAGATTTGAGCCTCTGGCTCAAATCTGACCAATCAAAAGCTTGAGAACTCAAATCTGACCAATCAAAAGATTGAGAACGAAACTCAGACTCAACTAAAAGCTTTATAAGCATGGACCCAGGTCTGGGTCTTTTCTGCTGCACATATATCAAAGGTCATCTCTATCACGTAAAGTGTTAACGCTTTACGCCATGAATAATCATGAAAAAATGATGACATCATGAATAGTAATTATATTAATTTTCAAAAAAGGCAAATTAACACGTACATGACATTTTTTCTAAAGCAGACACTGTAGAATCAGATCCATATTATTCCATAAGCAAACAGAACATACCCTGATCAGACGGCTCCTATATATCTGGGTCTGCTCTGTTTGTAAATGCGTAGAAAGGTGTATTTATGGTGTAAATAGTTAGCTGCCATATCCAATCTATGATTAATAACTACCGTTTTATTCTGGATTTCTTTTTACATCAGTTTAGGACCTAGTAGTCTCATTAATGACATGTAAGACAGCATGCCGGGATATCGTTAAAACCGAAAGTAGCTCTATATAACCATTTAGAGTACACAGATGTGAACTATTTAGGACCTAACCTGTATAACATATACATTTTCTCTGAAACAATAGTGTAACTAATATTCATGATGTCATTATTTATTACATCGATATAAAACAGGGAAAGAGTTTAACCCTTTCGCTGCCAATGCCGGATCTGTGATTACCTATGCAAACAGTTTGGATCCAGATGAGACGCCGAGTAACTCGTCGTCTCATCAGGATCCAAACTGTTTGTTACTGTTGCTACGTTTTTGAAACAAAAATGAAGAAAATCAATAGAAAGAAATTTTGTAGCAGACGACAAAGTTAGCAGACGACAGTGAAAGGGTTAAAGAGTGAAAAACTAGGACAACTACATTATACGAGTTTATAAACAGCAAAACCTCTTTAGTATGGCAGAAATTGTAGAAATATATCTATATTAGTTCATAAGCAAATATACGCAGACCCTAATCAGATAGCTCCTACAGGAGCAACCTGATCTGGGTCTACTCTATCTGCAAAGGTGCCAACAGGTGTCTCTAATGATTAAAGGATTGATGTCTGAACATAACATACAAAACCTATCCCTCGATTCTCAGCTTGTTTCATTTCATTTTCAGTGTGTTATTCCTGCTAATTGTTGCAATAATTGGCATCTGCTGTTGGTTCCTAGTTGTCAGAAACAGTCGTAAGAGAAAAGAGGATAAATGTTCGCACGACCGCAGCACAGTGGCTACAACAACACAATCTATGGCATCCACCAAAGGACAGCTTTATACCCTGCCACGTTTTGTACAAGCATCACTATCACCATCTAGAGGACCCATCTAGTTGCTATATATACAGTAAAACCTCTCTATAACGGCCACTAATTTACATCAAGTATTTTGTGTTAAAGGCAGGTGACTGTTTAAAGCAAGGTGAAAGTAAAACAGAACGCTTCTATAGGAGCTTAAAGTTAAAGCTTAAACTAGGCTGCTTAAAGCAAGGTGAAAGTAAAACAGAACGCCCCTATAGGAACGTTCTGTTTTACTTTCACCTTGCTATTAGCAGCCACCTACCCTAAATACCAACCAATTCAGTGGCCGTTATAGAGAGGTTTTACTGTATATTGACATACAACCTCTTCTCTCGACCTGTTTGTAATGCTGGCTCAATCATTTGACACCATATTGATAAAGCTAATAAGGTAGACCACGATGAAACTGCTCCTCTTGGAGCAGTTTCATCTTGGTCCACACTATTTGCTTAAATATGTTTAAGGTACCTCTTTGTACATTTGTATTCTAATTATGCATTCCTGACAACCTATGCAAACACTTTAGATCCAGATGAGACACAAAGTCATTTACACAAAGTCATATGGCGTCTTATCAGAGCCCAACCTGTTTAACCCTTGGACTAAATTCTTGAGGAAAGAATGAAACCTGTACTGATCAGGATCTGTTCTGTTTGCGTACGAGATAATAAATCTGACTCTAAAGTTTCTACCAATAACCAAAAATGTGTACATGTGCCATTACAAAAACTCAGTTACATGTAGTTAATAATCATGACACCATTATTTCTTACATGAGTAATAAACAGGGAAAGGGTTAAGTGACCTTTAAAAAGAGTCTAAATATGAATCTGTAATACAGATGGTACCTTAATGCAGGTCAAATGTGACACAGAAAGCCCCTATTGCAGCTTTCAACAGCTCCTATTAGAGCTTTCTACATTACTTTTGCCCTGCATTATGCAGCCAGCCACTTTTATCAGCTCCTATAGGAGCTTTCTGTATTACTTTTGCCCTGCATTATGCAGCCAGCCACTTTTATCAGCTCCTATAGGAGCTTTCTACATTACTTTTGCCCTGCATTATGCAGCCAGTCACTTTTATCAGCTCCTATAGGAGCTTTCTGCATTACTTTTGCCCTGCATTATGCAGCCAGCCGCTTTTATCAGCTCCTATTGGAGCTTTCTGCATTACTTTTGCCCTGCATTATGCAGCCAGCCGCTTTTATCAGCTCCTATTGGAGCTTTCTGCATTACTTTTGCCCTGCATTATGCAGCCAGCCGCTTTTATCAGCTCCTATAGGAGCTTTCTGCATTACTTTTGCCCTGCATTATGCAGCCAGTCGCTTTTATCAGCTCCTATTGGAGCTTTCTGCATTACTTTTGCCCTGCATTATGCAGCCAGTCGCTTTTATCAGCTCCTATAGGAGCTTCCTGTATTACTTTTGCCCTGCATTATGCAGCCAGTCGCTTTTATCAGCTCCTATTGGAGCTTTCTACATTACTTTTGCCCTGCATTATGCAGCCAGCCGCTTTTATCAGCTCCTATAGGAGCTTCCTGTATTACTTTTGCCCTGCCTTAAGCAACAAGCTGTTTTTATGACTCCTATATTCAATAAACGAATGCTGGTTTAAGACAGGGTCTCCTGTACTTAAATGGTACGTGATAATACCACAGGGTATCGGCCAAAACCAAATACAGTAAAATCTCGATTATACGAACAACTACGGTAAAATCTCGATTATACGAACAACTACAGTAAAATCTGGATTATACGAACACTCAAATACATATCATTATAGATCTTTAAGACAGGTGGCAGTTTAATGCAGGGTGAAAGCCATACAGAAAGCTCCTCTATGAGCTTTCTGCTTGACTTTTGCCCTGCATTAAACAACCACCTGCACACAAAGGCATAAATTCTCCATTACTAAAATTTCGTAGTATCGTGTTTTTACTGTACCCTACATCTTTTTTTTTAGCAAACTGTGTTCATTTCACTATTTTCATGTATATGTAGAAATACATGCAACAAAATAAATCAACATTTTTGTGATCTTTATGTTTATATTTGTCTCTTCTAAACTGTAACCCTTTATTCCATGAATATTTATTTAAGACGTATCAAATGATGCCATGGATATTTTGTTTTACAATGACGTATGAACCATGAACTTTTGGCCGGTGTAATGAGGAAATGTGACCCCGTAGTAGATCGACCGGGGGTCAATTTATTATATAGTACTATTACCCGGTCATATTACTATAAAGTATAGTGACTCCCTTGCCATAGTAAAATGACCCCCTTTATAGTATTGTGATCCACTCTTTTTATCGTAGTAGGTCGACGGAGAGGTCTATACATTTTTATAGTACTATGACCAACGGTCATTTTGCTATAAAAATATAGTGACTCCCTTGCCAAAATACATCCACAGGGGGGTCGATATACTATATAGTACTATGACCCAAATGCCATTTTACTATAAAATATGGTGACTCCCTTGCCAAAATACATCTACCAGGGGGTCAATATATTACATAGTAATATGATCCCTATGTCATTTCACTATAAAATATAGTGACTCCCTTGCAAAAATACATCCATGATTGAGGGGGGGGGGGGGGGGGTTCAATATATTATATAGCACTATGACACCCACGCCATTTTACTATAAAATATATGGACTCCCTTACAAAAATACACCCACTATGGAACCGATAAGTCAAATAGTATTCTGACCCCCAGGCCTTTTTACTATAAAATATAGTGACTCCCTTGCCAAAATACATCCATTGGTGGGGTGGATATAATTTATAGTACTATGACCCCATGTCATTGTACTATAAAATATAGTGACTGCCTTGCCAAAATACACCCACGATAGGGGTCTATATATTATATAGAACTATGACCCCATGCCGTTTTACTATAAAATATAGTGACTCCCGTACAAAATATATCCACAATGTGGCGGTCGATATGTCATATATTAATATGACCCTCCGGTCAATTTATCATAAAATATAGTGACTCCCTTGCCAAAATACATCCACGATGGGGTCGATTTATTATATAGTAATATGACCCCCGTGCCATTTTACTAGAAAATATACCGACGCCCTTGTCAAAACACATCCACGATGGGGGTCGATATATTATATAGTACTATGACCCCATGCCATTTTACTAGAAAATATAACGACTCCCTTGCCAGAATACATCCACGATGGAGGGTTCGATATTTTATACAGAACTATGACCCCATGTCATTTTTATTATAAAATATAGTGACTCCCTTGCCAAAATACATCAACCAGGGGTGTCGATATATTATATAGTAGTATGACCCCATGCCATTTTACTATCAAATATATAATGACTCCCTTACCAAATACATCCGCGATGGGGGCTGGATATATTATATAGTACTATGACCCCCATGTAATTTTAAAAAATAATATACCGACTCCCTTGCCAAAATACATCCACGATGGGGGTTCATGGGGGTCATAATACTATTTAATATATTGGCCCCCCTGGTGGATGTGTTTTGGCAAGGGAGTCACTATATTTTATAGTAAAATGACATGTGGGTCATAGTACTATGTAATATATCGAACCCCCCCCCCCCCCCCCCCTGGTGGATGTATTTTGGCAAGGGAGTCATTATATTTTATAATAAAATGGCCTGGGGTCATAGTCCTATGTGATTTATCGACCCCGTAGTGGATTTATTTTTGCAAGGGAATCACTCTATTTTATAGTAAAATGGCATTGGGTCATAGTACTATATAATATATCGACCCCACCCCCTCATCGTGGATGTATTTTGGCAACGGAGTCGTTATATGTTCATTTTGGGGTATATAACACATTTTGAGCCAGTTAAACAAATAGACAACTTATCAGGGGCAATAACATTTAAGGAAATCAAAGGACACAAATCACACAATTCAAATGATCATTATGTTAGCTTGACATGGTGTGAAACAATCACTTAAAAATAGATGACTCCTGCTTGAACAGTGAAAAATATACATAATTGTATATATTTGCTACGATTGAAGTCTTAAGAGAATAAATGTAAGCAACTCTAATAATGTTAATGTCATAAATTATCTATCAATCTATAAATATGTTCCTTGACATTTTCAAAGGAATTTTATACATGTATTTATGTATTTACTGACACAAACAAATTATTGAATTTACACAAATGAACAAGGTACAAATCATCAGGTTTTTAGCTGTTTTAACGCATATTTTAATTAATCAACGGCAATACCTTCAAAATAACAAGAGAGAGAGAAATCACATAGGTTCATAACAATTCATACTGGGCGACATTTCTGTGAAGTTTCAAGACTAGCCTTATTAGAGTTATGTGTGGCTCAAAGTTCGTTATAAACTACAACACATTCCAATTTGTCAGGGGCAACAACTCCAAATTAAAACCAGGGACAGGGAACAGAAATTATAAATATGCAAATAACTCACACTGGGCAACGTGCCTGTGAAATTTCAAGACTCTAGTCACATTAGTTTCAAAGTTATGAGTGCTGCAAAGTTTATCACTAATGTATTGAGGGACAATAACTCCAAAATTATCCGGGGAAGAAACTGAAAATATACAGGTGCACAACAACTCATGCTATGCAATAATCCTGTGAAGTGTCTAGACTCTGGCCATATTAAATTCGGAGATATGTGTTGCTCAAAATTCAAGATTCTAACCTTAACAGTTTTTTGAGTTACGCTTGTCGCAACATTTGTGACAGACAGACAGACGGAAGGCAAACTCTGGCAAAAACAATATGCCCCATATACATTTGGTGGAGACATTTATAATGATAACTAAGAAGGAATTTACTTCATTTTTATGCACACTTTTTAGTGTCAGGTTGTTATCTCGTATGTGAGGTCAGTTTCTTATACGTAAGGGGGTCATTGTACTACGACTCACTCGGTCATAGTACTATAACCGGGGGTCATAGTACTACAGTTAAACCTCTCTATAACGGCCACTCAATTGTGTTAATTAGTTGGTATTTAGGACAGGTGTCTGCTTAAAGCAAGGTGAAAGTGAAACTATATAGAACTGATTCTACAGGTTCTGTCGAGGCTAAATAATGTGCTCATATTCAGGTTATTTATATTCATGATGTCATGATTTCTTACATGAATATTCATTTAGAAAATGATTAACCTTTTACTCCATTAATACAGCTGTCTACGTATGAAAAAAGATAAATGAAAAACAATAAAGGATATACAGAAACCCCCTCTAATGCGACCACCTAAAAGAGGTATAATTTTGGGTGCTAGATGCGGGTGGTAGCTTAATGCAGGACAAAAGTAATGCAGAAAGCTCCTCTAGGAGCTTTCTGCATTACTTTTATCCTGCATTAAGCAACCACCTACTTATAAAGACGTCCATGTTCATTCATTAAGTGGTCGCATTAGAGGGGTTCTACTGTACATGTATATGGCTAAATAAGAGCCGTTCAGATTTGGGTCTGCATTCTTTGCTGAAGCCCTTTACTTAACCCTTTACTCCATCAACATTCATGCAAGAAATAATTAATGACCTTGCATATATTGTTTTATTGATTTTTTAAATAAAGACCCATTAATCTCCCGTACAAACGCATATTCACGCCTTTACAAACAGAGCAGACCCAGATCAGACTGCTCCTATGGGAGCCGTCTGATCAGGGTCTGCTCTGTTTTCTTATGACGTGATATATATCTCATTCTATAGTTTTTGTCAGTGCGAAAACTTTCCTTGGAAATTTTGCATTATAAACATTCAGCTAATAAATATTCATGTTGTTATTTATTGAACAGGGACAGGGCAACTCTGGCCAGGGCAGAAACTGTAGCATCATATTTAATTGATATTATTCAATAAGCAATCAAAACTGACCTACTCTGTCTGAAGTTGCATCTATGGAGAAAACGGTTAATGAATATTCATGTACAAATTAATTACTTTATGGATATTCATCAGCTACATTGTTAATAATAGAATATAAGGGAATATTTGGCCATGGCAGAAACTGTAAGGTCATGTCTATAATATTCCATAAGAAAAAGAGCAGACCCAGATTAGGGTCTACTCCCATTGCAAAGGTGTTAAATATTCATTTAAGAAATAATGAAATATGAGTATTTACTGGCTGAATTGTTACAATGGGTGTTTGATCACGACAGAAACTGTAGAATCAGATCTATGATTATTTATTGATTAACCAGAGCTGACATTGATGGCTCTTTTAGGTTCTAGTCTGTTTGCAGAGGCACCTCTAAAAGGTGGTATTTCCCTGTTAAACATTAATTCCAAATTTCAATTCCTACTGAATATTCATGGAAAATAGTTATAAGCAAATATGAAAGGTGGAAAATTATAAAAAATTAGAAAGTAAAGAAACAGCTCTGTCAAATTCCATTAGCAAACAGAGTAGACCCAGATCAGACGGTTCCTACATGACCCGTCTGACCTAGGTCTAATCTGTTTGCAAATGCGTGAAAACGTTTAAATATTTTTTATAATCTTACATGAATAGTTATGGAGTAAAAGGTTAAATTAACTATTTACTCCAACAGACACGCTTTTAATGTCTCTGCAAACAGGATATACCCAGTTTAGACGGACCCCGCTCATGGAAAATAATAATCATTTTGATTCAACAGTTTCTTACATGGCAAGACATTCCTCAGTTCATATGCCATTACATTATCTAATAAATATTCATGATATCGTTATTTTTATATGAATATTCATGGAGTAAAGACTTATATACAAAAACACATTAATTGATTTCAACAATATCTTTTTGTGAAGAAAAGACAACAGGCATAGCCTTTGCATAAATCATCTCCACATTAATTGCAGTTTTCAACATTTTTTAAAGATATTTTTTGCATAATTATCATTTACTGTCGGCAGAATTTTTCTATAATTGTATCTGAGCATGAACAAGTTGGGCGTAGCGAAAAGAGTAGAATTCTCTAAGTGAACAGATCGGGGTCCATGCTTATAAAGCTTTTTAGTTGAGTCTGAGTTTGTTCAAAAGCTTTTGATTGGTCAGAGTTGAGCCAAATGCTGACGTTTACCTTGCATTAAGCTGCCACCTGTCTCCTGTGTCAAAGACCCGATATTTATACCAAATTGAACGTCCGGACTTTTATCCCATACATGAGCACTTCCTACAACATTATACGAGGGGTGATTGATAAGTCCGTGACCTAAGGCAGGGAGCAACAGTTTGACCTCAATATTTTCATTTATTTTTCAACGTAGTCACCTGGCAAGCTTACGCACTTTGTCCAACGGTGTAGGAGGATTTGGATACCTTCTCTGTAGAGAACAGCTTGTGTGACGTCATCTTCAGTGCGAAAATGGCGACCGCTCAGTTCCTTTTTCATCTTGGGGAATAGGTAATTGAGGGTGCTAAATTAGTCGAATATGGTGGATGTTCAACCATTTGGAAACCACATTCCTGAATGGCAGCTTCGCAACAGTGGACTTGTGTGTAGGAGCATTGTCCTGATGGAAGAGCACACCTAATGACAGCTTGCCACGCCTTGTCTCCTTGATTTTTTTTCACGAAGCTGCCTCATGAGGACAGCATAATACCTTCTAGTCACAGTGTGACCTCTTTCAAGATAATCCACCAGTAGCACACCTTTTGCATCCCAGAAAACTGTGGCCATCACCTTCCCAGCGGATTTTGTCGACTTGGCCTTTTTCGGGAGTGGTGATCCTGGGTGTTTCCACTGTTTTGACTTGTTTTGTCTCAGGTTCGAAGTGGTGAACCATGTTTCATCAACAGTTACAAACTGCTTGAGGAACTTCTCCTGATCCCGCTCAAACATGGCAAGGTTTTCCCTGGACATGTTGCATCGAACTCGTTTCTGGTCGAGACTCAGAAGTTTTGGGACCCATCTGGAAGAAACCATTGTCATTTGCAAATCATTATGGATAATTGCATGGACTCGTTCCTGTGATATACCCAGCTGTGTAGCAATGTACCACTGTGTATTAGTGTAATTCGCTGATCTGCCATAATCATATCATGGATTTTATTGATGGTGTCCTTTGAGGTGACAGTTGGTTGCCTGCCAGGACGGGGGTCATCTTCACTATCTCTACTGCGTTTAAATTCAGCGGCCCATTTTTTTGCTCCCCTAAAGAAGCTACCATGTCCTCATGAATATCCTTAGGTGATAAGCATTTGAGGCGGCGTAGGTATTGAATAATCGCGCGATGGCCAACATTGTCCATTTGCTTAGAAGTACTCATAGTAAGTAGCTTTGAGAATCAAATTCTGGCAAACAACAGAGAGAAAAAAAACCTTCTGTCTCTGCAGAGTAATTATAACACCTTTTCTACACGGACATCAAATGATATGTTTTCTATCACAGGCCACGGCCTGAACAATCAATATGTCGCTTAAACATGACAATCAAATGTATTGAAACGTGAAACGGAATAATGGTATTCATACACGTTTCAATTCCTTAATGGACCCAGTTGATGTAAGACAAAAGTTTCGATTTGCGTTTAAATTAGCATGTAGATGTTCTTACTAACATATATAACTGTAGCTATTGACTAACCGATAAGGAATATCAATCAGTGTAAGTAATTGCATAAAAACTTAATCCATGGTGTGCAATGATGTACAATAAAATATAATTAATGACTCCTCTCCCACATGTTCCTAAGAAACACGAAACATGTAAATTATAAACTATACACACAATGTGAAGAAAAATTGTAAGCCTGATAGGGGAAAGTCGAATTTTAAATTTTATGCTTTCATTAACATACTGGAACATTAGTTTCACTTATCTTACGTGAAATTTTTCAAGCATTCTGAACATAGATTTACGTGAGGAGAACCGTCTCTCGATTTCATTCAGTGTCTTCCTGGGAATGTCGTTTTCAGTAACTCCCTTAGCAGCCAGCTCGTCCGTTACTCTTTCAAAGTAAGTGGGATCTGGGAACCCAAATCTAACAAGTAGACGATAAACCTAGATATAGTCTACCCATGGATTCTTCTTACACATTCAGACAAATTAAAGAACAGTTACTATAACGTTTTTTAATATGTTTATGTGAAAAGGATGCAGATATTAATGCAATCTTTTCAAACGATATTGATCAGTAAAGCTATTGTGATAGGTGAACATTTCGATATAATTTATCTTACTGCGCTACGCTGTTAAAACTCGACCAAGGCCAGTACAAAATGTATACTCTATTCTCAGTTTTGTAATATTTTGGATTAATAAATGATAGCCATCTTTTCAACAATTACTTATAAACTCAAATGCGTGCTGTTAAATGGAAAATTTATTCATTTCTGTTCGAGCAACGGAAAAATAACTATAGGTTTTTGTCACAAAAACGGATGTCTCCCCTCTAATAAAACAATATGTAAAGGGAAATCACTAAAAATGTTAGGGTCTTGATGAATGATACTTCCCCTCATTATGATTTTTCCACACTACATTTTTCAAGAAGAAAATGATAACAGCTAATAACTCCAAAAATACTGATACCAGATTTATGGCCCTTGTGCATGACACTAACTTGATCATGCTCTTTCCAAAAATAAAATGTCATTCCAATAGCATCAGTCGAACAGGAGTTATTGATCGGCCAAAAAATGTAACAAAGGGCAATAACTCCAAAAGTATTGAAGCCAGAATTATGGCCCTTGTTCATGACACTTTCTCTCATCATGCTCTTTCCATGTATGAAGTTTCAATACGATGGCAAGAGCCATGTAGGAGTTATCGTCCGGACAAGAAAGAATTAAACAAATGTACAAGGGACAATAACTCTAAATTTATTGAAGCTCGAGTTAAGGATCTTATGCATGACACTTTCTCTTATCATGATCGTTCCATGTATGAAGTTTCACTCCAATGGCATGTATCATCCGGAGTAATCATCCGGACAAAAAATTGTGATTTTTTTTTACAAAGGGCAATAACTCCAATATTAGTGAAGCCAGAGTTATGGACCTTGTGCATGACACTTCCTCTCGTTATGATCTTTCCATATATGAAGTTTCAATCCAATGGCATGAGCCATATAGAAGTTATTCTCCGGACAAAAAAGTGTGATTTTTTTTACAAAGGGCAATAACTCCTATATTAGTGAAGCCAGAGTTATGTACATTCTGCATGACACTTCCTCTCATTATGCTCTTTCCATATATGAAGTTTCAATCAACTGGCATCAGACATATTGAAGTTATTGTCTGGACAAAAAATTATATTTTTTTACAAAGGGCAATAACTCCAATATTAGTGAAGCCAGAGTTATGGACCTAGTGCATGACACTTCCTCTTATCATGATCTTTCCATATATGAAGTTTCAATCCAATGGCATGAGCCATATAGGAGTTATCGTCCGGACAAAAAAGTGTGATTTGTTTTACAAAGGGCAATAACTCCAATATTAGTGAAGCCAGAGTTATGGACCTTGTGCATGACACTTCCTCTTGTCATGATCTTTCCATATATGAAGTTTCAATCCAATGGCATGAGCCATATAGGAGTTATCGTCCGGACAAAAAAGTGTGATTTTTTTTACAAAGGGCAATAACTCCAATATTAGTGAAGCCAGAGTTATGGACCTTGTGCATGACACTTCCTCTCATTATGCTCTTTCCATATATGAAGTTTCAATCAACTGGCATCAGGCATATTGAAGTTATCGTCCGGACAAAAAGTGTGACGGACAGACAGACAGACAACTCTCACGAAAACAATATGTCTCCCCCATATAAATATGGGGGGGGGGGACATAATTATGTACACGACTGTAATATTAATATACACATATATGAAAATAACCATTATACACAATTATATCAATCCCATCAAATGGACAGAGTAAACGGCACGACAGAAAATATATTGTGACGAGAGCAACCATCTTTACGACTAATGTATTCCGTTATATACCGGACACCGGACAATCAGTTGTTAACAGGCGCCAGACAAACGGCAAACTCATGATTTACTAAAAGTACAAAAATGAGCCATGCAGGAAACACCACATACAGAACAAATACAGTGGTAAAGTGCATGTATAACGAAAACATTTAAGTTGAACAAACTGTATCCACCTATCGCTAGTGTACTCAATGATTGAGCTGCAAACAGAGTAACTGTAGAAAAGTAATAGAGTACTAAACCTTTTTTGTCGGCGTACATGCAAAGAGGCCAGCGTGATTGCCAACTGTAAAAGGGTTGACAACCAAACATGCAGTAAGTCTAAATAAATGTTATTTGAAGCAAATACATTTTATACCACAGGTAATGTTTCTATTTTGCCGACAAGAGAACTGATCTGTAACAATATACAATGTCAAATGCCTCATCAAGAAGTAATCCAATTGTTTCAGGAAGTTTGATGAGTTAAGCTCATTACTGATACAAGACAAACAACGATGCCCTCTGCTACATTTCCACGGTTGTCGGTGCTGGTCAGAAACAGTTACTGAACAACTACATGTATATAGAAACTTATTGCTAGTGTTATTATTTCTTGCATACAACAATTTCAAATACAAAAACAATATCGGACACGTTCTCCTGATTGCAAGACAGTGTACATTGCCCAAGGGTCGTATAACTTACATGGTAGTGGTAGTAATCCAAACTTTTATTAAAGTTTGTTAAATATTCATAACTTACTGTAGCTCACACCAAACCGTTAGTAAACTGAGATAATATTTGTGTTAAGCAAACGGAAACACTGCACTTACTTTCCATGAGGAGTTGGGTTAGTCTTCTGGTGAATATCATTCCATGTTATTTCCCCGTCTTCCCCCGTCATCCTCGAAGTTCCAATAGTGAAAAGCAATTTTCTGTCAAAGGCAATCTTTAACATCTCGAACACTATGTTACCCTCTCTGTTGTCCGGTAGATATGCAATGCGAATTTCGCCTTTATAACATTTTCCTGGAGTAGGATGGTGGGTCTGAAACACAGTAATAACGTAATGCGCTGATAGAAGCTGACTATTTGTATAGCGAATTGTGTCGAAGTGTTTTAAGGGGTAAGCCACAGATTTAAAATTGTGTCATGTATTTCAATGCCGTAAACATTTATTCTATTTTTTTAAAATAAAGATCTAAATTCTTAACCTATTATCTATAGGAAAAGTCCGGCATTCATCATACAAGTACAACCCATAAACCGGTTTAAAACCCCAATGGTGGTTTGCAACAGACCGTTCAAAGGCGACCTCTCACCCTTACTTTTATGTTCGTCCTGTGCCTTTTTCTGGTACTTGTACGTTTGTTTGTATTTGATATGTGCAGGACTCTCTAGTGTATATGTGTTTATGGTGTGTGTATGTGCAAACACACATGTGTACCTGTGCACGTGCAAGTGTGTAGACAGATGCGTGTGGGCGCATGTATGCGTCAGTGTGTGCACATGCATGTTTGTACACGTGTGCGCGTGTGTGCGTGCGTGTACACGGTTTTATCGCACTCTTTTCTACTTGTGCTTTAGTTGTGGTTGCGTCTTGTGACGTTTCCTGCCTGACTTTACTATTTTTGTCATTTATACAGATCACGCTTTTATATGCACTGTGTTTAATAAACAGTAACATTTGTTCCGTCGAATTGTGTAACAACATAAATAGGCATGGTGTTAAGATCACTGCTATACTGGGAAGTGATGCTATAGTAGTTACATACACATGCACATACTCATAAAAACAATTCAAATTCAGTTCTAAAAGCTTAATCATTATTAATGTTATATCAGCACTGACAACAGAAAACAACCCTGGCATCTTACAACTCTGGCTGTTCATGCAAGGAAATCTAATTGTATTGTAAACAACGTACCTCCTGTTGTCCATTTGGAAAAGTGTAGCTTATTTTAATAGTTCCGTAAGAGTCATAGCCAGCAAGACTGGAAGGTGTATTCATGTATGTCATTGTGCCTTTTGGCTGGTCACCTAAAATGAAAAAATATATAACAAAGCTTTATTGCTATCAGTAAGTGGAAATCGTACAAACCACAACGCCGGATATCCTTATAGAACAAATCACAGCGTCAGGATTTCCTACTAGTATACACCCCAGCGTCAGGATGACATAATAATAATATAATACACAGCACCAGGATGCCATAATAGTACAAACTACATCACCAGGGTGTCCTATTAATACAAACAACAGCGTTAGTATGGCCATATCAACAGTACAAACCACCGCGCCATGATGTCCTTGTTTATAGTACAAACCACCGCACCAGGATGTCCTTGTTTATAGTACAAACTACAGCGCCAGGATTTCCTAACAGTAAAAATACAGCTTCGGGTGTCCTAACAGTACAAACCACGGCCTCAGGGTGTCCCTCATATTAGTACGTACCACAGCGCCAGGATATACTTATTATTTATATACAACCCTTAGCGCCTGGATATCCTTATTAATAGTACAAACAATAGCGCACGGCTGTCCCCATTAATAGTAGAACTTACAGCACCGTTTCTCTATTTCGTTCATCGAGGTACTATTAGTGCACATCGAAATAATGAAATATCAATAATAATCATCTGTTTCCGCCTCAGTTACATGACCTATGCACTAGACAGGAACTGTTTAAACTTTATTCTATTTATCAGAGGACTATCCTCGCACCAGTCTCCTGAATTTTAGCCATATTCAATTCTACGGTTTAGATGTCGTCCACATGTATCACTTTTAAGGTGTTTGGTAGTCTCGTTTACTGCTATTAGTTGGGCATCCAACTGAGGAAAATGTGTCGAGCCATGGCATTGAAGAGAAGAATTTGGCATGCACTTGATATGTGATATTTGATATCGGAGTATTTAGGTCAAAGGCCGGACAACTTAGTGCATAGTTTATATACTTTATTTGAAAAATCATTAATATCTTTATCAATTTTAGGTGTAAAATAATAAACAAGGACCAAAATGAAGGTTAAACATTGGCCTTTAATTTGCATTTACTTTGTGTAAAATATATTATTTGAGTATTCATGAATATTGATGAGAACATCAAAAAACAGTACAAAATGTTAAAATTAACATATAACGATGATACATGATGTCATGTCTTCGTCATTGTCGCTATTTAACAAATATAAATGACATCAAAATAAAAGTTTGACAGAATGCTACTGGAACAAATTTATGCACAAGCACTTCTTAAAGTAAAATGGGTGGGGTTAATTGGACCCCTAAACTAAACTTTCAATTCGGTTTAAAGTAACTAATAAATTCACTATATTTGTCAGGATATTTGCTGAGTTGAGACAATTAACACCATCGCAAACACGTGCTGGTGTGTTTTTAAAGATGATTTGAAGCATTTGCAGGGAATAGACTGACACTTGTTCAATGCAAGTACCAGGTGCAGTTTTAGTAACCTTTCCAAACAACTAACAAGGGTTCAGCACCATCTTGCTATGCGTAAGTAACTTATTAAGTATCAAAAGCCCTCATTTCTGTATCCATCAGCTAATATCAATATACCTACTTGATAGTTAGCTCTAGCAATTTGCAGTTTAGGGCATCCTTTGTTGGTGGAACAGTTCATGTGTTTTCTAAACTGTAACAAATAGTGAAATTCTTGAATCATCAACGGATTCTCCATTGACACCATAAATCAAACATACAAACAGATGTGCCTTGTCTGAATGTACACTCTTCAAATATCTTCCAACATGTCTTCCTCTGTTTTAGGCTTTCTTAGCAAAGCGTGTTGAACATGGCACCAAAGCTGCTGCTTCTACAATAATCCCAAATTACAAATCTGGTAGCTCTACGTTAGAGTATCTCCTTTTGACATGACCTTGGCGTGTGGGTCCTAAACACAGGGTGGGTACTCAACCTGCAGACTGATCAGGGATTTGTAACATGCCTCCTTGGTTGACCTTTGGCAAGATCTAGGGTTCCTGCGTAGAAAAGCCGTGGATCAATTTGCCTTCTTTTTGACCATGTTGGCATGGGCTTTCCAAGACATGTTGGACATGTTCTCCAAGGTATTTTGCCTTCATTGCTGTCTTTCGTTTTGCTCTATGGATAGTATGATTGATCTGTTTGTTCCCTTCTTGGTGATAAGAAGGACCTGGCATGTCTCTGCATTGGAGTCAGTTTCTTCCCATTCCTGCAGTCTGTTGATGTTATTCTGGAAGAAGTCTGCATCTGCTGTTGACTGCATAAAAGTGAGTCGTAAGTAATGTGTCGACATGAAGAGCACAGGGATTCCGTCAGTTCATTATTGCAAGCGAGGGAAAGGAGTAGACTGAGAACGGCATATTGAACAACACCGGATGCTATCGGTGCTGGTTAGTATGGCCTGACGATGTCATTGTACTGACAAAAACTCACCAGCTACTGCGTATGATATATTCCACGGGTGACAGAGGTTAGGGACACAGGCCAGCAGTTGTTTGAAAGGGTTACTTTCGTCTCCTTTCTTTTAAATAGTTTTGTCTTTCAATCATTGGGGACTTTATCCTGGTCGATAGGCATGGAAGCTCAGAGCAAGAGATGCAGCCAATGTGTGTGCCATCTCCTTCAAAAACCTTGATAAGATGGTTTCTGGTCAAATACCTTTGTGGAGATTAATGTCCCGTGGAAGCTTGCAGACACCATTTATCGTGACATGAATAGGAAGGTCATAGGGGGACTACTGGTTCAGTATTGTAACTTTGATTTGTGTATCAACATTGCTAACAGCATCACTCTTCAATGTGGCTACGCCCGAGTTGTCACGTCTTGCTCTTAACAAAAGTATAGAACGTCTTACATCTTACGTCATTCACATACCCATCATGAGTTTCCTTGCATCTCTTCTTTGTAAGTTTTCTGTAGTTCCTTGTATATGTCCCAGCCCTTCTGTACATTGGTCCTCTGTACTTTTTGTAGGCATATTTCTTCTTTCGTGAGAAACAGCGAATGGTGGATTTGAACCATGGCTGGCTGAACCTGGTGGATGTCAACTTAGAAGGAACCACGAGTTTGAATGAGGCAGTGCACACTTTTCTGAATATATTCCATAGAGTACAGATTTGTAAAAGGACTGGTTTACCATGACTTGTGTTGCAAACTCAGTCAATTTGATTGCCACAGAGTATGTGTTAGACTCTTGTGTGATAGGCTTCCTTCGTGAAGGAAATATATTTATGTCGGTCAGTACTGTACTGTGACATGCTCACTTATTCCAGGTATTGTGTTCTTTGTTAACCTAGTGGTCGTTTGTTAGTGGCAATAACATGTAGAGTGTTGTTATCACGGATAGGGAAGGTTATTCATATCCAGCGGCACCGGACATGTCTATGAGTTCATAGTTGAGTGAGAGTGGGTACCTATGGATAGTAACTGTTAAAGATGGCCAATCAATATCCGGGAGATTCATATCCCTGCAAATGTAGAAAGGGTTTTGTTGCTCGTGTAAGTAAAATATTTCAGTTCATTAAAGGCATTTCGAAAGGAATGTTGACCCATTAACCCCATGCTGTGTATTTTGGGAGCTGACTGTCAAATATCTGATACACAAACTGATAAGGCGGGCTACCATCACAGAGGATCAATGTATAACTTTATCTCTTATGGCTATGGACCCTGACTGGACACTGCAGGAGCACAGCCGGATACTGTGTATATAGGGGGGTCACTTATATAAGGAGCTTTGAAATGCCTTTAAAAAAACATGAAAAAACAAACCGCCATACTCATCAGGAGCTATGGTGTTTCAGTCCCTAATGATACAGGCAGGTAATATTAGACATAGTGTACATCCCTATCTTAAGAATAGTGTACACTCAAACAGACAAAACAGACACTGAGGCTATGGCAATAAGAGACTAATCTTCTGGTGTTTTATCATCTCTAAACGATACATATACTGGAAGAGTTACTTTAATTTGTTTAGATTTTAATCAACGTTATAGTTATACTGTATGAAAATGTACCGTAAACGTGTTTAAAACTATGTTTTCCGAACTTGCAATAATCACATGTCACTCAAATTTTCAGGACATGTGCCATAAATATTTCTATACCTCCTGTGTAGGCATTTCTAAGAAATTAAATGCAAAAACATTTGAAATTGTCAAAAGTACGGTTTTGTAAGTAATACTATATAGAGATGGTATTACATTTTTGCACTCGTGTGACCTTTGACCTAGTTTCTGACCGTCAGAGACGTTTTTTGGCAGTGGCATGGGCCAGATCCACAAATAATTAGTATCTGGCAATACAATTATGATATTCAAACATGTCTACTAAAAATACCATGGAACTCGAAAATAAGCGACTTTTTACATATCGGATTCCTAACTATTATGCACATTTATATGGCACGGCAGAACATCCTTGTGGCATTTGCTCAGACTCCAATCAGCTGTGTAGGCGTTAATAGACGGACTGATCTGTGCACTTATGATGTGTGTTTGTTTTAATTTCACTGGAATAATGACTAACACGTTTTACCAAAGATGAGGAAATGTATCTGCATACACAAGGTGTTAATTGCCGTCTTAATCACCTATACAGGACACTGTGCTAGAGACATGGATCAACTGCTTCTGTTGTTTCGTGTAAATGTGTTTGACATTCTTTAACTCTTTGATTGTATCTACATGAGTCAAAACAGTGATGCTGGACCGCATCGAATAAGACACACGTCTTACATGTAATATACCAAACCCTTTGTTGTAGTTAAAATCACCACACATTACAATACGTATTACCTGTAACGTTACCACACACTTTACATCACCACACACTTTGTCACATATAACACCACACACTTTATTACAGATCTTACCTGTAATAACACCACACACTTTACCACATGTTGGACAAGCCTGTTTGAACACCAGTGACTGATCAATGCAGTCTGTACAGAACATATGTCTACAGTCCAGTACTTTAGGATCGTCTATGTCGTCCATACAGATCACGCAAGGTTCGTTTTCTGCTTGGATAGAACTGTTTGCCTTAAAGAAAAACACATTTATCGCTGTTTTAAACAACAGAGTGAACTTCATTATTTCTACAGACTTCACATCACTGGTATAAACAGATTAATTAGTTTTGTTATTTTGATTCAATGTCTAACATATATATCTCTCTATATCGGATGTGGGGCCTATATGTCATAAAATGTATTTTTATTACATTGGCTACTTATACTTTCTCTGGAATGAGAAGGATTCGAAAGGTGTTTGCTTCCAGTATTCATCATAATATTTTTCAAGAATAGTAACTGTTACATCATAATATCCCCAGTGAACAATGTCACATTTTACGAACTAGCCGTTCGAATTTCATATCTTCTAGTATTATGGCAATATATAAAATCTGCGCTAGAGAAAATGCTCTAGATAAAGCTCACGATTTAAGCTAAATTGTATCATCCAAGAGAAGCTGTTTGATTTAAACTAGCGACATAACCACTTCAAACTACATGTATACGTTGTTGCGACTAAGTGTCATAAGCTTTTGGCTCTTCCGCGTTCTTGAAACCGTTAATATTCAAATACATGTATGTCCGATTTTAATTCAAATGTGTCTGGCCTCAGAATAAATAATGACCAACTACAAATCCATTCATACATACATGAACTACACTTTACAGTAAAACGTTTAATGAAGTTACATCTTGTTTTGCTTTACTGTTTTCAATGAAGAGAAAATAAGGAACATATTTACGAAGTTATGTATGTGTGCACTTCATTTGAGCTTTTGGAGCCGATGTGTGTTTTTGTATGGTATTCTCAAATAATACTGTTTTTCAAATCAGATGTTGCATGGCAAAACTCAAATGCACGCATTAAAATGTATCACATCTCAATACAATGTATCACATCTTTAAACAATGTATCACAGCTCTATACAATGGTGTGGTCGTAGATGTAATCGTCATTAGAAGGAATGACACATGTTTACTGTATTGTTCTTTTGAACAAAACGATACCCTTTCAAAAAACCTAATTGGAAGTTTTAACTTTTTATCCCTTGTGCTGCATTTTAAGTGTGTAATATTCTATTTAATCATCTTCAACATCGGTTATTAACGGCACCACATGGCATGTGTATAGTGTCAAATCATCGTTAAAATAGACCAGCAGTCAGGCAGGAATTGCAGACGAAAATCCACAGCAAAACCAGAAGTACAAATGAGGTGCGAGCTCAGATATACATGCACCATCTTCACAGAACTGTTCCCAGCCTGTTCAACAACGACAACATATTAGCAAACCTTTAATCCATTAATCAATACTCATTTTAACACCTATGCAAACTAAGTTAAAGTAGATCCAGATCAGACGGTTCCTGTGGGTGCTGTTTGATCAGGGTCTTCTCTGTTTGGTAATAGAATTATATAGATTGATTCTAAAGTTTCGGCAAAGTCAAAACAAGGTTCCATGTTCATTTACCATAACATAAGCTAATAATTTAATAAATAACGTAGGTGTCATTTTATTTTAAATAAATATTCATGCAGTAAAGTGTTAAACCTCACGCCACTCACTCTTACAAAATATTTTCCCCTTCGATATGTGTTGTATTGCCGTCGTGAATTGAAACTAAATGTTAACCCTTCTCTTGCTGAATTTTAAAAAACAATTTCTCCTTCTTTACCCATGCCCTGTTGTATAATTACATATATCTTCACTGTGTTTAAGTATTTCGCTGTGCAATCACTGCTGTGGAGTGCACTGGTTGCACAATCAACTTGTAAATAGTGCAGACCCTGATGAAACAGCTCCTGCAGAAGCTGTCTCAGCTGGGTCTTCACTATTTACAGGTATGTATATTAACGTGAACAGCAAGCGAAGGGTTAATATACATTTTTATTTGCTATGTATTAAATAAATAAACCATTAGTGTTACTTGCCTCGCATGGTATATCCTTTACCGTCTCTTGCAGGTTTGTACTCTCATCATAAGTTCCAAGGTTCTGCAGTGTGTTTACTAGTTGTGCAGCGACAGGATTTCTCTTGAAAGAAACTCGAATCTCCTTCTGATTCCAACGATTCTTCGACTGGTTTTTTAACTCCTGCAGTCTCGTCTGGCTTGCTTTCGTCCTTACGAACACCGTTACTGCATCAGCACGGTCAGTCGTCTGCAGTTTCATTTTCATCTCATGAAGAGCTTGAATACTTTCAGCACATTTGTCCTTATCTAGCTTGAGTTCTTTGTCTCTGTCATCATGGAGCTTATTCACTTTTACAGCAGCTATTTGTTTAAGTTGTTCAATATGACTTAATAATGTTTGTGCGAAGTCGTCAACATCAGTTATGCACCTGTTTCTGGACGATCGTAAAGCCGATTGCAATTGGTCTAATTCATTCTCGAAAACCTGAAAGTCTGACAGCAAACTGTCGGTTTCTTTAATAACGTTGTCGACTGCTCTCTTTTGGTTCTTCTTCTTTGCTACCTCTGAGACTGAGGACATCGATGGTTTGCATTCATCACTGAAAATATACTGTGATTATCAGTTCCTGGGTTTCGTTACTTGTACGTCTACACGATACATGTTTTGTTCAGTTGATTTTAATGCGATAGCTTGGAGATGAAATATTGCTATTTTAAAACAAAAATTGCCTATTTCCATTGTGGCCAAAGGACAGAATAAACTGTAAACTTGCCTCAAAAAAGGTCGGTTTCATTTCAAACTTTGAAATGGTAAATACTTGGATATATCAATGATTTGAATACCTAGCCCCTGTGAGAAGCATCTATGTTCTTTTAATATTATGTTAATATATCTGATATTACCCTGACCTTCAAGGATGAATATAGTTTACAATGATCACGCCATACATTCCGTACTTCCATGAAAACACAAGACGTTACAACAAGAGGGTCATAATGGTCCTATATAGCTCACCTTCAAATTGTAGCACTAGATATGGATGAACTAGTAACAACTATCTCCAGAAAATGAAGATAAGAAGACCATGTAGTAGTTTTATGTTTTTCAACTGCAGATTTTTCAGTTTGAATACAATGCATGGTAGTCATAATTAACTCTCAATATGGTCACCAGAGGACTATTCTTACCAAATACCAACGTAATTTTCAGTTTTACCAAAAGTCATATAAGGAAAATTAACTCCGCCCCTGGCGACCGTGTTATTCAATTTTGATAAAGGGTCAACAGACAACTATTTCTACCAAATATCATTCCAATTGGACCACTGGTTTCTGAGAAGATTTTCTATAATAGTTTATATAAGGAATTCTATCTCCACCCCTGGCAGTTATGCTTTTAAATATCAGCATGATTTTAGCAATATTGATAGAGGGTCAACAGGCAACTACTCCTACCAAATACCATTCCAATTGGACCACTGGTTTTGGAGAAGACGAATTCTAAAGTTTTCCATATACACGTAGTTCACATCTGTGTACTCTAAATGGTGATATCGAGCTACTTTCGGTTTTAACGATATTGGTGTAAGACGGCACCTGTCACAAAATTAGCATGCTGTCTTACGGGTCATTAATGAGACTAGTTTGGATCCTGAATTGACGCGTCTATTTCAGCGCTATATATCGACCCAAACAGTTTGTAAATAAATTTTATGCCTACATAAAATAATTTATGTGAACGTTCAATATATATATGTATGTACTTGTAGGTAGGTATAAAATGCTATCGAGAGTCAACCAATCAGAAAGCGTGCATTGCTCCAGGCGAGGTAAACGGCCAATCGGCAGAAACCTTAGTTCATTAGTGTGTTTACCTCGCCCGGAGCAAGACGCAGTTTAAACCTATGCGAAAACCCACCACCTCCCCTTTTCTTCCACAAAACAGTTTTCATGTATGTAATTTCTCTTAAAAATTTATTTGCCAGTTTGCAACTTGGCTTCAATCTGTTCTTCGCATGATTGGTTGTCTCTAGGTGGTTTTTAGTTGCCTAGCAATGTGGTTTTTAGTTGCCCAGATAAGGCAAAACTATGTTCAGAGAAATTGCCTAACTTGATCTCTACTATGGCATTTAAAATAAATGCCCATGTATCAATCAGTGCTTTGTTTTCATTTTGCCTTACTAGTTTCCAACCCTTGTCAAGCTTTGAACGGGTTTACATAAATACATGTACGAGAGTTCACACAGTTATAGTGCCAAGGACCATGTATACAAACAATAAAATGACCCAGTTGAAAATGTATTATACTTGTTTTAGAGCCATTTCATTTCGATGGCGTTTTGTAATGGGTGTTGAACTGATTTGTTGAGCAATTTCTGTCGGTCAATCATGCTTTAAATGCAGTTTCTTAGATACAAATTAATATGTGTTGACTCCTTTTTGATGGCAGCTTAAGACAGGTTCCACTGTATACAATTCTTACCTGTGTTTCCATAAGGCACACATTGGACAACATACTACATCGTGCCGCTGACAATACAGTGTTATGATTTGTCCACAGTGCTCAGAGCATTCAAGTTCGCTCGTAGGTTGGCGAGTTGACTTGCCCCACCCACTTTTCTCCGTGTCTCCTAAAACGGTGTGTTTTTTCAAAAACCTGTTATGGTCTTTTAGACAAAACTCGCAAAAGGCTTCGTTGCAAGTTATGCAGAAGGATGTTGCCTCGATAATCTTGTCACTCTCATGGCATTTGATACAGGTCCAGTCAAAATATTCCTCCTGATCGTTCGTTGTGGGTGGTTCATTTCCACCCGTCGCCATCTTGTTTTCCTATTTTCCTAGTTTCAGTTTCGATTTCAAAACCCGACACTAGTATTTCGTATCAGTTTCGACTTTCCACGTAAAACTAACGATCGCATTGCAGTAATTTCTTACAGCCCGTGTCTTAACATCGCTAAAAGATTTACTCGTCTTAAATCTTTATCTGATGAATATGAATGTGAGAAATAACATTATGAATATTCAGTAGATAGATTCTGAATAGGAGACGTCTGATATGGGTCTAGATTCTACTCTGTTTAAAAAGGCGTAGAAATGCGTATATATTTATGGAGTAAAGGATTAAAAGACATATACACAGAAATATATCCAACACATTTCTTCCTTTTGACTGTGTCAACACACTGTACTACATGTATGCACAGGGGTCTGGACCGCTTCATGGGGGTCTATATGTACTATATAATAGTACATGTAGACCCCCTTGAAGCGGTACAGACCCCTGTGCATGTATGTACACTAGCGACAAACATTCAACTTACAAAATACCAATATCGCATAGGTTTTCACCAGGGAATTTTAACCTTCTACTCCATAAATATTCATGTTAGAAATTATGACATCGTGGATATTAATGATTAGATCTAATTATTAAATGATATACATGTATTAACACGTGAATATTTTGACAAGGCAGAAACTGTAGAGGTAGATCAATTTTATTCTCTTTATAAGCAAACAGAGCAGACTCTGATCAGACGACTCCTACAGGAGCCATATGATCATGGTCTACTCTGTTTGCAAAGACGTAGAAGACCCATTCTCAAATAAATTTCAACTACGTCGTATGTCTAAAAGGTTGTGAATATTGAAATATTTAATGTATCTTTGGTCTAATTCCGAAATAGTTCTAATATTAATTAACAATTAACTATGTAAAATGAGTGGTTAATATATAAGCTATAGAAATTTACAAATTGTGTTCATAGTACCTATAACCTAATTTTTAACAGTTATATCTGGAGCTCGGACGGTTATATAATTCAAAGAATCGGGTTATATGTATAAACTGAGATTATATAGCATGAATGTATCCATTTCTGGTGTATCATTTAGATATTAAATCAAACATTTAGTATTTAGAAGACTTTAGACATATGTTTACTTAATGCATGGAGAAAGTCATGCTGAAAGCTCCTCAATGAGTTTTATGCGTGACTCTTCTCCTGTATTAAGATGGCACCTGCCTTAGCCCTTTACTACATAAATACGCCTTTCTACGTGTTTTGCTTATGATAAAATATATAACTTTACAGTTCTTGCAATGGACAAACACTTCCCGTGTCCGTTTGATATTCATTTAATTAATATTCATAATGACGTCATTCATCACGTGAATATTCATGAATTAAACGGTTTTAAATACCGACATTGATACTTATTTAGTTGTCCTTTACTGTACATCGTTATAGTAAACTATACCCCGTTAAATAACACTAAACTGGGCTGAGTGCAAAACTATTCTAACTCCTTCACTTTGTGAATATATATAGTTTTGCACCAAGCCCTCGTAATGTCTTCTCCAATTAGCCCTTCGCTTGCTATTCACGTCAATATACCTACCTGTAAATAATTTGCAGACCCAGATGAGACAGCTCCTGCAGGAGCTGTCTCATCAGGGTCTGCACTATTTACAAGTTGATTGTGCAAACCAGTGCACTCCACAGCAGTGATTGCACAGCGAAATACTTGTACACAGTGAAGATATATGTAATTGTAGAACAGGGCATGGGTAAAGAAGGAGAACTGTAGTTTAAAATTCAGCAAGAGAAGGGTTAGGATGTGTTCCATTTTGACTACTTCCGATTCCATCAAGCATTTGAGAAACTATACCCAATGTTAACCCTTTCCCTGTTGCATATTCATATAAGAAATAATGACGTTATGAATATTAATTAGGTTATTTTTTATAATGGCATATGAACACAGGCCATTTTGGCTCAAGCAGAAGCTGTAGAATCAGATCTATATTACACCATAAGCAAACAGAGCAGACCCTGATCAGACGGCTCCTATAGGAGCCGTCTGATCTGCGTCTACTTTGTTTGCAGATGCGTAAAAATGCGCTTATATAAGGGAAATGGTTAAATAGCTTTGATCTTGATGAGAGGCTGAGTTACTCGGTGTCTCATCTGGATCCAAACTGTCTAATGCGGGCGAGTTGTCGGTTAACGGGAGCAGAGCAAAATAAATGCAGAAAGCTCCCGCGTTAAATTTGCTATGTATTAAGCTACCACCTGCCTTATATACCGATATTATACCTATTTTGGATGACTGTTTAAGACAGGTTCTACTGTATGCGAATTGTAACGCCTTTGCAAACAGAGTAGACCCACATCAGTACGAACTGTCTGATCATGGTCTGCTCTATTTGTCTATGGAATGACATAGATCTGATTCCCCAGTTTCATACATTCCCAAACATTCCCGTGTTCACATGGCATTGCATAATCTAATAAATACTTATGAACGAAAATTGAAAATAAATAGATATGCCTCATGTCAGAATTTTAGCAGGCGTGGGTTTTTGACAGCGTGAAAAGGGTTAAGCTAGTAGGTGAGGACACGGGATAACTGCAGAACGTTGGTACATTGTACATTTCACAGATCAAAACGTCCACCGCGTTAGTGGAGTATCTCGTCAGAGTCTACCCTGTTTGATAAATGATTGGTATAAAAAAAGTATGAACCCTTGGGAAACGCCAAGTCAATAACATAACTATTTACAGTAAAACCTCTCTATAACGGCAACTAAATTATATCAAGGATTGTGTATTAAAGGCAGGCGGATGCTTAAATCAAGGTGAAAGTCAAACAGAACGTTCTGTTTAACTTTCACCTTGCTTTAAGCAGCCACCTGTCCTAAATACCAACTAATTACCACAATGTAGTGGCCGTTATAGAGAGGTTTTACTGCATTCATGGTTAATTCCTGCACATATGTGAAAAAACATTTACTCAAAGTTTGATTTGCTGAACATTTTCACTACTTCCGATTCGATCAATCTTTTCAGAAATCATTGATCGAGTGTCAAATAGCTTGGATCCTGATGAGACGCCGAGTTACTCGGCATGTATTGCAATACCCCTCCCCCTCCATCCCCTACACATGCGCATGCCTGTCATTGTTCGTGACTATCGTTTAGTATGGTTGAGTCTCGGGTTTTTGTTTTGTTTCAGTATGGAGAGCTGGCAGTGGCTATTAGTGTCTGTCCTGGCGTGTTCGTGTACAACAACTCTTTCACAGCCCGGTTAGTTGACGCTTTATCTAATGAATATTAACTTAAGACATAGTGAGTATTAACTGTATATAATGGCAGTTTTTGCCATGACAGGAAATGTAAATTGATATCTACAGTAAAAACTCGATACTACGAACACTCAAATACGTACCAGTATTGATATTTAACGCAAGTTGCAGCTTAATGCAGGATGAAAGTCATGCAGAAAGGAGCTTTCTGCATGACTTTCATCCTACATTAAGCTGCATTCTGCCTACAAATATACAAATTCTTTATAACTTAATTTCGTAGTATCGATGTTTTAGTGTATATTATTCGTATAAGCGAACATACTGCTCCTACAGACGCTTTGATCTGGGTTTACCTTGTTGGCAAAAGCATAAGATGCGAAATTATCAAATACAGAAGAATCTGTCTTAAGCGACCATAAATTGGTTGATTACGGTAATCTTAAAAAACAGGTGATTGCTTAATACTGGGCAAAAGTATTACATTTGATCTGCATTAAGCCACCACCTGCCTTTAAGACCTATGATTAAACCTCTTTTTCATGATCGCTTCAGACAGGTTTTACTGTAAATGGTTAAGTTGCGAGTCAAAACATTTTTCTCCTTCGATATTATACAGAGCTACAGATAAAGGTACGTTCTCAAGTACTAAAATCGTAGTTTCAACACCAACCCTGTATTATGGAAGAGGTGATTCTAAAGAGTGGTTTTATCGAAGAGGCGATTCTAAAGAGTGGTGAAAACATAGGGTTTGGTGGAGAAATAAAGAAGTTATTCCTGAAAATGTTTAATTTATGCCATCTTTTCTGGACCTCTGGGACTCACCTTATAGCTTCATCGCTGCTATCGGCAAATCAGTAGGCCATCGCTTTTACAAACAGTTGTTGATCAAGCTGGGACGCCGATTTACTCGACGTCTTGTCAAGTTCCAAACGGGTTAACTAGTTACGTATTTGCAAAGACATAGAAGAAAATCTGCTTGAAGTCTAAGTAACCCTTTCCTCCATAGGCTATTTTTAGATATACCCACTTTGAATAAATCTACCGAAAAGGAACATTAACTAGAGAAAAGGAAAATTTTAGAATTTTGTATTTTGAAACCAATTGTGATAAATAGAGCATTTGCTCCTATAGGAGCAAATGCTCTATTTATCACAATGGTTTCATAAAGTGACTTTTACAGAGGCCTAGAAAGGCGTATTTATGGAGGAAAGGGTTAAAGGACAGTGTTTCTTACATCTTTTCAGTAGTGACCGTAGACGCGTGTACCCGGATGGATACGTCATACACGGTCACTGGAGGAAGTACTTCAGGTCACACATACGTTGAGACGTCAACGAACAGCGCATGCGTGCTCGGTATTGTGGATGACACTTCCGATTCGTTCACAGTTAACTTCGCCGACTGCGGAGTAACATACACTGAAATTGATTCAGGTGTAAGTGCACGCTTAAAACGTCACTAAAATGCAAACTATATTTACATCTTTTTTTCGTTTGTCTATTGAAGCTCTCGATTGCTTAAATTCTTAAAGAGTTTTGCATTATTAGAATGATTTACCAACTGGCAGATAGGCTATCTTTTATAGGTCATCATGTAGCTCTATCACACAATAATTGTGAATTAAGAAACATATGTTTAGAAGTCTGCACATGTAAAAATTGAATGTAATTGTAGTTTGATAAACTAATAACTAACAAAAAACACTAAAATGCGAAGTTTGACAATCATGTACTGATGTAATCGATGTTGTTCGCCCGCATATTAGACAAAACCCATGGTACTTCTGTAACGATGGCTCAACCACTGGCACTTGATCGAAAAAGACTATAGTTTATTTATAGCAACTAGTACATTAATACATATATAACTATTGTATAGCACAACTATAGTCTGTTTCGATCAAGTGCCAGTGGGCTCAACCGAGGGTATCGTCAACTGACCTTCTGTCAATAAAGGATCTTGTCTGATCTGGGTCTACTCAGTTGCAACTGCCTAAAATGAGATGTGCGTTTCTATCAGATACGAGTTTTTATGGTTATTCTAAAATAATGTAGTGTTTTGGACCGCTTTTATCTTATTGTTCTCTTCATTCTCCAGCGCATCATCGAGTTCGTAATTGTCACACAAGAACACGCGGCTTATAACATCGCCGAGGATCTCAGGGTGAAGGTCAGCTGCTCGTTCGCCACTGGAGAGTTTTCTGTCATGGACATTGTCGTCACAAGGTAAATATCAAGCACGCATGCACTGTCATTTGCAAACAGTGTAGATCTAGATCAGAGGACTCCTCCTTCAGGAACCCTCTGATCAGTGTGTGCACTGTTTGTCATTGTGTGCACTGTTTGTCATTGTGTGCACTGACAATCATTGTGTGCACTGTTTGTCATTCAAAATCCTCTAGCATGCTTAACCCTTTCCTTCATACGAGTATAAACGTGTTTTCACGCATTTGCAAAACAGAGTAGACCAAGTTCAGACGGCTCTTATAGGAACCGTCTGATCAGAATCTGACCAATTAGATACTTGAAACTGATATCAGACTCAGAAGTTTTATAAACATTTATAAACTTGGTCCCTGGTGTCGACGGTTGAAACAGATTGGAGCCTGGTGAGCCACGAGTTACTCGTGCGTTATATCTGAGACTCATTTGTTTGTAAATGACAGGCAACGCTTAGCAAGATAAGAGTTGTCACATGACTGTGTTTCTTACGTGATTTTAGTTCTAATGCCCCGGATGGTACTCCGGACAGAGACATACCCGTAAGTGTTAACCCAGTGCCCCGGATGACACTGTACAGACAGGACAGCGTAACACTCGAGTATACTGCGGTGTCGAACGAGGTGATCGAACTCGGCCACCCTCTGATGCTGATGGTAGAGCTAGATCAGGAATTACGTGAGTTAATATAATATTATTGGGACTGGGATAGTTGTTTTATTTACATTTTTACTTTGGTGAAAGTGGGATAAGAGCGAGGTTGGGTACCCGTAAACCAGGTTTAATCCGTCAGTAGCCGTTTTGGGCTACTGGCCGTTCCAAGGCGGTACTCCTGCTTTCAGCCTATGGTCTACTTTGTTGTTTAATATGCTTAATGTTTAATGTTTTTCGTCTTGATATGCGTCCTGTTATGTTTTGTCTTGTGGCTGTATCGTTTTTTGTTTGATGGTGTTTGGTGCGGGGTTATTTCGTATGTGACTCTCACTGGTTGACTAATTTTCCATATGTACTTGTTACAGTAAAACCTCGTGAACTTGGAAACTCAAATATTAATTTCTTATCGCATTTTTAAGACAGGTGGAAGCTTTACCCTTTACTCAATGAATATTCATATAAGAAATAATGACATCATGAATTGATAATAAAAATCAGTTGTCATAATAGCACATTGGCACAGACATGTTAGGCCTTGACAGAACTGTTTATAATCATATCTATATTATAAAAACCCCCAGAGCAAACCCTAATCAGACGGCTCCTATAGGAGCCGTCTGATCTGGGTCTACTCTGTTTGCAAGACGTAGACAGGCATATCTATGGAGTAAAGGGTTAATACAGGGTGAAAGTATGTCCATATATTCTCAAAAGTTTATGACATGCCACCTTGTCGATAGTTTCCCAAAAGGTTGTGACATGCCACCTGGTCAATAATTTCTCAAAAGCGTGATAGAAATGAAAGTAGTCAAAAGTGCACCTGAACTAACATATTTTCTCAGCGGGCTAAGGGTTAATATTCAAACTGGCATTATGTTTTACATGAATAAACATGAAGTAAACAGTTCTTAAGCCTTTACTCCAAGAAGCAATGCTTGCATTCACTCCTATAGGAGTCGTCTGGTCTGGGCCTACTATGTTTGCAAGTCCGTCAAAATTTATTCTCTATGTTATTCATGACGAAAGTATTGCAGAAAGGAACTTCAGCTTGCATGACAAGTAGCCATTTGCCTTTCAAACCCACATGTTTATTTACCAAGTGACCGTATTGAAGGGGATTTCTATACTATGACCACTGATTCAAACTTGTTTATTTACCCGTTTTCACCTTTCTTTCAGCTGACTACGAACTTCTGGTGAAGCGCTGCTATGTACAAGCCGAGATGTCTACAGTTGTGGGTTCTTTGGATGTCAACGATGGAACCTCCCAGTACGATTGACAGTAACTCTTTACTTAATCATGGAGCCTTTTTAAACACAGTAGACCCAGATCAGACGGCTCCATTGGAAGCCGTTTGATCAGAATCTGCTCCATTTGCTTACGAAATCATGTGGAAATAATTATACATGCGTTGCCATGGTAAACTCGTTCATGGCGCCATTATGTACTGTAGCACGCCTCTTATCTATTCTGTTAATTTATGGAAGTAGTCGCTTTAGAGGGGTTTTACTGTACACTGATTATATGTTAACCATTTCCTCCATAAATACGCCTTTCTACGCCTCTGTAAAAGTCACTTTTTGGAACCATTGTGATAAATAGAGCATTTGCTCCATAGGAGCAAATGCTCTATTTATCACAATGGTTTCAATATACACAATTCTAACAATTTTCTTTTTCTGTAGTAAATGCTCCTTTTAGGTAGATTTATTCAAAGAGGTTGGGTCTAAACATAGCATATGGAGGAATGGTTTAATAACTATTCCTCGGGTATATGACGCTGCAACAGAAATACCATATTAGAGAGTAGTACAAGGTTGTTTTACTTTCTGCTTTCAGCTGTTCCATTTACCCAAGTATCTTCAACAGTTTTGTATACAACTACCACCCACCTAACGCGTTTCCCTACGCCACGGCCGAGTTCGAGGCCTTCCTGCCAACTGTTCCGTCCGTGAACCTCCGTACAGACAACATCACCATCCGCTATCTGTGCAGGGTAGAAGTTTGTATTCGTGGAACTGGGTGTGACCATGTAAGCATGTCTCGGTTGAGTACAAAGCTGTGGTAACTACAGTAAAACCTTCTTAAACCATTCCCTCATAGGCTATTTTTAGATCAAACCTTTTTGAATAAATCTACCGAAAGGGAGCATTTACTAGAGAAAAGGAGTTTTTTTTAGAATTTTGTTCTTTGAAACAATTGTGATAAGTAGAGCATTTGCTCCTATAGGAGCAAATGCTCTATTTATCACAATTGTTTCAAGAAGTGACTTTTACAGAGGAGTCTAAATGCGTCAATGTGAGGAAATGGGTTAAGTGACATCAAAAAGATATCTAATTATGGGTCGGGTCTGTAAGGCAGGTGGTAGCTTAATACAGGACAAAAGTAATACAGAACGTTCCCATTGAAGCTTTCTGTATTTATTTGGGTCTGTAAGACAGGTGGTAGCTTCATACAGGTCAAAAGTAATACAAAAAGCTCCTATGGGAGCTTTATGTATTACTTTTTTCCTGTATTAAGCGACCACCTGTTTTTTAATATTACTGTGTTCAATCAATAGAAGGTCGTTTAAGACAGGCTGTACTGCATCCATCTATGGGATCACGAACTCGTTATGACTTTGGCAAATAGTTTGGATCCAGATAAGACAAAGGGTAATTCGGTGTCTCATCAGGATCTAGGGGTAGGTTAGGTATACGCTGGGTAGGTTAGGTATACGCTGGGTAGGTTAGGTATACGCTGCCATACAGGATCTAGGGGTAGATTAGGTATACGCTGGGTAGGTTAGGTATACGCTGGGTAGGTTAGGTATACGCTGCCAAACGTCAGTGCACGTTCTCATACGCAGAGGCGGAAATATGTCAAGAAAAAGTTCAGCGTATACGAGCGTATGAAGTTTACGTTATGCATACGCTCATCATAAGCTGAGCACACATTGAATACGCTAGAGTGTCGGTAAAGGTACGTTACTTATAGGTCAAATACGCTTCACATATGACCAGTAAAGATATCATATGAATTATGAATAGCGTATCAGTAATGTAATTGTAACAAATGTCTGACGAATGAACGTATTTAACGTATTCCTGGCCAGTGATACGCTATTTGTTACTTGTTATATGCAAAGGTGCCCGACGCATGCTTGGACTCACCCACGGAACCCCCCCCCCCCCCCAAAAAAAAAAAAAAAATGGTGATCGAAGTATGTAAAACTATCTATTTGTACCTTAAACCACTCCGAAAAACAAGTTAACCGCGACCCGGAAAAAAATTCCTATCGGGTCTATATATGTATTGATCTGTATTCGTTAAACTTTTCAACACAAACGCGAATTATGCTGAAATACATTCGCAAAACATTCAACTCACCGCAGTTAAAACGGTGCTGGCTATTTCCAGTCTGCTACGAGACGCCAGTTTTCTTTCTTCTGCTTTCGTTTTGAACGGAGGTGGCCATTTCGCTGTGGCCCGGAAGTAGTAGTCAATTTGTATATCGAATAGAATATGAGCCGGGTCACAGCAAAATGGTCGCATCCGTTCAAAAGGAAAGTTGGAGAAAGAAAACTGGCGCCTCGTAGCAGACTGGAAATATTAAGCGCCGTTTTAACTGCGGTGAGTTTAATGTTTTTCGATAGTGTTTCACCATAATTCGCGTTTTTGTTGAAAAGTATACAGATCCCCCTATATACTTCTATGCATCCTGGCGGGAGTCACATCGTTTCGCTCTAGCGCATTTTCAAATTCGCGGTCTTGCAGCGACAAGACGGAGCAATATGCTTAGCATATGAAATTTGGAACGGATCAAGACCAAAATGATTGAAATCGGTGTTGAATTGGCTTCGCTGTAAGACTTTGAAAAACATGACTGTTGTATTTTCCGCCGCTGATCTGACGTAGTTAGGTACCTTTCAATACATATATATATAGATCCGATAGGAATTTTTTTCCGGGTCATGTTATTCTTGTTTTTTCGGAGTGGTTAAAGGTACAAATAGATAGTCTTAGGCTAGTTTTACATACTTCGATCACAGTTTTTTTCTTGGTTTTTTTTTTTTTTTTTTTTTTTTTTGGGGGGGGGGGGGAGGGGTCCGTAGGTGAGTCCAAGCATGCGTCGGACACCTTTGGTTATATGTTACTCATTATATGTTACTCATATGCTCGCATACGAACGGTGACATAAGTTGACATACGCTAGTATACGTTTCACATGCGCTGCCTATATGTCAGATATACGGTACACATACGCTGCAAATACTTACTTCGAAGAGAGTAGTGAAACATTCGGGTTCATACGCTCAAAAGTTGTGCGTTTTACCAGTTTTTCGAAAACTTTCATACGCAGTTCATATGTTCCTTTCATACGCTGTAGTGTGACAGGACCATACGATTAATGACGACATTCATCAATATATAGAAGGTGATGTTTTTTAAACTGGCATATGTGGACAGGGCTTTTTGGTACTGATAGAAACCATAGCGTAAGATTATTATAATTTCAAAAGCAAACAGAGCAGACCCTGATCAGACGGCTCCTATGTAGTCATATCTTATGACACTGTATGAGATGTTCAGTGGTCTCAATTCGTGCGAAATTCGAGCACACTTGTATCCATTATAATTGTTAACAAGGGAGGGTTTGAAAGGGATGGCAGTACTGGTGCTGACCCTGTGACAAATTTTCAATTTTTTTATACAATGTCCGTGCACATTTTTCTTTGGGAAATTGATGAGCTAAATATGTGCCCCACGCCTGCTAATCGTAATCTAGCTGACATTTGAAAACGGGTCGCGACCTGTCTCGGAATTGCAAACAGCTTGGATCCAGATGAGACTCCGAGTAACACGGCGTCTCATCAGGCTTCATGCTGTTTGACACCCGGTCAATATTTTCTGAAAAGTTTTAACAAAAAGTGAAACTAAAAAGTATAAAAAAAACCTTCTGAATTATTATTTCAGCCAACATGTACAACAAGAAAGCGCCGAGAATCACCCAAGGCTGCTACAAATGGCACCGGTAGAACGTATACACTTACCAGTGGCCACAGGATATCACTAGGTGAGCTAATACAGCCAGGATTCATAAGTAATGAAATATAAGGTCACTGGTTACTTAACCTTTTCCTTCATGTAAACGTTTCTTTTTTGAGACATTTACAGAGTGTGATAGCTCAATTATTGTTAAAGGGTCAAACCGTAAGCTCTTCAAAAGAGCTTCTGAATTATGTTGGTTCTGTATTTAGCAGTCACCTCCTGGGTATTGTTAAAACACCTAGACCAGCATTTGGAACGATTTCTCACGCCGAAATATGCCAGATTGGTCCAAGGAAAATAATTCAAAGATTTGTAGGGACTGTGTCTCTTAGTCAATACATATTTTCTATTATCACCATTACATGTACACCAAAATGAGGTATAATTATGGGTCTTTGAGGCAGGTGGTAGCTTAATGCAGGACAAAAGTAATGCTGAAAGCTCCTAGAGGAGCTTTCTGCATTACTTTTGTCCTGCATTAAGCAACCACCTGCTTATAAAGACACTATTGTTTATTCATTAAGTGGTCGCATTAGAGGGATTCCACTTTACATTGTGTTCTAAAACAAATATTATATTGTTCGATGCTGTCCCATTATTGTAAGAAGTCTTTGCCTCCAATACAAAAAATGTATGAATGTTTATCTTCTTTTACATTCTATAATATAGAGCAGTTATACCTGGGCTTTGTTGAGAAATGAAATCAGAAAAATAAGGTTTACTTCATTCCATGAATATATTATTGATGTTAGAAATGCTAACATCATGAATATTAATTAGATGCATATTTATAATGGCGTGTGAACATAGAAAATTGATTAATCATGGTAGAAATTGTAGAGTCATGACTACAATGCACATGTATATTATTAAATAAGAAAACAGAGTAGGCCCTGATCAGACTGCTCCTACAAGAGCTGTCTGATATGGTTCTACTCTGTTTGCAAAGGAATATCTATGGAATAAAGGGTTATCTCTTTCATCTGTGGTTTGATTTTTTTTAAAACTTTCTTTTAATATATAGTGGAGCCCACCGATTCCCTGACTGACTTGGAGAAGCCTAATATTATAAATCCACCTGATGTGGGAACCAGTGGAGTGTGTCTGAACAATGCAGAATCTTGGGCAGTGTTGCTGAGGTATCCTATCATTTTAACCCTTTACCTGATGGATATTCATGACTGAAATAAAGACATAAATGTTCATTGAATATTTTGTAATAATGGCATATAACTACAGGGATGGATTTTGGCTCATGGGAGAACACGTAGAAACAAATCTGCATATACATGTACTGTACATACACAAAGCAGACCTCACAGGAGCTATCTGGTCTAGGTCTTTTCTGCTGTACATATATCAAAGGTCATCTCTATCACGTAAAGTGTTAACCCTTTACGCCATGAATAATCATGAAAAAATGATGACATCATGAATAGTAATTATATAAATTTTCGAAAAAGGCAAATTAACACGTACATGACATTTTTTCCAAAGCAGACACTGTAGAATCAGATCCATATTATTCCATAAGCAAACAGAACAGACCCTGATCAGACGGCTCCTATATATCTGGGTCTGCTCTGCGTAGAATGCGTAGAAAGGTGTATTTATGGTGTAAATAGTTAGCTGCCATATCCAATCTATGATTAATAACTACCATTTTATTCTGGCTTTCCTTTTACACCAGTTTAGGACATAGTCTCATTAATGACATGTAAGACAGCATGCCGGGATATCGTTAAAACCGAAAGTAGCCCTATATAACCATTTAGAGTACACAGATGTGAACTATTTAGGACCTAACCTGTATAACATATACATTTTCTCTGAAACAATAGTGTAACTAATATTCATGATGTCATTATTTATTACACAGATATAAAACAGGGAACGAGTTTAACCCTTTCGCTGCCAATGCCGGATCTGTGATTACCTATGCAAACAGTTTGGATCCAGATGAGACGCCGAGTAACTCGGCGTCTCATCAGGATCCAAACTGTGTGTTACTGTCGCTATGTTTTTGAAACAAAAATGAAGAAAATCAAAAGAAAGAAATTTTGTAGCAGACGACAAAGTTAGCAGATGACAGAGTTTGGCAGTGAAAGGGTTAAAGAGTGAGAAAAACTAGGACAACTACATTATACGAGTTTATAAACAGCAAAACCTCTTTAGTATGGCAGACATTGTAGAAATATATCTATATTAGTTCATAAGCAAATATTCGCAGACCCTAATCAGAAAGCTCACTAAAGAGCAATCTGATCTGGGTCTACTCTATCTGCAAAGGTACCAACAGGCGTCTCTATTGATTAAAGGATTGGTGTCTGAACATAACATACAAAACCTATCCCTCGATTCTCAGCTTGTTTGATTTCATTTTCAGTGTGTTATTCCTGCTAATTGTTGCAATAATTGGCATCTGCTGTTGGTTCCTAGTTGTCAGAAACAGTCGTAAGAGAAAAGAGGATAAATGTTCGTATGACCGTAGAACAATGGCTACAACAACACAATCTATGGCATCCACCAAGGGGCAGCTTTATACCCTGCCACGTTTTGTACAAGCATCACTATCACCATCTAGAGGATCCATCTAGTTGCTATATATACAGTAAAACCTCTCTATAACGGCCACTAATTTACATCAAGTATTTTGTGTTAAAGGCAGGTGACTGTTTAAAGCAAGGTGAAAGTAAAACAGAACGCTTTTATAGGAGCTTAAAGTTAAAGCTTAAACTAGGCTGCTTAAAGCAAGGTGAAAGTAAAACAGAACGCTCCTATAGGAGCGTTCTGTTTTACTTTCACCTTGCTATTAGCAGCCACCTACCCTAAATACCAACTAATCAAAACAATTCAGTGGCCGTTATAGAGAGGTTTTACTGTATATTGACATACAACCTCTTCTCTCGACCTGTTTGTAATGCTGTCTCAATCATTTGACACCATATTGATAAAGCTAATAAGGTAGACCAAGATGAAACTGCTCCTCTTGGAGCAGTTTCATCTTGGTCCACACTATTTGCTTAAATTTGTATTGCCAAATATTTAAGGTACCTCTTTGTATTCTAATTATGCATTCCTAACAACCTATGCAAACACTTTAGATCCAGATGAGACACAAAGTCATTTACACAAAGTCATATGGCGTCTTATTAGAGCCCAACCTGTTTTCCTCTTGGGCTAAATTCTTGAGGAACGAATGAAACCTGTACTGATCAAGATCTGCTCTGTTTGCTTATGAAATAAATAAATCTGACTCTAAAGTATCTACCAATAACCAAAAATGTGTACATGTGCCATTACAAAAACTCAGTTACATGTAATTAATAATCATGACATAATTATTTCTTACATGAGTAATAAACAGGGAAAGGGTTATTTGACCTTTAAAAAGAGTCTAAATATGAATCTGTAATACAGATGGTACCTTAATGCAGGTCAAATGTGACACAGAAAGCCCCTATTGCAGCTTTCAACAGCTCCTATTAGAGCTTTCTGCATTACTTTTGCCCTGCATTATGCAGCCAGCCGCTTTTATCAGCTCCTATAGGAGCTTTCTACATTACTTTTGCCCTGCATTATGCAGCCAGCCGCTTTTATCAGCTCCTATTGGAGCTTTCTACATTACTTTTGCCCTGCATTATGCAGCCAGCCGCTTTTATCAGCTCCTATTGGAGCTTCCTGTATTACTTTTGCCCTGCATTATGCAGCCAGCCGCTTTTATCAGCTCCTATAGGAGCTTTCTGTATTACTTTTGCCCTGCATTATGCAGTCAGCCGCTTTTATCAGCTCCTATTGGAGCTTCCTGTATTACTTTGCCCTGCTCTAAGCAACAAGCTGTTTTTATGACTCCTATATTCAATAAACGAATGCTGGTTTAAGACAGGGTCTCCTGTACTTAAATGGTACGTGATAATACCACAGGGTATCGGCCAAAACCAAATGCAGTAAAATCTCGATTATACGAACAACTACGGTAAAATCTCGATTATACGAAAAACTACAGTAAAATCTGGATTATACGAACACTCAAATACATATATCATTATAGATCTTTAAGACAGATGGCAGTTTAATGCAGGGTGAAAGCCATACAGAAAGCTCCTCTCCAGGACTTTCGCCCTGCATTAAACAACCACCTGCATACAAAGGCATACATTCTCCATTACTAAAATTTCGTAGTATCGAGTTTTCACTGTACCTTACATCTTTTTTTTTAGCAAACTGTGTTCATTTCACTATTTTCATGTTAAATGTATAAATACACGCAACAAAATAAATCAACATTTTTGTGATATTTATGTTTATATTTGTCTCTTCTAAACTGTAACCCTTTATTCCATGAATATTTATTTAAGACGTATCAAATGATGCCATGGATATTTTGTTTTACAATGACGTATGAACCATGAACTTTTGGCCGGTGAAACGAGGAAATGTGACCCCGTAGTAGATCGACCGGGGGTCGATTTATTATTATACAGTACTATGACCCCGGTCATTTTACTATAAAGTATAGTGACTCCCTTGCCATAGTAAAATGACCCCCTTTATAGTATTGTGACCCACTCTTTTTATCGTAGTAGGTCGACGGAGAGGTCTATATATTTTATAGTACTATGACCAACGGTCATTTTGCTATAAAAATATAGTGACTCCCTTGCCAAAATACATCCACAGAGGGTCGATATACTATAAAGTACTATGACCCAAATGCCATTTTACTATAAAATATGGCGACTTCCTTGCCAAAATACATCTACCAGGAGATCAATATATTACATAGTAATATGATCCCCATGTCATTTCACTATAAAATATAGTTACTCCCTTGCAAAAATACATCAATGATTGGAGAGGGGGTGATATATTATATAGCACTATGACATCCACGCAATTTTACTATAAAATATAGTGACTCCCTTACAAAAATACACCCACTACGGGACCGATAAGTCATATAGTACTGTGACCCCTGGCCTTTTTACCATAAAATATAGTGACTCCCTTGCCAAAATACATCCACCGGCGGGGTGGATATAATTTATAGTACTATGACCCTATGTCATTGTACTATAAAATATAGAGACTGCCTTGCCAAAATACACTCACAATAGGGGTCTATATATTATATAGAACTATGACCCCATGCCATTTTACTATTAAATATAGTGACTCCCGTGCAAAATATATCCACAATGTGGTGGTCGGTATGTCATATATTACTATGACCCTCCGGTCAATTTATTATAAAATATAGTGACTCCCTTGCCAAAATACATCCACGATGGGGTCGATTTTTTATATAGTAATATGACCCCGTGCCATTTTACTAGAAAATATACCGACGCCATTGCCAAAACACATCCGCGATGGGGGTCGATATATTATATAGTACATGTACTATGACCCCATGCCATTTTACTTGAAAATATAACGACTCCCTTGCCAAAATACATCCACGATGGATGGTTCGATATTTTATATAGAACTATGACCCCATGTCATTTTTACTAGAAAATATACCAATTCCCTTGCCAAAATACATCCACGATGGGGTTCATAATACTATTTAATATATTGCCCCCCCCCCCGATGGCTATGTTTTGGCAAGGGAGTCACTATATTTTATAGTAAAATGACATGTGGGTCATAGTACTATGTAATATATCGACCCCCACCCCTGGTGGGTGTATTTTGGCAAGGGAGTAACTATATTTTATAATAAAATGGCATGGGGTCATAGTACTATGTGATTCATCGACCCGTAGTGGATTTATTTTAGCAAGGGAGTCACTCTATTTTATAGTAAAATGACATTGGGGTCATAGTACAATATAATATATCGACCCACCCCCTCATCGTGGATGTATTTTGGCAAGGGAGTCATTATATGTTCATTTTGGGGTATATAACACATTTTGAGCCAATTAAACAAATAGACAACTTATCAGGGGCAATAACATTTAAGGAAATCAAAGGACACAAGTCGCACAATTCAAATGATCGTTATGTTAGCTTGACATGGTGTGAAACAATCACTTGAAAATAGATGACTCCTGCTTGAACAGTGAAGAATATACATAATTGTATATATTTGCTACGATTGAAGTCTTAAGAGAATAAATGTAAGCAACTCTAATAATGTTAATGTCATAAATTATCTATCAATCTATAAATATGTTCCTTGACATTTTCAAAGGAATTTTATACATGCATTTATGTATTTACTGACACAAACAAATTATTGAATTTACACAATTGAACAAGGTACAAATCATCAGATTTTTAACTGTTTTAACGCATATTTTAACTAATCAAGGGCAATACCTTCAAAATAACAAGAGAGAGGGAAATCACAAAGGTTCATAACAATTCATGCTGGGCAACATTTCTGTGAAGTTTCAAGACTAGCCTTATTAGAGTTATGTGTGGCTCAAAGTTCGTTATAAACTACAACACATTCCAATTTGTCAGGGGTATCAACTCCAAATTAAAACCAGGGACAGGTAACAGAAATTATAAATATGCAAATAACTCACACTGGGCAACATGCCTGTGAAATTTCAAGACTCTAGTCACATTAGCTCAAAGTTATGAGTGCTGCAAAGTTTATCATTAATGTATTCAGGGACAATAACTCCAAAATTATCCGGGGAAGAAACTGAAAATAAACAGGTGCACAACAACTCATGCTATGCAATAATCCTGTGAAGTTTCTAGACTCTGACAATATTAAACTCGGAGATATGTGTTGCTCAAAGTTCAAGATTCTAACCTTAACAATTTTTGAGTTACGCTTGTCGCAACATTTGTGACAGACAGACAGACGGAAGGACAACTCTGGCAAAAACAATATGCCCCATACATTTAGTGGAGACATTTATAATGATAACTAAGAAGGAATTTACTTCATTTTTATGTACACTTTTTAGTGTCAGGTTGTTATCTCGTATGTGAGGTCAGTTTCTTATACGTAAGGGGGTCATTGTACTATGACTCACTCGGTCATAGTATTATAACCGGGGGGGGGGGTCATAGTACTACAGTTAAACCTCTCTATAACGGCCACTCAATTGTTAGTTGGTATTTAGGACTGGTGCCTGCTTAAAGCAAGGTGGAAGTAAAACAGAACGCTCCTATAGGAGCGTTGTTTTACTTTCATCTTGCTTTAAGCAGCAACCTGCCTTTAACACAAACTACTTGATGTTATTTAGTGGCCGTTGTAGAGAGGTTTTACTGTATATAGTAAATCGACCCCCGGTCGATCTACTACGGGGGGTCACTTTTCCTCATTACACCAGCCATGGCAGAATCAGATCTATATTATTTCATTAGCAAGCAATACAGATCCTGATCAGATTACTCCTACAGAAGCCGTCTGATCTGGGTCTACTCTGTTTGCAAAGGAATTAAAAGGTATATCTGTGGAATAAAGGATTTACCCTTTACTCCATAGATACACCATTGTGAGCAGAGTACTAGACCCAGATCAGACTGCTCCTGTAGCAGTCATGTGACCCAGGTCTGCTCTTTTTGCTTATGAAACTATATAGAACTGATTCTATAGGTTCTGCCGAGGTTAAATAATGTGCTCATAATCAGCTTATTTATATTCATGATGTCATGATTTCTTACATGAATATTCATTTAGTAAATTATTAACCCTTTACTCCATTAATACAGCTGTCTACGTCTGAAAGAAGATAAATGAAAAACAATAAAGGATATACATGTATATGGCTAAATAAGAGCTGTTCTGATTTGGGTCTGCATTCTTTGCTGAAGCCCTTTACTTAACCCTTTACTCCATCAACATTCATGCAAGAAATAATGACCTTGCATATATTGTTTTATTGATTTTTTAATTAAAGACCCATTAATCTCCCGTACAAACGCCTTTTTATGCCTTTACAAACAGAGCAGACCCAGATCAGACGGCTCCTATCTGTTTTCTTATGACGTGATATATATCTCATTCTATAGTTTTGTCAGAGAGAAAACCCCTTGGAAATTTTGCATTATAAACATTCAGCTAATAAATATTCATGTTGTTATTTATTAAACAGGGACAGGGCAACTCTGGCCAGGGCAGAAACTGTAGCATCATATTCAATTGATGTTATTCCATAAGCAATCAAAACCGACCTACTCTGTCTGAAGTTGCATCTATGGAGAAAAAGCTTTATGAATATTCATGTAAAAATTAATTACTTCATGCATATTCATTATGCAGCTACATTGTTATAATGGAATATAAGGGAATATTTGGCCATGGCAGAAACTGTAAGGTCATGTCTATAATATTCCATAAGAAAAAGAGCAGACCCATTGCAAAGGTGTAAAATATTCATTTAAGAAATAATGAAATATGAGTATTTATTGGCTGAACTGTTACAATGGTTTGTGTACAAGCGGGTGTTTGATCATGACAGAAAATGTAGAATCAGATCTATAATTATTTATTGATTAACCGGAGCTGATATTGATGGCTCTTTTAGGTTCTAGTCTGTTTGCAGAGGCACCTCTAAAAGGTGGTATTTCCCTGTTAAATATTAATTCCAAATTTCAATTCCTACTGAATATTCATGGAAAATAGTTATAAGCAAATATGAAAGGTGGAAAATTATACAAATTTAGAAAGTAAAGAAACAGCTCTGTCAAATTCCATTAGCAACAGAGTAGACCCAGATCAGACGGGTCCTACATGACCCGTCTGATCTAGGTCTAATCTGTTTGCAAATGCGTCAAAACGTTTAAATATTTTTATAATCTTACATGAATAGTTATGGAGTAAAAGGTTAATTAACTATTTACTCCAAAAGACACGCTTTTAATGTCTCTGCAAACAGGATATACCCGGTTTAGACGGACCCCGCTCATGGAAAATAATAATCATTTTGATTCAACAGTTTCTTACATGGCAAGACATTCCTCAGTTCATATGCCATTACATTATCTAATAAATATTCATGATATCGTTATGAATATTCATGGAGTAAAGGGTTATATACAAGAAAAGACTTTGACAACAGGCATAGCCTTTACATAAATCATCTCCACGTTAATTGCAGTTAAATATTTTTTGCATAATTAATTTTTTTTAATTATCATTTACTGTCGGCAGAATTTTTCTATAATTGTATCTGAGCATGAACAAGTTGGGCGTAGGGAAAAGAGTAGAATTCTCTTAAGCGAACAGATCGGGGTCCATGCTTATAAAGCTTTTTAGTTGAGTCTGAGTTTGTTCTCAAGCTTTTGATTGGTCAGATTTGAGCCAAAGGCTGACGTTTACCCTGCATTAAGCTGCTACCTGTCTCCTGTGTCAAAGACCCGATATTTATACCAAATTGAACGTCCGGACTTTTATCCCATACATGAGCACTTCCTACAACATTATACGAGGGGTGATTGATAAGTCCGTGGCCTAAGGCAGGGAGCAGCAGTTTAACCTCAATATTTTCATTTATTTTTCAACGTAGTCACCTGGCAAGCTTACGCACTTTGTCCAACGGTGTAGGAGGATTTGGATATCTTCTCTGTAGAGAACAGCTTGTGTGACGTCATCTTCAGTGCGAAAATGGCGGCCGCTCAGTTCCTTTTTCATCTTGGGGAATAGGTAATAGAGGGTGCTAAATCAGTCGAATATGGTGGATGTTCAACCATTTGGAAACCACATTCCTGAATGGCAGCCATGGCAACAGTGGACTTGTGTGCTGGAGCATTGTCCTGATGGAAGAGCACACCTAATGACAGCTTGCCACGCCTTGTCTCCTTGTTTTATTTCACGAAGCTGCCTCATGAGGACAGCATAATACCTTCCAGTCACAGTGTGACCTCTTTCAAGATAATCCACTAGTAGCACACCTTTCGCATCCCAGAAAACTGTGGCCATCACCTTCCCAGCGGATTTTGTCGACTTGGCCTTTTTCGGGAGTGGTGATCCTGGGTGTTTCCACTGTTTTGACTTGTTTTGTCTCAGGTTCGAAGTGGTGAACCCATATTTCATCAACAGTTACAAACTGCTTGAGGAACTTCTCCTGATCCCGCTCAAACATGGCAAGGTTTTCCCTGGACATGTTGCATCGAACTCGTTTCTGGTCGAGACTCAGAAGTTTTGGGACCCATCTGGAAGAAACCATTGTCATTTGCAAATCATTATGGATAATTGCATGGACTCGTTCCTGTGATATACCCAGCTGTGTAGCAATGTACCGCTGTGTAATTCGCTGATCTGCCATAATCATATCATGGATTTTATTGATGGTGTCCTTTGAGGTGACAGTTGGTTGCCTGCCAGGACGGGGGTCATCTTCACTCTCTCTACTGCGTTTAAATTCAGCGGCCCATTATTTTACCATGCTATAGCATGGGGCATGCTCCCCTAATGAAGCTACCATGTCCTCATGAATCTCCTTAGGTGATAAGCCTTTGAGGCGGCGAAGGTATTGAATAATCGCGCGATGGCCAACATTGTCCATTTGCTTAGAAGTACTCATAGTAAGTAGCTTTGAGAATCAAATTCTGGCAAACAACAGAGAGAAAAAATCCTTCTGTCTCTGCAGAGTAATTATAACACCTTTTCTACACGAACATCAAATGATATGTTTTCTATCCCGGCCACGGCCTTATCAATCAATATGTCGGTTAAACCTGACAATCAAATGTATTGAAACGTGAAACGGAATAATGGTATTCATACACGTTTCAATTCCTTAATTGACACAGTCGATGTAAGACAAAAACGAGTTTCGATTTGCGTTTAAATTAGAATGTAGATGTTCTTACTAACATATGACTGTAGCTATGAACTAACCGATAAGGGATATCACTCAGTTTAAGTAAATGCATAAAACTTTATCCATGGTGTGCAATGATGTACAATGAAATATAATTAATGACTCCTCCCCCACATGTTCCTAAGAAACACGAAATGTGTAAATTATAAACTATACACACAATGTGAAGAAAAATTGTAAGCCTGATAGGAGAATGTCGAATTTTAAATTTTCTGCTTTCATTAACATACTGAAACATTATTGTCACTTATCAGTTGGTGTTTTATGCAAACCACTTTTCGAATACAGGTTTAGGTGAGAACCGTCTCTTGATTTCTTCCTTTGTCTTCTTGGGAATGTCGTTTTCAGTAACCCCCTTAGCAGCCAGCTCGTCCGTTACTCTTTCAAAGTAAGTGGGGTCTGGGAACCCAAATCTAACAAGTAGACGATAAACCTATATATAGTCTATCCATGGATTCTTCTTACACATTCAGACAAATTAAAGAACAGTTACTATAACGTTTTTTAATATGTTTATGTGAAAAGGATGCAGATATTAATGCAATCTTTTCAAACGATATTGATCAGTAATGGTGTGTATTCAAAAGCTATTGTGATAGGTGAACAGTTCGATATAATTTATCTTACTGCGCTACATTGTTAAAACTCGACCAAGGCTAGTACAAAATGTATACTCTATTCTCAGTTTTGTAATATTTTGGATTAATAAATGATAGCCATCTTTTCAACAATTACTTATAAATTCAAATGCGTGCTGTTAGATGGAAAATTTATTCATTTCTGTTCGAGCAACGGAAAAATAATTATGTACACGACTGTAATATTAATATACACATATATGAAAATAACCATAATACACAATTATATCAATCCCATCAAATGGACAGAGTAAACGGCACGACAGAAAATATATTGTGACGAGAGCAACCATCTTTACGACTAATGTATTCCGTTATATACCGGACACCGGACAATCAATTGTTAACAGGTGCCAGACAAACGGCAAACTCATGATTTACTAAAAGTACAAAAATGAGCCATGCAGGAAACACCACATACAGAACAAACAGTCGCCCGAACAGCAACACAAGGAAGCAAATGTACATAACTATAAAAACAACAAGAGACGCACAAAGACAAAACAAACACACAATAGGGGGAAGATGGAAGCACCGCCTTGGAACGGTCAGTGACAAAAGTCACTGGGGGGGGGGGAGTTAAACCGGTTTATGGGCGCCCAACCTCACACTTATTCCATCCCCACCCTAAAAGACAAACAGTGTAAATAAACGTATCCCCTCTCCGACTAATCTACAACAACCGCGACGGCAAATACAGTGGTAAAGTGCATGTATAACGAAAACATTTAAGTTGAACAAACTGTATCCACCTATCGCTAGTGTACTCAATGATTGAGCTGCAAACAGAGTAACTGTAGAAAAGTAATAAAGGGTACGACAAAAACGAAATAGTACAGATATCCGACGTTCTCCTTCCATTTCTGGATTTAAGAGGTCGCCTTCATAGAGTACTAAACCTTTCTTGTCGGCGTACATGCAAAGAGGCCAGCGTGATTGCCAACTGTAAAAGGGTTGACAACCAAACATGCAGTAAGTCTAAATAAATGTTATTTGAAGCAAATACATTTTATACCACAGGTAATGTTTCTATTTTGCCGACAAGAGAACTGATCTGTAACAATATACAATGTCAAATGCCTCATCAAGAAGTAATCCAATTGTTTCAGGAAGTTTGATGAGTTAAGCTCATTACTGATACAAGACAAACAACGATGCCCTCTGCTACATTTCCACGGTTGTCGGTGCTGGTCAGAAACAGTTACTGAACAACTACATGTATATAGAAACTTATTGCTAGTGTTATTATTTCTTGCATACAACAATTTCAAATACAAAAACAATATCGGACACGTTCTCCTGATTGCAAGACAGTGTACATTGCCCAAGGGTCGTATAACTTACATGGTAGTGGTAGTAATCCAAACTTTTATTAAACTTACTGTAGCTCACACCAAACCGTTAGTAAACTGAGATAATATTTGTGTTAAGCAAACGGAAACACTGCACTTACTTTCCATGAGGAGTTCGGTTAGTCTTCTGGTGAATATCATTCCATGTTATTTCCCCGTCTTCCCCCGTCATCCTCGAAGTTCCAATAGTGAAAAGCAATTTTCTGTCAAAGGCAATCTTTAACATCTCGAACACTATGTTACCCTTTCTGTTGTCCGGTAGATATGCAAAGCTAATTCCGCCTTTATAACATTTTCCTGGAGTAGGATGGTGGGTCTGAAACACAGTAATAACGTAATACGCTGATAGAAGCTGACTATTTGTATAGCGAATTGTGTCGAAGTGTTTTAAGGGGTAATTAAGCCACAGATTTAAAATTGTGTCATGTATTTCAATGCCGTAAACATTTATTCTATTTTTTTAAAATAAAGATCTAAATTCTTAACCTATTATCTATAGGAAAAGTCCGGCATTCATCATACAAGTACAACCCATAAACCGGTTTAAAACCCCAATGGTGGTTTGCAACAGACCGTTCAAAGGCGACCTCTCACCCTTACTTTTATGTTCGTTCTGTGCCTTTTTCTGGTACTTGTACGTTTGTTTGTATTTGATATGTGCAGGACTCTCTAGTGTATATGTGTTTATGGTGTGTGTATGTGCAAACACACATGTGTGCCTGTGCACGTGCAAGTGTGTAGACAGATGCGTGTGGGCGCATGTATGCGTCAGTGTGTGCACATGCATGTGTGTACACGTGTGCGTGTGTGTGCGTGCGTGTACACGGTTTTATCTCACTCTTTTCTACTTGTGCTTTAGTTGTGGTTGCGTCTTGTGACGTTTCCTGCCTGACTTTACTATTTTTGTCATTTATACAGATCACGCTTTTATATGCACTGTGTTTAATAAACAGTAACATTTGTTCCGTCGAATTGTGTAACAACATAAATAGGCATGGTGTTAAGATCACTGCTATACTGGGAAGTGATGCTATAGTAGTTACATACACATGCACATACTCATAAAAACAATTCAAATTCAGTTCTAAAAGCTTAATTATTATTAATGTTATATCAGCACTGACAACAGAAAACAACCCTGGCATCTTACAACTCTGGCTGTTCATGCAAGGAAATCTAATTGTATTGTAAACAACGTACCTCCTGTTGTCCATTTGGAAAAGTGTAGCTTATTTTAATAGTTCCGTAAGAGTCATAGCCAGCAAGACTGGAAGGTGTATTCATGTATGTCATTGTGCCTTTTGGCTGGTCACCTAAAATGAAAAAATATATAACAAAGCTTTATTGCTATCAGTAAGTGGAAATCGTACAAACCACAACGCCGGATATCCTTATAGAACAAATCACAGCGTCAGGATTTCCTACTAGTATACACCCCAGCGTCAGGATGACATAATAATAATATAATACACAGCACCAGGATGCCATAATAGTACAAACTACATCACCAGGGTGTCCTATTAATACAAACAACAGCGTTAGTATGGCCATATCAACAGTACAAACCACCGCGCCATGATGTCCTTGTTTATAGTACAAACCACCGCACCAGGATGTCCTTGTTTATAGTACAAACTACAGCGCCAGGATTTCCTAACAGTAAAAATACAGCTTCGGGTGTCCTAACAGTACAAACCACGGCCTCAGGGTGTCCCTCATATTAGTACGTACCACAGCGCCAGGATATACTTATTATTTATATACAACCCTTAGCGCCTGGATATCCTTATTAATAGTACAAACAATAGCGCACGGCTGTCCCCATTAATAGTAGAACTTACAGCACCGTTTCTCTATTTCGTTCATCGATGTACTATTAGTGCACATCGAAATAATGAAATATCAATAATAATCATCTGTTTCCGCCTCAGTTACATGACCTATGCACTAGACAGGAACTGTTTAAACTTTATTCTATTTATCAGAGGACTATCCTCGCACCAGTCTCCTGAATTTTAGCCATATTCAATTCTACGGTTTAGATGTCGTCCACATGTATCACTTTTAAGGTGTTTGGTAGTCTCGTTTACTGCTATTAGTTGGGCATCCAACTGAGGAAAATGTGTCGAGCCATGGCATTGAAGAGAAGAATTTGGCATGCACTTGATATGTGATATTTGATATCGGAGTATTTAGGTCAAAGGCCGGACAACTTAGTGCATAGTTTATATACTTTATTTGAAAAATCATTAATATCTTTATCAATTTTAGGTGTAAAATAATAAACAAGGACCAAAATGAAGGTTAAACATTGGCCTTTAATTTGCACTTACTTTGTGTAAAATATATTATTTGAGTATTCATGAATATTGATGAGAACATCAAAAAACAGTACAAAATGTTAAAATTAACATATAACGATGATACATGATGTCATGTCTTCGTCATTGTCGCTATTTAACAAATATAAATGACATCAAAATAAAAGTTTGACAGAATGCTACTGGAACAAATTTATGCACAAGCACTTCTTAAAGTAAAATGGGTGGGGTTAATTGGACCCCTAAACTAAACTTTCAATTCGGTTTAAAGTAACTAATAAATTCACTATATTTGTCAGGATATTTGCTGAGTTGAGACAATTAACACCATCGCAAACACGTGCTGGTGTGTTTTTAAAGATGATTTGAAGCATTTGCAGGGAATAGACTGACACTTGTTCAATGCAAGTACCAGGTGCAGTTTTAGTAACCTTTCCAAACAACTAACAAGGGTTCAGCACCATCTTGCTATGCGTAAGTAACTTATTAAGTATCAAAAGCCCTCATTTCTGTATCCATCAGCTAATATCAATATACCTACTTGACAGTTAGCTCTAGCAATTTGCAGTTTAGGGCATCCTTTGTTGGTGGAACAGTTCATGTGTTTTCTAAACTGTAACAAATAGTGAAATTCTTGAATCATCAACGGATTCTCCATTGACACCATAAATCAAACATACAAACAGATGTGCCTTGTCTGAATGTACACTCTTCAAATATCTTCCAACATGTCTTCCTCTGTTTTAGGCTTTCTTAGCAAAGCGTGTTGAACATGGCACCAAAGCTGCTGCTTCTACAATAATCCCAAATTACAAATCTGGTAGCTCTACGTTAGAGTATCTCCTTTTGACATGACCTTGGCGTGTGGGTCCTAAACACAGGGTGGGTACTCAACCTGCAGACTGATCAGGGATTTGTAACATGCCTCCTTGGTTGACCTTTGGCAAGATCTAGGGTTCCTGCGTAGAAAAGCCGTGGATCAATTTGCCTTCTTTTTGACCATATTGGCATGGGCTTTCCAAGACATGTTGGACATGTTCTCCAAGGTATTTTGCCTTCATTGCTGTCTTTCGTTTTGCTCTATGGATAGTATGATTGATCTGTTTGTTCCCTTCTTGGTGATAAGAAGGACCTGGCATGTCTCTGCATTGGAGTCAGTTTCTTCCCATTCCTGCAGTCTGTTGATGTTATTCTGGAAGAAGTCTGCATCTGCTGTTGACTGCATAAAAGTGAGTCGTAAGTAATGTGTCGACATGAAGAGCACAGGGATTCCGTCAGTTCATTATTGCAAGCGAGGGAAAGGAGTAGACAGAACGGCATATTGAACAACACCGGATGCTATCGGTGCTGGTTAGTATGGCCTGACGATGTCATTGTACTGACAAAAACTCACCAGCTACTGCGTATGATATATTCCACGGGTGACAGAGGTCAGGGACACAGGCCAGCAGTTGTTTGAAAGGGTTACTTTCGTCTCCTTTCTTTTAAATAGTTTTGTCTTTCAATCATTGGGGACTTTATCCTGGTCGATAGGCATGGAAGCTCAGAGCAAGAGATGCAGCCAATGTGTGTGCCATCTCCTTCAAAAACCTTGATAAGATGGTTTCTGGTCAAATACCTCTGTGGAGATTAATGTCCCGTGGAAGCTTGCAGACACCATTTATCGTGACATGAATAGGAAGGTCATAGGGGGACTACTGGTTCAGTATTGTAACTTTGATTTGTGTATCAACATTGCTAACAGCATCACTCTTCAATGTGGCTACGCCCGAGTTGTCACGTCTTGCTCTTAACAAAAGTATAGAACGTCTTACATCTTACGTCATTCACATACCCATCATGAGTTTCCTTGCATCTCTTCTTTGTAAGTTTTCTGTAGTTCCTTGTATATGTCCCAGCCCTTCTGTACATTGGTCCTCTGTACTTTTTGTAGGCATATTTCTTCTTTCGTGAGAAACAGCGAATGGTGGATTTGAACCATGGCTGGCTGAACCTGGTGGATGTCAACTTAGAAGGAACCACGAGTTTGAATGAGGCAGTGCACACTTTTCTGAATATATTCCATAGAGTACAGATTTGTAAAAGGACTGGTTTACCATGACTTGTGTTGCAAACTCAGTCAATTTGATTGCCACAGAGTATGTGTTAGACTCTTGTGTGATAGGCTTCCTTCGTGAAGGAAATATATTTATGTCGGTCAGTACTGTACTGTGACATGCTCACTTATTCCAGGTATTGATGTGTTCTTTGTTAACCTAGTGGTCGTTTGTTAGTGGCAATAACATGTAGAGTGTTGTTATCACGGATAGGGAAGGTTATTCATATCCAGCGGCACCGGACATGTCTGAGTTCATTGTTGAGTGAGAGTGGGTACCTATGGATAGTAACTGTTAAAGATGGCCAATCAATATCCGGGAGATTCATATCCCTGCAAATGTAGAAAGGGTTTTGTTGCTCGTGTAAGTAAAATATTTCAGTTCATTAAAGGCATTTCGAAAGGAATGTTGACCCATTAACCCCATGCTGTGTATTTTGGGGCTGACTGTCAAATATCTGATACACAAACTGATAAGGCGGGCTACCATCACAGAGGATCAATGTATAACTTTATCTCTTATGGCTATGGACCCTGACTGGACACTGCAGGAGCACAGCCGGATACTGTGTATATAGGGGGGTCACTTATATAAGGAGCTTTGAAATGCCTTTAAAAAAACATGAAAAAACAAACCGCCATACTCATCAGGAGCTATGGTGTTTCAGTCCCTAATGATACAGGCAGGTAATATTAGACATAGTGTACATCCCTATCTTAAGAATAGTGTACACTCAAACAGACAAAACAGACACTGAGGCTATGGCAATAAGAGACTAATCTTCTGGTGTTTTATCATCTCTAAACGATACATATACTGGAAGAGTTACTTTAATTTGTATAGATTTTAATCAACGTTATAGTTATACTGTATGAAAATGTACCGTAAACGTGTTTAAAACTATGTTTTCCGAACTTGCAATAATCACATGTCACTCAAATTTTCAGGACATGTGCCATAAATATTTCTATACCTCCTGTGTAGGCATTTCTAAGAAATTAAATGCAAAAACATTTGAAATTGTCAAAAGTACGGTTTTGTAAGTAATACTATATAGAGATGGTATTACATTTTTGCACTCGTGTGACCTTTGACCTAGTTTCTGACCGTCAGAGACGTTTTTTGGCAGTGGCATGGGCCAGATCCACAAATAATTAGTATCTGGCAATACAATTATGATATTCAAACATGTCTACTAAAAATACCATGGAACTCGAAAATAAGCGACTTTTTACATATCGGATTCCTAACTATTATGCACATTTATATGGCACGGCAGAACATCCTTGTGGCATTTGCTCAGACTCCAATCAGCTGTGTAGGCGTTAATAGACGGACTGATCTGTGCACTTATGATGTGTGTTTGTTTTAATTTCACTGGAATAATGACTAACACGTTTTACCAAAGATGAGGAAATGTATCTGCATACACAAGGTGTTAATTGCCGTCTTAATCACCTATACAGGACACTGTGCTAGAGACATGGATCAACTGCTTCTGTTGTTTCGTGTAAATGTGTTTGACATTCTTTAACTCTTTGATTGTATCTACATGAGTCAAAACAGTGATGCTGGACCGCATCGAATAAGACACACGTCTTACATGTAATATACCAAACCCTTTGTTGTAGTTAAAATCACCACACATTACAATACGTATTACCTGTAACGTTACCACACACTTTACATCACCACACACTCTGTCACATATAACACCACACACTTTATTACAGATCTTACCTGTAATAACACCACACACTTTACCACATGTTGGACAAGCCTGTTTGAACACCAGTGACTGATCAATGCAGTCTGTACAGAACATATGTCCACAGTCCAGTACTTTAGGATCGTCTATGTCGTCCATACAGATCACGCAATGTTCGTTTTCTGCTTGGATAGAACTGTTTGCCTTAAAGAAAAACACATTTATCGCTGTTTTAAACAACAGAGTGAACTTCATTATTTCTACAGACTTCACATCACTGGTATAAACAGATTAATTAGTTTTGTTATTTTGATTCAATGTCTAACATATATATCTCTCTATATCGGATGTATTTTTATTACATTGGCTACTTATACTTTCTCTGGAATGAGAAGGATTCGAAAGGTGTTTGCTTCCAGTATTCATCATAATATTTTTCAAGAATAGTAACTGTTACATCATAATATCCCCAGTGAACAATGTCACATTTTACGAACTAGCCGTTCGAATTTCATATCTTCTAGTATTATGGCAATATATAAAATCTGCGCTAGAGAAAATGCTCTAGATAAAGCTCACGATTTAAGCTAAATTGTATCATCCAAGAGAAGCTGTTTGATTTAAACTAGCGACATAACCACTTCAAACTACATGTATACGTTGTTGCGACTAAGTGTCATAAGCTTTTGGCTCTTCCGCGTTCTTGAAACCGTTAATATTCAAATACATGTATGTCCGATTTTAATTCAAATGTGTCTGGCCTCAGAATAAATAATGACCAACTACAAATCCATTCATACATACATGAACTACACTTTACAGTAAAACGTTTAATGAAGTTACATCTTGTTTTGCTTTACTGTTTTCAATGAAGAGAAAATAAGGAACATATTTACGAAGTTATGTATGTGTGCACTTCATTTGAGCTTTTAGAGCGGATGTGTGTTTTTGTATGGTATTCTCAAATAATACTGTTTTTCAAATCAGATGTGGCATGGCAAAACTCAAATGCACGCATTAAAATGTATCACATCTCTATACAATGTATCACATCTTTAAACAATGTATCACAGCTCTATACAATGGTGTGGTCGTAGATGTAATCGTCATTAGAAGGAATGACACATGTTTACTGTATTGTTCTTTTGAACAAAACGATACCCTTTCAAAAAACCTAATTGGAAGTTTAACTTTTTATCCCTTGTGCTGCATTTTAAGTGTGTAATATTCTATTTAATCATCTTCAACATCGGTTATTAACGGCACCACATGGCATGTGTATAGTGTCAAAGCATCGTTAAAATAGACCAGCAGTCAGGCAGGAATTGCAGACGAAAATCCACAGCAAAACCAGAAGTACAAATGAGGTGCGAGTTCAGATATACATGCACCATCTTCACAGAACTGTTCCCAGCCTGTTCAACAACGACAACATATTAGCAAACCTTTAATCCATTAATCAATACTCATTTTAACACCTATGCAAACTAAGTTAAAGTAGATCCAGATCAGACGGTTCCTGTGGGTGCTGTTTGATCAGGGTCTTCTCTGTTTGGTAATAGAATTATATAGATTGATTCTAAAGTTTTGGCAAAGTTAAAACAATGTTCCATGTTCATTTACCATAACATAAGCTATTAATTTAATAAATATTCATGCAGTAAAGTGTTAAACCTCACGCCAATCACTCTTACAAAATATTTCCCCTTCGATATGTGTTGTATTGCCGTCGTGAATTGTAATTAAATGTTAACCCTTCTCTTGATGAATTTTAAAATACAATTCTCCTTCTTTACTCATGCCCTGTTGTATAATTACATATATCTCCACTGTGTACAAGTATTTCGCTGTGCAATCACTGCTGTGGAGTGCACTGGTTGCACAATCAACTTGTAAATAGTGCAAACCCTGATGAGACAGCTCCTGCAGGAGCTGTCTCAGCTGGGTCTTCACTATTTACAGGTAGGTATATTAACGTGAACAGCAAGCGAATATATACATCTTTATTTGCTATGTATTAAATAAATAACCCATTAGTGTTACTTGCCTCGCATGGTATATCCTTTACCGTATCTTGCAGGTTTGTACTCTCATCATAAGTTCCAAGGTTCTGCAGTGTGTTTACTAGTTGTGCAGCGACAGGATTTCTCTTGAAAGAAACTCGAATCTCCTTCTGATGCCAACGATTCTTCGACTGGTTTTTTAACTCCTGCAGTCTCGTCTGGCTTGCTTTCGTCCTTACGAACACCGTTACTGCATCAGCACGGTCAGTCGTCTGCAGTTTCATTTTCATCTCATGAAGAGCTTGAATACTTTCAGCACATTTGTCCTTATCTAGCTTGAGTTCTTTGTCTCTGTCATCATGGAGCGTATTCACTTTTACAGCAGCTATTTGTTTAAGTTGTTCAATATGACTTAATAATGTTTTTGCGAAGTCGTCAACATCAGTTATGCACCTGTTTCTGGACGATCGTGAAGCCGATTGCAATTGGTCTAATTCATTCTCGAAAACCTGAAAGTCTGACAGCAAACTGTCGGTTTCTTTGATAACGTTGTTGACTGCTCTCGTTTGGTTCTTCTTCTTTGCTACCTCTGAGACTGAGGACATCGATGGTTTGCATTTATCACTGAAAATATACTGTGACTACCAGTACCTTGATTTCGTTACTTACACGTGTACACGATACATGTTTTGTTCAGTTGTTTTTCAATGCGATAACTTGGAGATTAAATATTGCTATTTGAAAACACAAATCGCCTATTTCCATTGTGACCAAGGGACAGAATAAACTGTAAACTTGCCTCCAAAAATGTCGGTTTCATTTCAAACTCTGAAATGGTAAATACTTGGATATATCAATGATTTGAACACCTAGCCCCTGTGAGAAGCATCTATGTTATTTTAATATTATGTTAATATATCTGATATTACCCTGACCTTCAAGGATGAATATAGTTTACAATGATCACGCCATGCATTCTGCATTTCCATGAATACACAAGACGTTACAATAAGAGGGTCATAATGGTCCTGTATAGCTCACCTTCAAATTGTAGCACTAGCTATGGATGAACTAGTAACAACTATCTCCAGAAAATGAAGATAAGAAGACCATATAGTAGTTTTATGTTTTTCAACTGCAGATTTTTCAGTTTGAATACAATGCATGGTAGTCATAATTAAATCTCAATATGGTCACCAGAGGACTATTCTTACCAAATACCAACGTAATTTTCAAAGTTTTACCAAAAGTCATATAAGGAAAATTAGCTCCGCCCCTGGCGACCGTGTTATTCAATTTTGATAAAGGGTCATCAGACGACTATTTCTACCAAATATCATTCCAATGGGACCACTGGTTTCTGAGAAGATTTTTAAAGGTTTTCTATAATAGTTTATATAAGGAATTCTAGCTCCATCCCAAAGGTGCCCGACGCATGCTTGGACTCATCTATGGACCCCCCCCCCCCCCAAAAAAAAAAAAAAAAAAAAAAAAAAAAAAACCAACAAAAAACAAATTGGGATCGAAGTATGTTCAACTGGCCTAAACTATCTATTTGAACCTTGAACCACTCCGAAAAACGAGAAAAACTCGACCCGGAAAAATTTTCCTATCGGGTCTATATATGTATTGAAAGGTATCTAACTACGACAGATCAGCTGCGGAAAATACAACAGTCATGTTTTTCAAAGTCTTACAGCAAAGCCAATTCATCACCGATTTTAATCATTTGGTCTTGATCCGTTCCAAATTCCATATGCTAAGCGGCACAGTTAGTGCTTTCCTAAAACATTGCCCCGTCTTGTCGCTGCAAGACCGCGAATTTGAAAATACGCTAGAGCGAAACGATGTGACTCCCGCCAGGATGCATAGAAGTATATAGGGGGATCTGTATTCGTTAAACTTTTCAGCAAAAACGCGAATTATGCTGAAACACATTCGAAAATCATTCAACTTACCGCAGTTAAAACGGTGCTGGCTATTTGTAGTCTGCTATGAGACGCCAGTTTTCTTTCTCCTACTTTCGTTTTGAACGGAGGTGGCCAAATCGCTGTGGCCCGGAAGTAGTAGTCAATTTGCATATCGAATAGTTTATGAGCCGGGTCACAGCAAAATGACCGCATCCTCAATACATATATAGACCCGATAGGAATTTTTTTCCGGGTCGTGTTTTTCTTGTTTTTCGGTGTGGTTTAAGGTTCAAATAGATAGTTTTAGGCTAGTTTAACATACTTCGATCACAATTTTTTTTTGGGGGGGGGGGGGGGGGGGGCTTTGCTCCATCCCTTGCAGTTATGCTTTTAGATATCAACATGATTTTAGCAATATTGATAGAGGGTCAACAGGCAACTACTCCTACCAAATACCATTCAAATTGGACCACTGATTTTGGAGAAGACGAATTTTAAAGTTTTCCATATACATGTAGTTACAAGGAAATCTAGCCCCGCCTCTGAGTGTCATGGGTTTTTTTTGGATATCAACATCATGAGTTTAGCAAATTTGATAAACAGCCACCAGGTAACTATTCCTACCGAATACTATTCCAACTAGATCAGACACTGGTCTCTGAGAAGAATAATTTTAAATGTTTTTTATATACATAGTTCTATAAGGAAATGTAGACCTGTCCCTGGCTATAATGGTTTTTTTAGGATATCAAAATGGTTTTAGCAATTTTGGTGACGGGTGTCACAAGAAGTGTATTCCTTTCAAATATCGTTCAGTTCTGACCACTGGTTTTGGATATGTTTATAGATTTATTTTCTGTTGGTTTCCATTGCAACCTTTGGTCTACCAGAGAACATAGTTAGTTGTTACTTAATATTAGAACTATTTCGGAATTAGGTCAAATATACATTAAACATTTCAATATTCACAACTTTTTAGACATGGGCTTATGACGTAGTTGAAATTTCACGTTTTCATTCGGTGAATTGTCCAATTTATTTGCGAATGGGTCCGATATTGATTTTCGTATTTCGTTTGCCATCACAGGGGTCTGGACCGCTTCATTGGGGGTATATATGTGCTATATAATAAGGGTTCCAACTAGCAGAACGAATATCCGTGTATAATCTAGACCGCTTCATGGGGTCTAATTATGTATTTTATGCAGTCATCAGGCTTCTCTAGTGACATAATAAAGGGGTGCAAATAAACTTAGGTTTATTAGGTTACTTCCGGTAGTAGAAGGTTTATTAGCTTAGTAGATAGGCGGAATGATTCTATAACCATGGAACTATTTTAATTTTCTGTAAATATGCATGAACATGTTGACGGAATAGATCTAACAGAAAAATTCATCAGTTTTATTAATTTAATTCATCGCTGGCAAAACGCGTTTGTGATAAAAATCAAGTCAGGGGGCAAATATTTACAGATAAATAGTAAATGTTTTCTTTTCACTCTCATAATAATTTGTTTGATAAGCTCTTACAGGCGCGGTGATTGTCATAGACCTAAATATAGCCTGATCAGTTCCATCGATTTATGAGTGACGTTATGTCTATCTAAAAATAGAAACCGAGTCGACGGAACTCGAATTTGACCAGACAGCCTCCGGGAGAATATTATCATGTTTGTTTGAATTAACATATCGACTCTCGATTCAACTGATCTTATTTTTCAAATTCAACCACGTTTTTCCTCTTGTAATATAAGTATCGAAACTATTTTCCTCTGTGGTAGCTCATTATTTACGTCTCTAGAATGGAAATGAAAAGGGAGGTCGGTTGATCGAAAAACCGTATTTTCAATGCAAATTATTTCAATATTCGTGTGTTTTATGAATCTATGAAAAAAGATATAACTAAATTGACTGGATAAATAGAATGATAGGTTAGTGCCGTAGATGGGACGCCTTTATCCGACTGGGTCATTGACAAACGTTTGTTCACCCCGGTTTCACTCTATCACAGCCATAACTTGGCGATTTTCAGTTCAAAAGATGGTGTCGTTCAATGAAACAACCCAATTATATCACCAATCTCCGTTTGTTTTGTCCTCTATATAAGTAAGCAACTAGCAGCTGCGGCATTTCCGTCTGTCGTTATGTTTCTATTTCGGATGGTGCCATTTTGCAACAAATTTGAATGGAGCCATTTCATTGGATGAGCGAAGGAAAAGTTGGGAAATCCGTGACGTTACGTACAATGGCTCCTTCCTCGACGATTTGAAGCTAACTGACAAAACTCGCTAGTTTTACATCATTCTTTTAATGCTGGGGACTAAAAATTGTAGGTGGGTGACAGAATTGATTCGTTTTATTGAACCACGCCATTTTTAACTGCAAATTGCCAGGTTATTGCTGTGAAATAATGAAACGAACGTTTGTCAATGACAAAAAAACCCGTGAAATTTTGAGAAAATCATTGTTAGATTGATACTTGTTCATAAGTTACCGTTATGATTTATATTTATTCGATATAAAATTATATTGGCTTTCAATAGCCGAAAGACTTACGAAATTATCATTTAAATTGTAAGAGTTCCAATCATATTTGTACTCGTGGTACACGGGTATCCGTTCTGCTAGTGGGAACCCTTGTTATTATATAGCCCATATAGACCCCAATGAAGCGGTGCAGACCCCTGTGTGTATAACGAGAACAAATATGAATGTAACTTTACAATTTAAATGATAATTTCGTAATTCAATTCTTTCGGCCACGTTTGTCAATGATCCAGAAAACACGTGAAATTTTGAGAAAATCATTGTTGGATTGATAAGTGTGCATAAGTTACCGTCAGAAGATTATATTTATTTGATAGTAAAATATATTGGCTTTCAATAGACGAAAGAATTACAAAATTATCATTGAAATTGCAAGAGTTGCATTCATATTTGTACTTGTGGTACACGGATGTCCGTTCTGCTAGTTGGAACCCTTGTTATTATATAGTATATATAGACCCCCATGAAGCGGTCCAGATCCCTGTGTTTGCCATTACATGGACATATAAATGTTTCACAAGGATCAATTCTAATATTGTAAGAACGTGCAACCCTACCCAATTTCCTCTAATATGGAAGTAAAATGTGTTTAAACGAAGACAGTCCAGTGGTTTGGTCGCCCTTATAGCGAACTGTCGACAAAGTCAAGTGGCCACGTCCGTTATCTAGACTAGTAGGGCAAGATAAAATTACTGCTGTAAAAGAAATGCCTGCTGAAATTTGGATATGGTGCAATTTTGACTGATTTCGAATCTTTCAAACAAGCTATTAAGAAACTATTGAACCTGTGTCAAACAGTTTGGATCCTTAATTGGCGGGTCTATTTCAGCGCGATATCACACACAGCCTGTGTCAAACAGTTTGGATCCTTAATTGGCGGGTCTATTTCAGCGCGATATCACACACAGTGCCAAGGACCATGTATATAAACAATAAAATGACCCAGTTGAACATTTATTACTCTACTTGTTTTAGAGCCATTTCATTTCGATGGCGTTTTGTAATGGGCGTTGAACCGATTCGTTGAGCAATTTCTGTCGGTCAATAATGCTTTTAATACCGTTTCTTAGATATACAAATTAATAGGTGTTGTTTACATTTGACCTGCATAAGCCTCCATCGGCCCTACAGCCACATAATTCGACTCCTTTTTGATGGCAGCTTAAGACAGGTTCCACTGTATACAATTCTTACCTGTGTTTCCATAAAGCACACATTGGACAACATACTACATCGTGCAGCTGACAATACAGTGTTATGATTTGTCCACAGTGCTCAGAGCATTCAAGTTCGCTCGTAGGTTGGCGAGTTGACTTGCCCCACCCTCTTTTCTCCGTGTCTCCTAAAACGGTGTGTTTCTTCAAAAACCTGTTATGGTCTTTTAGACAAAACTCGCAAAAGGTTTCGTTGCAAGTTGTGCAGAAGGACGTTGCCTCGATAACCTTGTCACTCTCATGGCATTTGATACAGATCCAGTCAAAATATTCCTCCTGATCGTTCGTTGTGGATGGATCATTTCCACCCGTCGCCATCTTGTTTCCCTATTTTCTTAGTTTCAGTTTCGATTTCAAAACCCGACACTAGTATTTCGTATCAGTTTCGACTTTCCACGTGAAATGCGGTAATATCTTACAGCCCGTGTCTTAACCCCGCTTAAACTGGATTTACTCGTCTTAAACCTTTATCTGGTGAATATGAATGTGAGAAATAATAATTTTAACATTATGAATATTCAGTAGATGGATTCTGAATAGAGCCGTCTGATCTGGGTCTACTCTGTTTAAAAAGGCGCAGAAATGCGTATATATTTATGGAGTAAAGGGTTAAAAGACATATACACAGAAATATATCCAACACATTTCTTACTTTTGACTGTGTCAACACACTGTACTACATGTATGCACAGGGGTCTGGACCGCTTCATGGGGGTCTATATGTACTATATAATAGTACATGTAGACCCCCATGAAGCGGTACAGACCCCTGTGCATGTATGTACACTAGCTACAAACATTCAACTTACAAAATACCAATATCGCATAGGTTTTCACCAGGGAATTTTAACCTTCTACTCCATAAATATTCATGTTAGAAATTATGACATCGTGGATATTAATGATTAGGTCTAATTATTAAATGATATATTAACACGTGAATATTTTGACAAGGCAGACACTTTAGAGGTAGATCAATTTTATTCTATTTATAAGCAAACAGAGCAGACTCTGATCAGACGACTCCTACAGGAGCCATATGATCATGGTCTACTCTGTTTGCAAAGACGTAGAAGGGCGCATTTATTTAATAAAGGGTTAAACTAAACCTTCCGAATGCAATCCTACTGTTCACTGTAATTCTACCTAATAACCTTAAGTATTCGGACATACTTAGGCAAATAGTGTAGACCAATATCTGGGTCATCGCCATTTGATACCATGTCAATAAAATATTGTACAATGTCTATAAAATATTGTTTAAAATTATAAAAATAATCTATTTATGGTCAAAATTGTGTTACTTGGAATTAATCGGGTTTACAAGGAGGCGAAGAGGGAAGATTGTGTGTTCGAAAACTTAGGGATTCTTCGAGTCGCTCTCGGAATATGGTAAGGGTACCAACCAGAGGAGAGTGGAGATTAGGTACATGTATCTATTTATTATAATAGCAAATGGACACAGGAATTTTAGCTATAGCAGAAACTGTAAAATAAAATATATACTTCATAAGCAAACAAAGCAGACGGCTCATATAGGATCTTGGTCTAGTCTGTTTGCAAATTTATGCGTATTTATGGAGTAACATTTGGGATAAAATTTTGTTTAACCCTTTCCCTCATATAAACGTGTTTTCACGCATTTGCAAACAGAGTAGACACAGATCAGACGGCTCCTGCTCGCTGTCTGATCAGGGTCTGCTCTGTTTGCTAATAGAATTGGTTAATCTGTTTCTGTGCTTTCTAAAATGTCTATGATATTCCACCTTCCATATTTCTTTATAACTAATTCTTTAATGAATATTCAGTAGGTATTAAAATTTGGAATAAACGTAGAACAGGGAAAGGGTTAAACCTTCACCCTGTTAAACCTTTAGTCATGAAACTTCACAACAGCGTTATGGTCCGGTCTGGGTCTACGCCGTCTGCACGGGCCAGGTGTACCCTACAGGGGCACACTATTTGAAAATGATGCATATGAGTGTCACTGGGGCTCAGTGTGACGTGTCTGTGTAAACTCTATATTGGAACATTAAACCAGTAATTAATATTCATTGCAAGTTTCCCATTGTAAGTAAATGTTAATCACATGACGCTTTGAATTGTTTCCGATTCCCGGTCACAGTAGTGTATTACTTAGATAGGGCATCAGCTTCACTGAAGTATGAGTCTGTATCCAGGATTTCAGATTGGGGGGGGGGGCGTAGAATTTCTTTGGAGGGGGGGGGGGGCGTACATTTTACTTTCACATTGCTTTAAACAGCCACCTGCTCTAAATACCAACTAATTAACACAATTTTGTGATCATTATAGAGAGGTTTCACTGTATATAGATCTAAAATATTACTAAAACAAGATGTGTTTGTGAAACACTATGCCCCCTCAATATGATATTTGACCCTGACGGATGACCTTGATCTTGACATGTCACTCCTCAAACTGTACAGCTTAATTGGGTACACATGCATACAAAATATCAAGTCTGTATCTCTAATGGTTCAAAAGTTATGGCCAATGTTAAAAGTTGGTGACCTTTGACCATGAAGGATGACCTTGATCTTGACATGTCAACCATCAAACTGTGCGGCTTCATGAGATACACATGCATACCAGTATCAAGGCTGTATATCTACTGGTTCAAACGTTATGGCCAATATTAATGACCTTTGATCTTCAAAGATGACATTGACCTTGGCATGTCACCCCTGAAACTGTGCAGCCAAATGAGAAACACATATATATACAAACTATCAAGTCTGTATCTCTACTGGTTCAAAAGTTATGGCCAATGTTAAAGTCTGTGACCTTTGACCCTGAAAGATGACATTGACCTTGACATGTCACCCCACAAAATGTGCGGCTTTATGAGATACATATGCATGCCAAATATCAAGTTTCTATCTGTACTGGTTCAAAAGTTATGACCAATGTTAAAGTTACAGACAAAGAAACAGACATTTTGACCTTTGACCCTGAAAGATGACCTTGACCTTGACATGTCACTCATCAAAACGTATAGCTTCATGAAATACACAAGCATGCCAAATATCAAGTCTCTATCTTTTCTGGTCCAAAAGTTATGGCCAATGTCGGTGATTTGACCCAAATATTTGACCTCTGACCTTGAAGGATGACCTTGACCTTGACATGTCACCCCTCAAAATGTGTGGCTTTATGAGATACATATGCATGCCAAATATCAAGTCTCTATCTGTACTGAGTCAAAAGTTAATACCAATTGTTAAAGTTGCGTTAAAGTTACAGCCAAAAAACAGATAATTTGACCTTTGACCTTGAAGGATGACCTTGACCTTGACATGTAACCCTTAAAATGTGCAGCTTCATGAGATACACAAGCATGCCAAATATCAAGTCTCTATCTCTACTGGTCAAAAAGTTATTGGCAATGTTAAAGTCAGTGATTTGACCCATATATTTGACCTCTGACCTTGAAGGATGACCTTGACCTTGATATGTCACCTCTCAAAATGTGCGGCTTTATGAGATACATATGCATACCAAATCTCTATCTGTACTAGCTCAAAAGTTATGACCAATGTTAAAGTTGCTGACAAACAAACAGACAAACAGACAAACAAACAAACAAACAGACAGGGCAAAAACAATATGCCCCCCAGATTTGATCTGGGGGGCATAAAAATGTTTTGGCAATTATTTTTTTTTGTGAGGGAGGGGGGGGGGGGGGGGGGGGGGGGGGTTGCGGGGTTGCGTACCCTCCGAATCCGCGCCTGGTATCCTCATATTAATGTGTCCCGATATTAATTTAACATTCCAGGCTCTCTACTGCAAGGAAATAGTGTCAATCAAGGACTTATTATCTTCAAGCTCTCAGCGAGCATAGACCTAAATGTGAATCCTTTATATATTAACATTAGTAAATCGGGTTGTAGGGTGGGGTTAACGATTATACCTTGGGTTATAGACGGGACAAATATACCACGGCTCTCCAGAAATTGAAAAGACGCGTTAAACAGTAACAACGGCTGCCGCAAACGCGATTAAATGAATCCACACAAATAATTTCATAATATCGTATTCTGCTAATATATTGTGCGGATTAATCTAGAGTTGACCATCACAGGAAACTACCCCAACATCCTTAAAAGAGTGCGCCGAAGAAAGCGAAGGAAACTACCCGACAACAGGACAGAAAGTGTATAACCATGTTACTTTAAAGACAAACAGAGCAGACCCTGATCAGACGGCTACTGCAGGAGCAATCTGCTCTAATTGCCAAGGCCTGAAAATATGTTTATATGAAGTAAAGGTCTTGGCACTCACGGAGGGAGGAAACTGGATGTTTCTGTCGTACCCCGAATGTCTTCTTCAGTTTCTCTGGCCTCTTTCTGGTCATCGAGAACTTGTTTTTGACGTCATTTTTGTTCTCTTTCCAATAAAACAGTATATCTTTAGGATCCAAATTGTATTTATTTCCGTCTCTGTTTTTAAAATGGCGGTGTAGAAATGGTGGGTGCTCATTACGCCATATAGTTTATGACGCCACTTGTTTCACTGTTCCAGTTTAATTAAATAACATTTGGTCTTGACATCGTTGCTCGTATTGTGTAGATGTCTGAAGGGGGTTTTACTTTACGTTTTGACTTGGACGAAGGTGTGATAAGCGATATGAACTCAATTCAACTCCACAACATGATTTTGAGACACTTTGTCATTGATAATTGGAATAAACCTAAGAACAACAATTACAAACTAACTCCTGCAGAATTCTCATTGGTTGAAATAGGAGACTATGTGAAACAAATACAGTAGAACCTGTCGCAAGCGACCGTCAAAATTAGATGGTAGCTTAATGCAGGTCAAAAGTAATACGCCCTGCATTAGGTAAAACCACCTGTTTTGTAAGACTCCTATGTTGAATAAATGAATGGTTGCTTAAGACAGCTAGGTTATACTGTACCGATAAACGTCTTGTTGGATTAGACAACAGACCTCCATCAAATAATAATAATAAATACAAACAGCTTTCTAATGGAGGTTAGTAGCTCAGGGTACCAACATACAGTATTTATGGGCGACTTTAGGGGTTATTAGACTGGAACACATGGACGTGTGATAATGACTGTACAACAACAGTAAGGTATATATTTGTAGAAATATAAGAGACTGTATGTTGTTTGTATCAGCACACACTGAAACCTACAAGATGGTGATAAAAAGATCTCTCATATACTCGACTTAGTCTTAAGTAATGAAGAAGATTTCACACCCAACATCGAATTATTATGCAGGAATAAATTTCCTTGAGCCCCTTAGGAAAGAGTGACCATTGTGTAACCCAGTTTGACCTTAACTGTCATCTTTAACCGGGCAACACTTCAAAAACCAGAAAATATTTTGATAGAGGTGACAACTAGACAGGACTGAACAAAGCTATTAATAGTATCGACTAGGAGAACATTTTACCAGATGAAAAAGATGTTGACTCAAATTGGCGTAAATTCCATGAAATAAAAACAAGAGGGCCAAGATGGCCCTTAATCGCTCACCTGATTACCATAGATTTAATATTTTTGCTGGGTAGCCCATGGGTATGGTCAATATTGACCTTAGGGACAATATATGAACAATGTTGATAGTAGATCATGAGCAGTGGATCATGAGCAGTGGTTCTGCAGAACAAGATTTTCAGATTAGTATATTGATTTCATCAAGACAATGATTCTGACCTAGATGTGACCTAGTGACCTACTTTTTATTCCCACCCAACCCATGATCACACTCAACCTTGATATCACCAAGACAAACACTCTGAGCAAGTTTGAAGAAGACTGGGCTAAACATGTGGCCACTGGAGTGTAAACTAAATTTCTCTAAGATATGACCCAGTGACCTACTTTTTGACCTCACATAACCCACTTTCAAACTTGTCCAAGATTTCATTAAGACAATCATTCTGACCAAGTTTCATGAAGATTGGACAAAAAAATGTGACCTCTAGTGTGTTCACAAGGTTTTTCTACTGTTTGACCTAGTGACCTAGTTTTTAACTCCACTTGACCCACTTTCGAACTCGTCCAAGATTTTATCAAGACATTCATTCTGACTAAGTTTCATGAAGATTGGACTAAAATTGTGACCACTAGAGTGTTCACAAGGTTTTTCTACTGTTTGACCTAGTGACCTAGTTTTTTACCCCACATAACCCATTTTTCAAACTCCTCCAAGATTTTATCAAGACAATCATTCTGACCAAGTTTCATGAAAATTGGGCTAAAAATGTGACCTGTAGAGGGTTCACAAGGTTTTCCTACTATTTGACCTAGTGACCTAGTTTTTAACCCAACTTGACCCACTTTCGAACTTGTCCGAGATTTTATCAAGACATTTATTCTGACTAAGTTTCATGAAGATTGGACTACAATTGTGACCACTAGAGTGTTCACAAGCAAATTGTTGACGACTGACGACGCACGACGGACGACGCACGCCGGACATTCAAGTATCCCAAAAGCTCACCCTGAGCTTTGCTCAGGTGAGCTAAAAATCAGACAACAAATATATACCAACAAAGCGTAGTAACCGTTTTCTCCATAAATACACATTTTACGCATTTGCAAACAGAGTAGACCCAGATCAGGTGGCTCCTAGGAGCCATCTGATCAGGATCTGCTGTGTTTGCTTATACATGTAATGTAATATAGACATGATTTTATAGTTTCTGCTATGGTTGATAAAGCATGTATTCATGGATCATTATAAAATTAATCTAATATTTATCATGTCATTATTTCTTTTTTACATGCATATTGATGGAGTAGATCTAAAGGGCTAAGTTATTAACCCTTTCCCTGGTCAAATTTCCTTTCAAATTTCAATACCTACTGAATATTCATTAACAAACTAGTTATAAAGAAATATGGAAGGTTGAACATTGTAGCCATTTTAGAAAGTATAGAAACAGATCTATAGAATTCCATTAGCAAACAGAGTAGACCCTGATCAGACGGCTCCTCTAGGAGCCGTCTGATCTGGGTCTATTCTGTTTGCAGATGCGTGAAAACACGTTTATATGAGGGAAAGGGTTAAATAAATGAAACATAGCTTCCTAGTAGATGTAAAAACAAGGGAGAAAGTCAATAAATAGTATGCCTTATCAAAGAGCGCAAATGGAACTAAATATCCAGAGATAAGAAAACAATACAACAGAGTCGGAAACCAAGTTAAGTTTATGACTTGAAAGATGAGGAAAAACTTTGAAAAAGACTTGCCAAAAAAGCTAAATCAAACCCAAAAGCTGTCTGGTCACACATCAAATCCAAGACAAAACTCGAACTATCACTAAAGGTGATTAATACACCCCCCCCCCCCCCAACGAACACACACTAGCACATTTGACACAGATGGGGTCAATGCAGGACAACTTCAATCCGTAGTACTACCCATCAACTCAATGCAGGACAACTTCAATCCGTAGTACTACCCATCAATTGAGATATTATTATATCTATATCAGGGTCTAAAACTAAACAGAGGTAATTCATGAATAAAGAATCAAATCAAATCCGCAATTACAGGTGCACAATTTCAGAGGGTGTTCAACAATACTACTTAATTCAAAATTATTCCACTGAAGGATGGCAGGGCTAAGCTCCGGACAAAATTTCGTCTATTAAAAGTACTACAAGGGAGATAAATCAATAACGGAATGTCAAATCAAAACTGCAATCGCAGGTGTTGAGGCATGGCAGAATAAAGCTGTGGACAATATTTCATTCGTTAAAATTAGAAAAAGGGAGATAATTCAAGAAGGGAAGAGATGAATCAAAAATGTAATCACAGGTACAAATTCAAATGGTGTTCAAAAATACTGTAAAATTAAAAGAAGTTCTGTTGAGGTATGACAGAGTAGAGCTCAGGATCAAATTTCATATATTAAAATTACGAAAAGGGAGATAATTCAATAACGAAATGAATCAAAACTGCAGTCGCAGGTGCACAACTTCAGATGGTGACCAACAATACTGCTTAACCCATTACCTAATAGGCTATTTTAGATACAACCTCTTTGAATTAATCTACCGAAAAGGAGAATTGATTAGAGAAAAGGATTTTTTTTTAGAATTTTGTAGTTTGAAACCATTGTGATAAATAGAGCATTTGCTCTATGTTTCACAAAGTGACTTTTACAGAGTCGTCAAAAGTCATCAATATGAGGGAAAGGGTTAATTAAAGTATGTTCCATTGAAGGATGGCAGAGTTAAGCTCCGGACGAAATTTCGTCTATTAAAAGTACGAAAAGGGAGATAAATCAATAACGAAATGTCGAATCAAAACTGCAATAGCAGGTGCATAACTTCAGATGGTGATCAACAATACTGCATTATTCAAAAATGTTCCGTTGAAGAATGGCAGAGTAAAGCTCCGGACAAAATTCCGTCTATAGACGGACAGACGGAGTGATTCCAGTATAACCCCCCCCCCTCCTACACTTCGTTGTAGGGGGTATAAAGAAGGTATTGCTGAGCTTTGTGTTTATCTGAAAAACACAAAATCAAAAAAGGCAGACAACGACCAAGAAAAAGCAAACATTTTATTAGCATGTTTACAAAGGAAATGGATGGTGAAACACTTGAGCTAGAAACACACCATAGGAGCAAATGCTCTGTTTATTACAAAGCTTTCAAAATTACACAATTCTAAAACTCTCCTTTTCTATAGTCAATGCTCCTTTTCCATATATTAATAAAGGGGTTGTCGGAACACCTGAGCTATTTTGATGAAATAGACCCCGGAGATAACACATACAGGTCTATATTCTGAACCCTGACAGAATAAGATGAGTAGTTACGATTGTAGGTGGGAATGTGTTAAAACAAAATGGTGTCCATCAAAACACTAGCAAAATTGGTATTCCAAAAATGGTGTCGACTATGGCAGAACTGTAAGGTTAGACTTAAAATATTCCATAAGAAAAGGAGCAGACCCAGATCAGATATGGACATGGGTCTACTCTATTTGCAAAGGTGTAAATATTCATCTTTATCAAGAAAGGAATTAACCCTTTCCCTCATATAAACATGTTTTCACATGTTTGCAAACAGAGTAGAACCAGATCAGACAACTCCTATAGTAGCCGTCTGATCATGGTCTGCTCTGCTATAAATGGATTTTGTAAGATGTTTCTTTACTTTCTAAAACGGCTATCCAAGAATATTCAGTAGGTATTGAAATTTGGAATAAACATAGAACAGAGAAAGGGTTAAATCTTATACCTGATAAATATTCATATAAGAAATAATGAAATAGGTCTATTTACTGGCAGAACTATTGTAATGGTATTTGTACAAGGTAGAATCAGGGTCCATGATTATAAAGCTTTTTAGTTGAGTCTGAGTTTGTTCTCAAGCTTTTGATTGGTCAGATTTGAGCCTTTGGCTCAAATCTGACCAATCAAAAACTTGAGAACAAACTCAGACTCAACTAAAAAGTTTTATAAGCATGGATGCAGATGGCTACTATAGGAGAAGTCTGATTAGGGTCTTCTGTTTGTATAGAGTATTATAAAGATTAGTTTCTACAGTTTCTGCCATAGCAAAAAAATGCCCCCGTTTCATAAGCTATTATAAAAATTCAGCAAATAAATATTCATGTTATTATTTCTTACATAAATATTCATAGAATAAATGGTTAAAAGAGTAACCATAGTAACCTTACCTTTTTATTTTTTAATAATCATATATACAAACAAGAGCACCGCATATGGATGTCACTGCTCGCCTGTTGGATTTTAGCTGCATACATTAAAGTTAACGTTAACAAAGGACAACAACACTGACAAGGCCACACGGACACAAGAGTTGTGACAATAGCTCGTATTTTTTTCTTTGAAAAACAGAAGGGCTAATAAAATTCGTCATTGTAACTCCTTGCAAGCTTGTTTCAAGCTTTTAATTAAGACAGTTTGTGATTTCTAAAGCAGACAATTCTAATGAATAGATGTAGCGACATCTTAGAGGTTCGTGCAGAAATAAGGACTTCTATATTTGTAATACTCCTCAGGCTCTTAACCGTTTACTCCATGAATATTCATGTAAGAAGTAATGATATCATGCATAATAATTAGCTGTATTGTTTTAACCCTTTCCCTCATATAAACGTGTTTTCACGCATTTGCAAACAGAGTAGACCCAGATCAGACGGCTCCTAGAGGAGCCGTCTGATCAGGGTCTACTCTGTTTGCTAATAGAATTTCAAAGATCTGTGTCTTTACTTTCTAAAATGGCTACAATTTTCCATCTTCCATATTTCGTTATAATCATTCTATCTATGAATATTCGGTAGGTATTGAAATTTGGAATGAACACAGAACAGGGAAAGAGTTAAATAACACATGAACATACAAATATTTAACCAAGAAAGAGAGTGTAGAATTAGATCTATATAGTATTATGTCATAAGCAAACAGAGCAGACCCTGAACAGACGGCTCCTATGAATCTGATCTAGGTGTACTCCTTTTGAAAGGCATATAAATGTGTAGGCATATAAATGTGTAGGCATATAAATGTGTATCTATTGAGTAAAGGGCCAACAGGACCTCTTATATGGGATGTTTTACTTTATGAGTACTCATTTATTGAATAAAAAATTATTCGACTTCAGAAATATTAACCCTTTCCCTGTTCTATGCTTATTTCAAATTTCAATACCTACTGACTATTCCTGGACAAAATAGTTACAAAGAAACATGGAAGATGGGGCATTGTAGCCATTTCAGAAAGTACAAGAACAGATATATCATATTCCATTAGCAAACAGAGTAGACCCTGATCAGACGGCTCCTCTATTTGCAAAGGCGTGAAAACACGTTTATATGAGGGAAAGGGTTAATTAGATAGATTTCTATAATGCAATATAAACACACAATAATGTGTCTATGGCACGTCTATATTATACCACAAACAAACAAAGCAGACCTTGATCAGATTACTTCGATAGAAGCTTTTTTATCAGGGTCTACTCTGTTTGCAAAGGCGTTAAAAGACATATTTATAGAGTATACCGTACTTTGGGAATAATTGGCATCATGATATTTTCGCCCCTTTGCTTCAAAATGCCCATGTTTTATTTTGGTCAGTTTAATTTTCGCCATTCCGGGATTAAATGGGCAAAAAATTAACACTATACATGAATGTAAAGTAGAAAAGATTGTTCTACCTTTGGTTAATTTCAAGTATTCAGGTTGTTATTGTTAAAACAGAAATGCTAGAAGTAGAAAGTGCTATTTCCGGTTATGTCTAATTTCAGGGATAAGCGTAAATAATTCTAATTGGTTCTGACATATGTGAAAATTATTGAATTGCACACTAACCATACAAGAAAGCAGTGATTAAACGCTCAAGCAATACCGCTGTAATTGCTGTTTGCGTATCTATCATGAATTAATTACGGTAGTGTCGCATAGGTGTTAATCTGTGTGTGTACAATGGATCAGTTACATATCTGCCAGAAAGTGTTATTTGTTTGTCACAGATATATTTTTGGTGTGTTAAATTTTTGCCCTTTTTGTACTTGGTGGCGAACTAGGCCAATTATTAACCACAGCCAATTATTCCCAAAGTACGGTAGTATTAATAGAAGCTCTTATATGAGATTCAGAAACTTAAAAACACAATTCTTTTGGAGGAGGCTTTGTTGGAATTTGACCCACAGTGAATGTTGCAGCTGTAAATTGTTGAACTTCCTCTGTAGTTAATTTATCCATTGAAGTGTACACAGGACTTTCCCCAGAAGAAGAAGGAACAGTTGCAGTATGTGTTTGATTTGCAGATGCTGACCCAAATGTAGAACCAGATGGAACCACTTGACTTGTTCCAAAAGCGTTCTGGTTGGAAGCGCTTGGTTGTGAACTAAATGTTCCAGAAGCTACAGGTGATGCCCCAGGTGTTCCAAAAACAGCAGGTTTTCCAAACAGGGACACCTTTGGAGTTGATGGAGTATTGGTTGACTGTTGCACTGGTTGTCCAAATACACTCGTCTGTCCTGAGCCTGTTAAACCCATACCAGTAAAGTTTTGACCAAAACCACCTGAACTCTGCCCAAATCCAGTGGAACTTTGCCCAATCCCACTTGAGCTCTGTCCAAATCCACTTGAACTCTGTCCAAATCCACTTTGGTTTGTCTGTGACTGCTGTCCAAATAATGACGATGAACCAGTCTGTCCAAACAATGACTGGTTTCCACTTTGACCGAAAGCTGACTGGCTGGTCAATTGCTGTTCAAAACCTGAAGACTGGCCACCAAAAAGTCCTGTACTTTGTTGAGAAGAATTGTCTGGCCCAAAAAGACTGGAATCTGAAGGAAAGATAGCATTACTGTTTGGTTATTTCTTGATGCAACTGATAACCCGAGTAAAATTTGAACCGTTTAACTCTTTACTCAATGAATATTCATGTAAGAAATAATGACATCAAAAATATTAATTAGATCAATGTTTACAATGCCACATGAACATAGAAATCTTTGGACACGACAGAAACTGACGAATCTTATCTATATCATTTTCATAAGCAAACAGAGCAGACCCTGATCAGAGGGCTCCTACAAGAGCCGTGTGATCTGGGTCTACTCTGAAAAGGTGTAGAAAGGCATATTTATTGAGTAAAGGGTTAACCTTCATAATTATGAACTTGATACATTAGCAAACACAAAAGCAGTAAATAAAACAAGAGGGCCAGAATGGCCCTGACATCGCTCACCAGACAATCAGATGTGTTTCTATTGAAAACTGACCGTCCCTGGGGCGGTGCCAATTTTGATCCCTGGGACACAATTTATATAACTTTTGTAGATGACCTAAATATGGAGCTATGTGCCAAATATGAAATCTGAGAACATTCCAGTTACAAGGGAGAAGATTTTCAAAGTTTGCACTATAAAATGGTTTCTATTGAAAACTGACCACCCCTGGGGTGGGGCCTATTTTGACAACAGGGGCATAATTTATATAACTTTTGTAGAGGATCGGAAAATGGTGCTATGTGCCAAATATGAAAGCTGAGAACCCTGTAGATTCAGAAAAGAAGATTTTCAAAGTTTTCACTACATGTATATGTTTCTATAGACAAGAGGGCCATTGAAAGTGTTAATTTTTCAGACAAACAAATTACAGATGACAGAAATCCTATCACTGCTGAGCATAATTTGACTGAAATTAGCACACAGTTTGGATTCTGATCTGACACATACGTAACTTCATATGTGGTTTGTACAAGAAAGTTAATTGTAAGATTGATATGTATTAATAGCCAGGGAATTTTAATTATGCAAGGCCATACAAAGTTCTGACTAAAGACCATCAAATGACCTCTCAAATAATCAACTGTTCCTCTGAAAAGGTATGTGTACCCTAGCATTCCAAACTGATTTTTTGCATTTGAATATTATATAAGAATTACTATGCTAGTAGTTTGGAAGTTCAGCTGTATTTTGGTGAGTTAGAAAAGTTGTTAAATGCGAGCCTTGGCGAGCATTTAACTACTTTTCTGACGAGCCAAAATACAGCTGAACTTCCAAACTACTAGCATAGTAATTCTTTTATCATGCAACTCCAAGAAAAATGGAGAAAATGAAGAAAAGGAAAGATTGCTAAAACGGTTTCGAAAAAATGAAAATACATTCAAGTACGAATTACGTGACGTCATGTTGGCATGCAGTGACGTCATCGACTTTTACAACATAAACAAACTTGATTTAATCCTTTTATATGGACAAATAGTTGAGACAAAGTTGAGCAAATGTGTTAATTTGATGTTTATGTTTAATTATGCCTTTTTCGTCCTTCTGTTTTCCTCCTATTGGCTGAACAAAACTTGCATTCCAGTGGGGTCAGTACATATGCACTATACCTCACAAAATACAGCGTCGACGTGGAAAATATTATGCTAGTAGGAAGTGACTGTATTTGGTGACGTTGCATGATAAAATAAATTATTACATAATAATTTCATATTCGTAAGTTGAACTTAATATTTTCAAGTAATACAATTTCATGTTAAAAAATATTTCATAATTTATTTAAAACCTTTAATTTGGCATTCTGGAGCCTTTACATGATTTACCCTTCTTCTGAACTGCAGGGCAGGTTATAATAATGTCATAATGCCAATCACTATTATTAATTAACCCTTCCCTCATATAAACGTGTTTTCACACATTTGAAAAATCAGTAGACCAGATCAGATGTCTCCTATAGGAGCCATCTGATCAGGGTCTGCTCTGTTTGTAAATGGAATTTGATAGATCTGTTCCTTTAGTTTCTAAAATGGCTACAATGTTCTACCTACTATATTCCATTATAACTATTGTGACGGACGGAAGATGCGGATCCGCACGCAGCAGACGCATTCAGCATCTGCTGCACGTGGACGCGTCTGCTTCAGCTATAAATAGAGAAGCGAGTAGCGGGACGAGAGAGTCGGTTGGAGAACTTAATGAATAAAGGCAGAAAGTGTGTTATCTTTGAGACTGTCGTTTATTGTGTATTTTCCCCCATGTAACATTTGGTGGCAGCGCTGGGATTATGGAGCTTACCAGTGATAGACAGGAAACGTCGACAACAGTGGTGAGTTCTAGTGATACACATAGGGGAAAGTGTTCTCGGGACCCGGTGGCAAGTTCAACGCCTAAACCGAATTTGCGGTCACGTGACAGAAGTGATATTGTGCAGGAGATAACTGAATTAACGAAAGAATGTGAAGCTCTTCGTACGGAGCTAGAACATTCTTTGAGTTTAAACTTAACTACGATCGGTGAACAAGGATTAAGTAATAAGAGAAGTTTTCAGTTACAAAACAGTTCAGCTGGACGGATTACTGTTCCGCGCGAGGAGAGTAATGTACCAAATATAAGTGCAAAGTGTACAGAGAATGAAGAGGCAAAACGTGACGCAGGTGCGACGCAAATAGGGAATGAACAGACGCAGTGTGTGTCTCAGGTGCAGTCTGAACAGCAGCATCGTGAACAGAGTGAAAACAAACAGGATTTAAGTGACGCAAATTGTAATGCACGGAATACAGGGAATAGAACAACGCCAGATAAACCAAAGGTACGTCCTGCAAATTATGATGGATCTATTCCTTGGAGAGATTATTTGGTTCAGTTTGAAATGGTTGCGAGTTTGAATGACTGGAATGAGCAGACAAAAGCACTGTATTTAGCTACTAGTTTGAGGGGCTCTGCACAAAAGGTGTTAAGTGACGTTCTGCCATCTAAACGGACTGATTACAGTACTCTTGTGTCAACATTAGCCAGTAGATTTGGATCCGAACATCAGGCAGAGATCTTCAGGGTTCAGTTACGGAACAGGGCGAGGAGAAAAGGTGAATCTCTTCCTGAACTCGCACAGTCCATACGTAGGCTTACTAGGGAGGCCTATCCCGATGCCTCTCATGAATTGCGAGAAACATTGGCACGTGATCAGTTTAAAGATGCATTAGGTGACTTGGATTTGAAGTGGAAATTGCACCAAGCTAATCCTAGAACGTTGGATGAAGCAACGCGCATCGCAATAGAATTGGAAGCGTTTCAGTTGGCCGAAAATCAGAAATGCACGTTTAAAAGTACGCGTGTCGTCGAAGGTGGAGAAAAAGTACTTAAAGTAGTAGACAGTGGAGAAAAGATTGATCGGATGGAATCAATGATTGAAAAGCTCGCGAGGGAAGTTAGTGAACTGAAATCAAAGTTTAATAGAAGCCCTCAGGAACTAGGAAACAGAAGCAATGGTAAACATCAGTCTGATGAAACCATTCAAAGGAAGTCATCATCTTCGTGTTGGATATGTGGTAATAACGACCATTTTAGGAGGGATTGTCCTAATCGGTTAGTTCCCAGTGGTAGAGTGAATACAAAGACAATGTCTCGAAAAATTTCAAATGAAGATGACGGACTGTATATTCAAGCGAACATTTAAGGTGTGCATGGCAGGTGTTTGATCGATACAGGATCAGTTGTTACGATTCTTTCACCTGATGTGTACAGCCGCATTCCATACTCAACAAGACCAAATCTGGAAATGGGTAATGAGTGTATACGAGCAGCTAACGGAAATCCCCTTAACGTATCTGGTAAAGCTGTGTTCTCATTAAGAGTGGATAATGTTCAATTCTCTACCGAGATGATAGTGGCAGACATAGATGTTGATGCCATTGTTGGATTAGACTTCCTGCGTGATAAGGAATGTGTGATTGACGTAGTGGGAGAAAAATTAAGTGTCGTGCGAAACAAGAATACGCCACAGAGTGAAGAAATGGTGTTAAAGTGTTGCAGAGTGTCGCTAGCTGACTCAATTGTGATCCCTCCAGGTCAGGAAGCCTTAGTTAAGGGCAAAGTTGAGACAAATGTAGATGTGAAAGATGTTTGTGTTACAAAAGCGGTTGAGAAGTTTTCAAACAGATATGGAGTGTTGGTGGCCAGATGCATCGTTGAGCCAAACAATGGGTTAGTTCCCGTTCGTTTGTTCAATACTGCGGAGAAGAGTGTAAAGCTTTATCGCAATACAGTAGCTGCTGAACTGGAAGAATGTGCTATTGTGAAAGCCGACAAAGTCAATAAACTATCAGAATGCACAAAAACACACAGTGAAGTTTTACCGCAGCATCTTCAGGATCTATTAGATGAATCTAGCGAACACCTAACAATAACAGAACAGAGACAAATCGCTTCTTTCTTGTCAGAGTTTCAGGATGTTTTTGCAAAGTCTAAGGACGACTTCGGCAAGACAGGGTTGGTGAAGCATAAAATTGACACTGGGACGGCACCTCCTATCCGACAGCCCCCAAGGCGTTTGCCAAAGTGTCAGTTAGATGAGGTGCAACATAAGGTCGAAACAATGCTAGAACAGGGTTTGATAACGCCTTCAGAGAGTCCATGGAGTTCACCGGTTGTACTAGTGTCAAAGAAAGGCGGGGATACGAGAATGTGCGTGGACTATAGGAAGATTAACGCTTTAACCATTAAAGACAGCTACCCTCTCCCACGGATTGACGAAACGCTCGACACACTTGGTGGATCTAGTTGGTTTACCACTTTGGACCTCTTAAGTGGGTATCACCAAGTGGAGGTAGATAAAGATGACAGGCAGAAAACTGCCTTTGCAACAGGTCATGGTGGATTGTATGAATTTCTAGTGATGCCGTTCGGCCTCTGTAATGCGCCGGCGACATTCGAACGGTTGATGGAAAGGATTCTGTCTGGACTGAGCTGGAAAATCTGTCTGCTTTACCTGGATGATGTAATTGTATATTCCCAAACAGTCGAAGAAGGAATTAATCGGCTTCGAGAGGTATTGCTGCGTTTTAGAAATGCAAATCTGAAACTGAACGCCAAAAAGTGTAAACTGTTTCAGAAGAGTGTTGTGTTCTTGGGTCATGTTATTTCCGAGGATGGAATTAAAACGGATCCTGTAAAAATAGACGCTGTTTCTTCTTGGCCGATTCCACGATCTGTAAAGGAAGTGAGATCGTTTCTCGGGCTATGCTCATATTACCGGAAGTTTATCAAGTCATTTGCAACACTAGCAAGGCCACTAACGAAATTAACAGAGAAAGATTCAAAGTTGTACTCGGATAATGAATGTGACGCTGCATTCCGTAGCCTGAAGCAAAAGCTTGTTACAGCACCAGTGTTAGCATTTCCAAATCCAAAACTGCCTTACGTAGTTGACACGGATGCAAGTGCGTTCGGGATATCTGCAGTGCCGTCTCAGATCAAAGACGGTAAGGAATCGGTGATAGCATACTACAGCAAAACGCTAAGTAAGGCTGAACGGCGCTATTGTGTGACGCGCAGAGAACTGCTTGCTGTAGTGAATGGAGTGAAGCAGTTTCATTGCTACTTATATGGCAAGCATTTTACAGTTAGAACGGATCATCAGGCTCTGCGTTGGCTGTCGAACTTTAAGAACCCCGATGGCCAGTTAGCGAGGTGGCTTGAGACTCTTAGCATGTACGATTACAGTATAGAACACAGGAAAGGGCGTTCTCATCAGAATGCAGATGGTCTCTCGCGTAGGCCATGCGGAGATTGTAAGAAGTGTGACCGACTTGAACAGAAAGAAAATATAGTGCAAGAAACTGAGTGCAGTGAAACCTGTCATGCATCGCGTTGTAGTCGGGACGTGGGCTGCTTTGCACTTGACAGAGAAAGAGAAACTGATACAGTGTATTCTCAGTGTGTAATGTCTGAGGAGCAATCTAAAGATCGTGATATTGCTAGGTTACGAGAGTTTAAACTCTCTGGGACTGAAAAACCAATCTGGCAAAACATTTCATCTGAAAGCCGTGACTTTAAAAGCTACTGGGCCCAATGGGACAGATTGTCAGTGATAAACGGAGTGCTCTGTAGGCGATGGGAGTCAAAAGATGGACGCAGAACTACGTGGCAGATGATTATTCCAAAGCAGCTAAGAGAGACTGTCCTCAAAGAACTGCATAACGCGCGCACTGCGTCACATCTAGGTGTCAGCAAGACTTTGGGCCGTGTGCGAGAACGTTACTACTGGGTTGGTTGTACGAGAGATGTAACTTTGTGGTGTCAAACGTGTGAGCTCTGCGCTGAGAGGAAACGACCTAAAGTAAAACCCCGTGCTCCCTTACAAACTTATACTGTTGGTGAATGGAGCGCATAGCTCTGGACATTCTAGGACCGTTACCCATATCAGAGCGGGACAACCGCTATATTTTAGTTGTGGCTGATTATTTCACGAAGTGGACGGAGGCGTATGCGATAAAAGACCAAGAGGCTCGAACCGTCGCTGAAAAATTAGTTGAGGAATTTGTATGCCGGTATGGAGTTCCCTTGCAAATACACTCCGACCAAGGGAGAAATTTCGAGTCTGCATTATTTCAGGATATTTGCAAGCTGTTAGGGATTGATAAAACTCGCACCACGCCTCTGCATCCGCAGTCCGATGGCATGGTGGAAAGGTGCAATGCAACATTAGAAGCAATGCTATCAATGTTTGTAAGTGAGGACCAGCATGATTGGGATGTGCATCTCCCTTTCGCGATGATGGCATATCGTTCAGCTGTGCATGAAAGCACTGGGTTTTCACCGACTGAAATGATGCTTGGTCGCCCTATTAAGCTTCCTGTTGATTTACTGCTAGGTGTTATTGTTCAAAGCAAGGAGGAACCTGTAGCGTATGTGGAGAAAACTAGACAAGTTATGGACAATGTATACCACTCAGCCAGGAAACATCTCTGCTTAGCGGCAGAAGCCCAGAAAATGCGCTATGATGCAAAGATGAGTGGAAAACTTTACGAGCCAGGAGATCTGGTTTGGCTACACAATCTCAAAAGAAAGAAGGGAAGGTGCAAGCCAAAGATTGTCCACTTTAATCGGCTGAAACGTTAGAAACAGATAGTCAGCAGACGCATGTGACGCAAGTTCTTAATGAAGCAGATCGCGTGACGACGGGACACGGAAATAGCAAAAGAACGCGTCGCTCTTTAGAACGGTCGTCAGCTGTTAGTGAAGTCCAGTCTGATAGACGCGTTTCTGATTCGGCGAGTGAGGATGGTAAAGAGTTTACGGGATCAAATCCAGTTGTGAACACCAGATCGCGTAGACGTGTGCGTAACTTGCCACCGCGTTTCCGAGAGCAGTTTGTACTTTATTAGTGTTGTGACTTATTAAATTGTGATGCAGTGTATGCATAGGGAATTAATGTTCATAGTGATTATTGCAATATAAAAATTTGTCTTGTGTGTTGTAAGAGTAAATTTAACTGGGATTTAAAAGTTAAGGTGTTTTATATTAGTGTTATTACGTGAATTATTGTGGAAATTACTGATCAGTGGGTGACAATTATCAGAGTTGGATATACTCAGTGAAATTAGTGTTACGTTTTGTTCTACTTGCAGACAATGTCTGAGCCTGCCCCAGGGAAAGCCAATGTTCACAAGTGTGATACGTGTGGGAAACAGTATAACCAAAAGGCGTATTTACGGAGACATATTCATGACATTCATTGTGGTGCGTTGATGCATTGTGAAAATTGTGCCTATTCTACGACGCGGAAATCTGACCTGCTGCGGCACAAAAGGAGCAAAAACTGTGTTACCAAAGTTGTTTGCAGCAACCTGGTGCTGACAAATGTGGCAGACAATGTGTGTGCTAAAGTGCCTGAAAATATGCCAGATTTGAATGTTTCTGTGCAGAATGTTAGTGTGGCTACACAGACGGACCAAGCGACTGAGTCGACTATTTTAAGGCCCGAAGAACTCGAGGTCCTAGGGGAATTCTTTATAAACACTGAGGGGTTATTTCCCCCGGACCCAATTAATGTTAGGGCAATTGCAGACATGCCAGAAAGCCCAGTATAGAGCAGCACTGTAAGCAGATCACCAAGGCAGATACCGATTAGTCCCCCACGTACGCCCCCAAGAGATCCACGGGGTCGATACTGTTTGAGACGTTTTGTGATGGGACATCGACCTTTTAACCCGGTACGCCTACATGTGGAAAGCAGATTACCCGGTTCGAGTGTGTATCGCTTTGTTGAGGAAACTGTTACAACTCCGGACAATTCTGTGTATAGTTTAAGGTATCAAGAGTTGGAAACCGTTCCTATGCAACAGTCAGGACAGTACATTCCAGACCTGTCAGATGTATCGTCAGCAGGGACTCCATTGCAGGACGAACACTGAGTTAATCTCATTAAGACTGACATAACAGTGTCATAATTAATCTTTAATGTTGTTGATTTGTTTTGTTTATTTTTATGTTTTGCTTACGAATGCGGGTCGCATTCTTCATTTAGAGGGGGCTGTGTGACGGACGGAAGACGCGGATCCGCACGCAGCAGACGCATTCAGCATCTGCTGCACGTGGACGCGTCTGCGTCAGCTATAAATAGAGAAGCGAGCAGCGGGACGAGAGAGTCGGTTGGAGAACTTAATGAATAAAGGCAGAAAGTGTGTTATCTTTGAGACTGTCGTTTATTGTGTATTTTCCCCCATGTAACACTATTTTGTCTATGAATATTCAGTAGCTTGTGAAATTTGGAAAAAAGGGCTACAATGTTCCACCTTCCATACTTCACTTTAACTATTTTGTTCATGAATATGCAATAGGCATTCAAATTAATAACAAACACAGAACAGGCAAAGGGTTAAGATCTCTGTCTACTACAGCTACTACCAGAGTAGAAATAGCCACTGGTCATCTCCCTATCTACTGCTTGACCTGATGACCTGTTTATGAGTAAAGATAAGATGCTTAAAAGTGCAGTCAGCTTCAAGTTTGCTAGAAAACTGGCCACCCTGGGGTGTAGCCAATTTTGACCACAGGAGCATAATTTATATAACTTTTGTAGAGAACCTGAACATGATGCTATGTGACAAATATGAAAGCTGAGAACCTTCCAGTTTCAGAGGAGATGATTTTTTTTATTTTCAAAGTTTTCACTATATGTTTCTATAGAAAACAATGCACCCCTGGGGTGGGGCCAATTTTGACCCCAGGGACATAATTTATATAACTTTTGTAGAGGACCTACAAATGATGTTATGTGCCAAAGATGAAAGCTGAGACCCCTGTAGATTCAGAGGAGAAGAAGTTTAAAGGTTCAAATTGTTGACGACGAACGACGCACGACACACGACGCACGCTGACGGACGCCGGACATCAGGCAATCACAAAAGCTCACCCTGAGCACTTTGTGCTCTGGTGAGCTAAAAATACAGCCTAATTCTTAATCTTTTACATGATGAAAATTTCATGTAACAGGGCAGTCCAATGGACAGCTAAATCCCCCGCCGCCACCTGAATTAAGACATAACATTTGACCTTCAAATGTGAGTTTGATCTTGAGCCGACATGACTGCCACATGTGTTCTGCATTTCATGAAAATCCTTCAAAGGGTTTAGAAGATATGGAGCGGACACGAAAATGTAAAGGAAACTGAAGGTTAAAACATTTGACCTTCAAATGTGACCTTGACCTTGATTCATTATGACTGCAACATGTGTTCTGCACATTGTCTCAACTTTGTTAACTTTTCAGGCAAGTTTCATGAAAATCCTTCCAGGGGTATAGGAGATATGCAATAGGAGACCCCACAGGAGCCATATGATCTAGGCCTACTCTAAATGCAAAATGAATGCGTGAAAAGGCACTTATATGAGGAAACATTTACGGCAATTGCTACAGTAATAATTATTCCATATCGAGGGCCTGGTGCAAAACTATTGTAACTCCTTCTCTTTGTGAAGGAGTTACAATAGTTTTGCACCAAGCCCTCGATATGGAAAAACAACAAAATGGTAATTAATGTTTAGCTAGGCTATGGATAAGATTTGTACTAATCTATCAAAATCTCTTAACCCTTCTCTTGCTGAATTTTAAAATACATTTCTCCATCCTTAACCATGCCCTGTGGTATAATTACATATATCTTCACTGTGTACAAGTATTTCGCTGTACAATCACTGCTGTGAAGTGCACTGGTTGCACAATCAACTTGTAAATAGTGCAGACCCTGATGAGACAGCTCCTGCAGGAGCTGTCTCATCTGGGTCTTCACTATTTACAGGTAGGTATATTGACGCGAATAGCAAGCGAAGGGTTAGCCCATTCCCTCATACTGATGCATTTTGACGCCTCTGTAAAAGTCACTTATTGAAACCATTGTGATAAATAGAGCATTTGCTTAATACAAGCAAGTGCTCTATTTATCACAATGGCTTCAAAACAACACAAAACTAAACATTTCCTTTTCTTTACTAAATGCTCCTTTTCCGTAGATTTATTTACTGCAGAGGTTGGATCTAAAACTAACCTACAGTATGAAGGAATGGGTTAATTCTCAGCCAAACTCTATCTTCCTGCGATTAGAGTCACCTCGGAAAAGTGATTCTATTGACTTGTAGCAAGATGAGCTATGACTGAGAAATACAAAACTATCTTTAATAATTTGAATTTCTAAATACAATCATTATTTACAGCCCTAGTTTAGAATACTTCTTTGTACAAATACTTGATTTCCTAAAGACACACCAAATCCTGACATAATGTCTGGAGTGTTTTAATTAGAGGAGAATTTATGAAATCCAATTACAATATTTCTATATTTCTCAACCAAACCCTACCTCATTGTACCCATTAGAATCTCCTCTTCTATGATGTGCTAGGTACAATGTACCAACAAAAGAGGATTTGGTTGAGAAATAATGACTTGATGGGACAGTCTCTTATCTACCGCCCTGTGTGTCTTTGTTATAATTTCATGTTACTGCAAGCATAGGTCCAGATAAGATGTGTAAATTAAATAACTTTCAAGAATAACTCCTTATTTCTCCACCAAACCCTATGTTGTGACCAATGTTTAGAATCGTCTCTTTGAGACGATTCTAAACAGTGGTCACAACATAGGGTTAGGTGGAGACATGACGATTTTAGTATCCGAGTACCACATTTATCTGTTGCTCTGAATGCAAGTACAGGTTAATGAATGAATGAATCATATTATTACTCACCACTGAACAGAGACGTTTGGCTGCTGAAAACACAAGTACAAGTGTTATGAAGTAAGTTACTGCATAACTCTGTCTAAACATTTAATTTCAAGCTGTACAGCAAAGTCAAAATTAATTAAGTCATTTGAAAATCTGTAATATTTGAATGGTACACGACATGGTATGAAGAAAACATTAACAATTTTGTCTATGAATATGAATATTCATGTTAGAAATAATGTATTGATGAATATAAATTACAGTAAAATGGTGATAATCCGAGGAGCAATTATTTGAGTATATGGTCTAATCCGAGGGAATTTGTACGGTACAAACATGAAATCTATAACTTTATAACCCTTTCCCTGTTCTGTATTTAGGCCAAATTTCAATACACACTGAATATTCATTAAACATATACATATAAAGCAATATGGAAGGTGAAACATTTTAGAAAGTAAAGAAACAGATCTATCAAATTCTATTAGCAAACAGAGCAGAACCTGATCAGACGGCTCCTCTAGCAGCTGTCTCATCTGGGTCTGCTCTGTTTGCAAATGCGTAAAAACACGTTTATAACTATGAGGGAAAGGGTTAATACAACAATATACAGTGTAATCCGAGTCTCGATAATCCGATTTTTCGAGCACACACCCCATTCCCTTCAATCAATTGCTTCATTAAATTACTTTCCAAATCTGAACATGCATCGCGGACACTTCGAAGTCAATTTATCATACCTCCTTAATTAATGTCTCACGTCTCTGTGTGCCCCCAGCAATTAGAGGCAGTGCTGTGTTTGTTTTGCAACGGCATGCGAATAACACTAGCTCCAATAGTATACATGTAAGTAGGCGGTAATTGTGAGTTGATAATTGGAGAACTTAATTTTCAGAGTGTCTGTGCGAATGCACAATCCATGCAATGGTTAATTTCAATACGGATGAAAAATATATATAATGTTACTTGATATCTAAGCAGGATCCAAACAGTTAACGAACCATCTCACTCACTCACATTAAAATATTTGGTCCGATGTTCTATTAGGGTTAGTTAATTTCATGAAGAGGTTAAAAACACGATATACCAGATGAACAAAATAAACTATATTGGTAAGAAATAACACATTTATTACTTATTCTAACGCTTAATAAATTTTATTTGTGATTTCATTAATCAGTAAAATCATGTAAGATAAACAAATTAAGTAGTAGATACGTAAACAAACAGTGACATTAACATTTCCCTCATATAAACGTGTTTTCACGCATTCACAAACAGAGTAGACCCAGATCAGACCGCTCCTAGAGGAGCCGTCTGATCTTGGTCTGCTCTGTTTGCTAATAGAATTTCAAAGATCTGTGTCTTTACTTTCTAAAATGGCTACAATTAATCTTCCATATTTTGTTATAATCATTTTATCTATGAATATTCAGTAGGTATTGAAATTTGGAATGAACACAGAACAGGGAAAGGGTTAAACATTTCTGTTGGCAAAAAGTACATGTACGTGCATAAACTGTACAATAAATTTGACATGTTACGCATATGAATCCACAAAGAATGATTTCATGGATAAATCGAGGGTAGCAGTAATCCATGCATTTTTACAGTTCCCAACAGTTCTCACCATTTTACTGTAGCTTAATATTTATAACGGCATATGCACAAAAATCAGTTTAGCCCTGGTTAACTGTACAATTGATCTATAAAATGCCACATTAAAGCAAAAAGAACAGACCTTTATCAAACAACTCATATAGGACCTGTCTGATCTGGGTCTACAAAGATGTTTAATAAACAACTTTGATGCAGATCAACTTAAAAACCAAGTATGTTATACCTCATTGAATCTCAAGCAGCAGTTTAATTGCTGATGTTTAACAAACGTTTTACCCTTTCCCTCATATAAATGTGTTTTCAAGCATTTGGAGCCGTCTGATCAGGGTCTGCTCTGTTTGCTTAAAGAATTTGATAGACCTGTTCCTTTAGTTTCTAAAATGGCTACAATATTCCACCTTGCATATTTCAATATACCTATTTTGTCAATGAATATTCAGTAGATATTGAAAGTTGGAATAAACACAGAACAGGGAAAGGGTTAATGGAAAGATATATGTTGGAGCATAAGTAGTTACCAGCATAGCTCAGCCTGAGCACTCTATAAGGTGAGCTATTAAGATGTACAGTAGTATAAAGTTATAAAACATTGCAATATGATGAAAGTATATTTACTGTAAATAACCCTTGACCTGATGAATATTCATACTAGACAATGCCATTTACGAATAATAATTAACTTAATCATTCTATTAAAACAATAAAATAAGGTGTAAAAATGAAAGACTATGAGGTAAAGGCATAATTAACAATAATCAAACATACCTGGATTGTCTCTTTCTCCTGTCATCATCAATGAATGAAATCTGAAACATAAAAGAACTATCATCACTACCAGCCAATGTCGTCATCCAGAGTTACAGATACAGGTGCATATCGAAATTTAAAAATTGTCATTTCTCCTCCAAACCCTATACTGTGACCACTCTTTAGAATCGTCTCTTCGAGATAAAGTTTGGTGGAGATATAAAGGAGTTATTCAGGAAAATGTTTAAATTTACTCTTCTTAACCCTTTCCTCCATAAAAATGACTTTCTACGCCTCTGTAAGAGTCACTTTATGAAACCATTGTGATAAATAGAGCATTTACTCCTATAGGAGCAAATGCTCTATTTATCACAATGGTTTCAAACTACAAAATTCTAAAAAATTTCGTTTTCTCTTGTTTATGCTCCTTTTCGGTAGATTTATTCAAAGTGGATTGATCTAAAAATAGCCTATGAGGTAATGGGTTAATTGGAGCTCTGATCCTCCATGAATAGTTATTAGCTGCATTCTTATAGTGGCATTATGAACAAGAGAAATGTTTGGCCATAGCAGAAACTGTAGAATCAGATCTATATGATATCATAAGCAAACAGAGCAGAACCTGATCAGATGGTCCCTATAGGAGCTTATGATCTGGGTGACATCTATTCTGTTTGCAACCCTTTATTCCAGTAACATCTTTGCAAACTGAGCAAAGGTATGGTAGATCAGAGGGCCCCTGTGAAAGCTGTTCGCCAGTAAGAAAGTATTCATCCTCAAGACATGATTACCAACGACTTATATTGTTTATGCACTTTATTGGTATACTTTCAACATGGAAAACCAAACCTGAACACAAGCGAGAGTAAAACAAGGGAGATAACCGTAAAGTATAATTTATACCCCAAAACCCATACTGTACCAGTACCATATCATGGCGCTATTTGCTAATGGAATAATATAGATCTGAATCTACACATTCTGCCATTGCAAAATTTTTCTGTATTTATATTCCATTAAAAAATAATATTATTGATGTCATTATTTCTCATGTGAAGTTAAAGTCACAATGGCTTGACTTATTTCAGAGCACAGCCTAATCAAGATCATATCAGCACAGTTACCAATAATATTTGAAATCTAGTCAATGGCTTAAGAAGAAACTTTTTAACATTTGCACAATAAACATATATGGAAAGTTACCTATTATTCATAATAGTATAAAACACAGGCATTTGCTTATGACTTTGTGTTGTGATCACTCTTCTAACAAGAGGGCCAGAATGGCCCTGAAGCGCTCACCAGACAATCAGAGGAGAAGATTTTCAAAGTTTTCACTATATGTTTCTATAGAAAATTAGCTGGCCCTAGGGTGGGGGCCAATTTTGACCCAAGGGGCACAATTTATATAACTTTTGTAGAGGACCTGAACATAATGCTATGTGCCAAATATGAAAGCTGAGAACCCTATATAGATTCAGAGGAGAAGATTTTCAAAGTTTACATTATATGCTTCTATTGAAAACTGGCTACCCCTGGGGCGGGGCCAATTTTGACCCAAGGGACATAATTTATAAAACTTTTAAAGAGGACCTGAACATGATGTTATGTGCCAAATATGGAAGCTGAGAACCTTCTAGTTTCAGACGAGAAGATTTTCAAAGTTTTCACAATATGTTTCTATTGAAAACTGTCCATCCCTTGGGCGGGGCCAATTTTGACCCCAGGGGCATAATTTATATAACTTTTGTAGAGGACCTGAACATGATGATATGTGCCAAATATGAAAGCTGAGAACCTTCCAGTTTAAGAGGAGAAGATTTTCAAAGTTTTCACTATACATTTCTATGAAAACTGACTAACCCTGGGCGAGGCCAATTTTGACCCCAGGGGCATAATTTATATAACTTTTGTAGAGGACCGGAACATGATGCTTTGTGCCAAATATGAAAGCTGAGAACCTTCCAGTTTCAGAGGAGAAGATTTCAAATTTTACTATATATTTCTATAGAAAACAAGGCACCCCTGGGGTGGGGCCAATTTTGACCCCAGGGGCATAATTTATATAAACTTTTTGTAGAGGACCTGAAGATGATACTATGTGCCAAATATGAAAACTGAGAACCTTCCAGTTTCAGAGGAGAAGATTTTCAAAGTTTTCACTATATGTTTTCTATTGAAACTGACCACCCCTGGGGCGGGACCAATTTTGACCCAAGGGGCATAATTTATGTAACTTTTGTAGAAGACCTGAACACGATGCTATGTGACAAATATGAAAGCTGAGAATCTTCTAGTTTCAGAGGAGAAGATTTTCAAAGATTTCACTATATATTTCTATTGAAAACTGACCACCCCTGGGGCGAGGCCAATTTTGACCCCCGGGGCATAATTTATATAACTTTTGTAAAGGACCTGAACATGATGCTATGTGCTAAATATGAAAGCTGAGAACCTTCCAGTTACAGAGGAGAACATTTCAAATTTTACTATATATTTCTACAGAAAACAAGGCACCCCTGGGGCGGGGCCAATTGTGACCCCAGGGGCATAATTTAATATAACTTTTGTAGAGGACCTACAGATGATGCTATGTGCCAAAGATGAAAGCTGAGAACCCTGTAGATTCAGAGGAGAAGATTTTTAAAGATTCAAATTGTTGACGCTCTGGTGAGCTAAAAAGTGGTCACAACATAGGGTTAAATGGAGAAATAAAGAGGTCATTCTTAAAAATGTTTTAATTTTTTGTATATTATCTTGACCTCTGGAATAATGACCGACAATATACAGCAGTACCCATTATATCAGATAATACAAACTGATGAGGTGTCCACTTACCAGCCTCTGTTTGAGATTCATACTGGGATTCTTAAGCTCTTGTTTCTGAGAGGCTACCTCCCTGAGCAAACTGGCAACTTTCTCCACCTGAAAATAGATAATTACATAAACATTTTTTGAGGCTAAACATTTTTCTTAATAAAGATGCATATTTATACATTTGCAACGGCAATAAAATGTGTTTCCCAGTTTATCATTTATTCCAAATAATATCATCTCATTAGTACAGTAAAACCCCGCTAATGCGACCACTTAATTAATAAACATGTGTGTCTTTATAAGCAGGTGGTTGCTTAATGCAGGGCAAAAGTAATGCAGAAAGCTCCCCTAGGAGCTTTCTGCATTACTTTTTCCCTGCATTAAGCTACCACCTGCATTTAGCACCCAGAATTAGACCTCTTTTAGGTGGTCGCATTAGCGGGGTTTTACTGTACATGTATTCATGTTAAATGGAACATGTGAAAGGGATTTTATTTATAAACTGTAAAAACTGTAGAATCACATATCAATATTTCATAAGGAAACAGAGCAGACCCTGATCAGACAGCTTCTACAGTTGTCTGATCTGTGTCTACTCTGTATACAAGGCGGGACGTTTCTATGATTCATGGAGGAAAGGGCTATAAATGCAGAAAGAATGCTAAATGTAAAGATCTCCTGAGGGTGTGTTCTACATAACTTTTGTCCTGTATCAAGATCCCATATGTCTTAACCCTTTCCTTCATGTAGACGCTTTTTCACGAATTGGCAAACAGAGTAGACCCAGATCAGACGGCTCCTATAGGAGCCGTCTGATCAGGGTCTGCTTTGTTTGCTTATGAAATAATATACCGGTAGATCTCACTCTTCAGTTTCTTCCATGGCCAACCATTCCTGGGTTTGTATGCCAGTATAGAAATGAACCTAATTAGTATTCATGAAGTCATTATTTCTTACATGAATATTCATGGAGTAAAGGGTTAACCCATTCCTTCATATTGACGACTTTTGACGACTCTGTAAAAGTAACTTTGTGAAACCATTGTGATAAATTTATCACAATGGTTTCAAACTACAAACTTCTAAAGTTTTCCTTTTCTCTAGTTAATGCTCCTTTTCGGCAGATTTATTCAAAGAGGTTGTATCTAAAAATAGCCTACCAGGTAATGGGTTAATGACTCAAAACTATGACTTATCACTCTTCAGAGAGGTTCTGCTGTAGTTCCACCCACTGACAGTGCAAATATAGTCTAATTATGTGACATTTGTAAAAGTTCAGTATAATAAATAATTTACAGGGACATAACTCTGAAATGTCTCAACTAATATGGCTGAGAACTGCACCAGTCCATGGTTACTATATGCAGAAATATTGAGACCAAACTTAGTGAAGGATGGATACAGGCAGACCATGGTCCATGCTTATAAAACTTTTTAGTTGAGTCTGAGTTCGTTCTCAAGCTTTTGATTGGACCGATTTGAGTTCTCAAGCTTTTGATTGGTCAGATTTGAGCCAAAGGCTCAAATCTGACCAATCAAAAACTTGAGAACGAATTCAGACTCAACTAAAAGTTTTATAAGTATGGACCCTGGTCCTACAGCTTTTATCTAAGCTAACAATTTCTTTTTGAATTTTTACGTTATAAAAATTACTTAATGAATAACCATGAGGTGATAAATTCATGCATAAATGTTCATTAACCCTTTCCTCCATAGGCTGTTTTTAGATCCAACCTCTTTCAATGAATCTACCGAAAAGGAGCATTTACTAGAGAAAAGGTAACATTGAGAATTTTGAAGTTTGAAACCATTGTGATAAATAGTGCTCTATTTATCACAGTGGTTTCAAGAAGTGACTATTACAGAGGCGTAGAAAGGCGTATTTATGGAGGAAAAGGTTAAGGAAAGGGTTAAAACAAACCCCAGAATTAGACACATTCTAGGTGGCCATTTTAGATAGGCTTTACTGTACCAATAACAAACACTTACATATATGTTAAAGGTCCCTTGAGCCCGTGCTTCATAGGCCTCATGTCTCAGTTCCTCAAATGACATGTCGGTAAACCCTGTAAAATATTTGGCGGAGAAATGATTTAGTGTTTGAGTACACACATTTATCTGTCGCTCTGATTATACCCTTACACATATTCGCAAACAGAGTTGAGCCAGATCAGATGGCTTCTCAAGCAGCTGTCTGATCAAGGTCTGCTGTTTGCTTATGAAATTATAATAGATCTCACCTTACAGTGTCTACCGATACTAAAAATTCATGTATACATATGCCATTATGAACAAAATGTGTTTGTGAAACACTTTACCCCCGATATGACCTTTAGCCTTGATGTATGACCGTAACCTTAATAAGTCAGCCCTAAACATTTTTGCCTTCATAAGTTGCACATGCATGCCAAGTTTGATGGATGAATGTTGAATAACGACAAAATTATTGCCAATCTATATTTGACCCGTAATTTGACCTTTGACCTTGATGTATGACCTTGACCTTAGTAAGTCACCACTAAAAATGTTCAAACAGACGAACAGACAGGGCAATAATGTCATTATTTCTGACATGAATATGCAACAAGTATTTAGGATTAACCCTTCGCTTGCTATTCACGTCAATATACCTACCTGTAAATAGTGAAGACCCAGATGAGACAGCTCCTGCAGGAGCTGTCTCATCAGGGTCTGCACTATTTACAAGTTGATTGTGCAACCAGTGCACTCCACAGCAGTGACTGCAAAGCGAAATACTTGTACACAGTGACGATATATGTAAGTATACAACAGGGTATGGGTAAAGAAGGAGAAATGTATTTTAAAATTCAGCAAGCAAAGGGTTAACATGCGCCAAGTTCAACTACCTGCTCCAACAGAGCTGTGCTGATTTTTATTTATTCCACAACTCAAATGAGCAGACCCTGATCAGATGGATCCTTGAGGATTCAGTGGAGAAACAAAGGAATGATTCTTAAAAAATATTTACCCACTTTATGTATGTTTGTTTCGTTTTTGACAGTATGTTCTGCTAGATGAATAGACAATGATATGCTATACACTCTGACAGCCAGATCATTACATTATACCTGGTAAACTTTGGGAGTCCTTCTCAAATCCAAGACAGGAAAATGGCCACATGTTGCCTCCTTCCCACGTCTGTTGCACCTCTCCTGCTAGACCTTTTCTGTTAAAAAAGTACAACCATAACAAACAAATATTATAACAAAAATTAAAACATATTTACAAAAGTCAATCATAAAATCATAACCCTTTTCATGATAACTATTCAGTTAATATATTATAACAAAAATTAAAACATATTTACAAAAGTCAATCATAAAATCATAACCCTTTTCATGATAACTATTCAGTTAAGAAATCATAAATGTGTGAGTACTAATAGGCTAATACTTTTATAATCAGAGCAACAGTAAAGGTGAGTACTCAAATGTGATGTGGTGTTAGGTGGTCTAGTAGTAACGCACTTGACTACCAATCTGGAGGTCCGGGTTCAAGTCCCGGTCCCTCCTGGAAATTTCAGAGATGTTTTTCAGTGTCTCCCACCCGCACCTCCTCTCCACCGGGTTAAAATGGGTACCTGTGAGGGTCACTAGCCGGTACTGTGGCTGCATGACTGCGCCATATATTAGCAGTGCTAAATATTGTAGGCAATACTCAATGACCAGAGGAGTAAATGTACAGTCGGCTGAACGGTCATTCGGACTGAAAGTAGACTATAACTAGGTACTTTTTACTCAAATACTAAAATTGTCATTTCTTCACCAAACCCTACATTGCAACCACTCTTTAGAATCATCTCACGAGTTTCACAACATAGGGTTTGGTGAAGAAATTAAGAAGTTATTCTTGAAAATGTTTTAATTTACACATCTTATCTGGACCTCCGTATAATGACATCATGAAAATGGTAATTTTTCACCCGAAACTGTAGAATTAGATCTACACCATTCAGGAATCAATCAGAGCAGTCCTGATCAGACAGTTCCTGCAGGAGCCATATGAACAAGGTCTTCCCGGTTTGCAAAAGGTATGGGTTTAACTCTTTTCTCCATATACAGTAGAACCGCTCTAATGCGACCACTTAATAAATAAACATGGATGTCTTTATAAGCAGGTGGTTGCTTAATGCAGGACAAAAGTAACGCAGAAAGCTCCTCTGGGAGCTTTCTGCATTACTTTTGTCCTACATTAAGCTACCACCTGCATCTATCACCCAGAATTATACCTCTTTTAGGTGGTCGCATTAGAGCGGGTTTACTATACATGTATATGCATTTTTACACCTTTGTACGAGCCTGTAGGAGCCACCTGATCAATGTCTGTTCTGTCTGCTAATGAAGTAACATGAATATGATTCTAGTTTCTTTCATGCCCAAAATAACCTTGTTCAATTATCAGTATGAAAACTCATTTTATTAATATGCATGATGTCATTATTTCTTACATAAATGGTCATGAAGTAACAGGTTAAAGAGGAATCATTTTCATTAATCTTTTTGATTCGTAGAAACTTTCAACTGCAAACATATTGACATCTGCGCCATTACTAAAAAGTTTATTTTTTATCCAAAAAAAACCACACAAACAGAAAATAGTGTCTGAGTATCAAACAGTTTTGATCCTGATAAAATGCCAAGTCACGCAATACATGCATATCTCATCTAGATCCATACAATTTGCAAAGGTCATAAGAAATTGATTCATAGTTTTAAAAAAGTTAACCCTTTCCCTGTTTAACCCTATTTATATAAGAAATTATGACATCATGAATATTTATAGCTGTATTTTTATAAAGTAAAATTTTCAAGGAAATGCTTTGCTTCAACAAAAGCTGTAGAATCAGATCTATATCATATCAAAAGCAAACAGATCCTGATCAGATGGCTCCTAGAGGAGATGCCTGATCTGGGTCTGATCTGTTTGCAAAATGTGTGAAAAGGCGTTTATATGAGGGAAAGGGTTAAAGCTACTCGCAAATTACTGAATGGAGTCTATCAGTAGATGATAAACAATTCTGCTTTGATTAGGGTTAACCCTTAACTCAATAAATACGCCTTTGCAAACAGAGTAGACCCATGTCATATGGCTCCTGTATGAGCCGTCTGATCAGGATCTGCTCTGTTTGCTTATGAAATAATATAGATCTTATTCTATCTTTTCTGACATGGCCAAAAGTATATGTGTACATATGCTATATGTTATAAAAACAAGATGTGTTTGTGAAACACTATGCCCCCTCATATATTGACCTCTGACCTTGAAGGATGACATTGGCCTTGACATGTCACCCCTCAAAATGTGCGGCTTTATGAGATACATATGCATGCCAAATATCAAGTCTCTATCTGTACTGGCTCAAAAGTTAAGACCGATGTTAAGGTTGCGTTAAAGTTACAGACAAAGAAACAGACAATTTGACCTTTGACCCTGAAGGATGACCTTGACATGTCACCCCTCAAAATGTGCAGCTTCATGAGATACACAAGCAAATATCAAGTCTCTATCTCTACTGGTCCAAAAGTTATGGCCAATGTTAAAGTCGGTGATTTGACCCATATATTTGACCTCTGACCTTGAAGGATGACCTTGACCTTGACATGTCACCCCTCAAAATGGGCGGCTTTATGAGATACATATGCATGCCAAATATCAAGTCTCTATCTGTACTGGCTCAAAAGTTATGACCAATGTTAAAGTTGCTGACAAACAGACAGACAGGGCAAAAACAATATGCCCCCTGACTATCGTCAATGGGGGCATAATAAACTATTCAAGATGATGTCAATATTTCTTACATACATGAATATTTCAGGTAAGAAATAATATCACGAATATTAATTAGATTAACCCTTTCCTCCATAAATAAGCCTTTCTGTGCCTCTGTAAAAGTCATTTTTTGAAACCATTGTGATAAATAGAGCATTTGCTCCTAAAGAGCAAATGCTCTATTTATCACAATGGTTTCAGAGCTACAAAATTCTAAAATAAATCCTTTTCTCTAGTTGATGCTTCTTTTGGGTAGATTCATTCATAGAAATGTGCATTTATGGAGTAAAGGGTTAATTTCTTCACCTATACTTCAGGCCTCACTTACACAATTTCTGCTGGTGACAGCTGAGTAGTTTGACCTGCAGTAGTCCTGGTCTGTTGTTGCTGAGCATCTGCAGATATCCATCTGTATGGGTTCTGGTTGGTTGTGTAAGAATCTTTAAATGACACACGATTGCTCTGGTTCTGATTTCTTCCTCCGCCAAAAAGCTGTCTCTGGGCTGTGGTAGCAAAACCTTGGGAATAATTATGAAATAGAGGACAATTATAGGTGTCTGTGTATGACAGAAGTTTATTTAAATGAGTGAACACAAAAGATGCTGCTAATTTCATGGGTGCCACATCCATGAGAAAAAAGTTCATGTTGATATTAACCCATTCCCACTTAGGCTATTTTTAGACCTAACCTCTTTGATTAAATCTACCAAATAGGAGCATTAACTAGAGAAAAGGATTTTTTTCAGAATTGTGTAGTATTGAAACCATTGTGATAAATAGAGCATTTGCTCCTGTGGAGCAAATGCTCTATTTATCACAATGGTTTCATAGAGTGACTTTTACAGAAGTGTCAAAAGGCGTCAATATGCGGGAAGGGGTTAACCATTGCCATATCATAAAAATGCCTTTGCAAATAGAGTAGACCTAGATCAGATGACTCCTATAGCAGCCGTCTGATCAGGTCTGCTCTGTTTACTACAGTTTCCACCAATACCAAAAAGTCCTGTGTACATTATGCCATAATAATAAAAATTCAGCTAATGAATATTCATGATATCATAATTGCTTAATGCTTACATGATGATGAATATTCAACTGGTAAAGGGCTAAAAAATGAAATAAAATTTCCACCACAAACCAAAACAAATAATAAATTCTATGGCTTACTTTCTCTTTAACTCTTTCCTTCATATAAATTCATTTTGATGCATTTGCAAACAGAGTAGACCCAGATCCTATAGCAGCCATCTGATCAGGGTCTGCTCTGTTTGCTAATGGAAGATATTCAGTAGGTATTGAAATTTGTAATAAACATAGAACAGGGAAAGGCTTAATCCATGAACATTCATAAGAAACAAACATTAGTTAACCAGCTATTTTTTATAACATATGGATGCTCAAATATTTGGCCATGACAATACTTTAGAATCAGATCTACAAGGACTTAATCGTGGCCTGAGCTTACTGGAGAAAAAGTAACAATCATATATATATATACACACAAAATTACATCAAAATATGTAAAAGTATAACATCTCCCTATACAACATAAAACTACAGGATATATATGCTTAATACGCGGCACATGCTGGCGACATCCACAACGTCATAGTTGTTCAAGTTTGAACGTAATGCGCAGAAACATTCACTGCTTTTCAAAGTACTCCCCTTTATGTGTGACTTACGATGCCGCTTTACCCACTTCTGGTACACATCGCTGTAACAACCACTGTCTAATGAATGGTTGAACTGTTGAATATATATGGTGGGTGCACAACTTGCTGAAAACTATGTACCGGTACATCGATTTCAAGCTGTGACATTTTTAAGTCAGATTTTAATATGCGTTGGGACAGTTGGTTCACTTATTCCAGTATACTCTGCAACATCTCTCACCATCTTGCGTCTATCGCAGTCAACTTTAGCAGCCATAATGTTACAGATATCCTTGTAGGGTTTACGCCCACGCTGTACACTATGCACCCATCCATTGCCACTTAAATTACGCACAAGGCTCCAGGAAACACTACTTATCTCTCTGTGCTTTTAAGTTTCTTAATGTGTCTGTTAGTGTTAAGCCGGCCTGCACACAGCTGGATCGCCGTTCAGCGCGATTTCTTCTCCTACAACGTCATCATTTTCATAAGGTAGAAATTCTAATGGATGACATTCAAAGATGTGTGATTTTCATATAAATAACATCTGACGTTCGAAATCTTCTGCAAATTGTTTGTCACGCTACATTTTAATCTAGCTTGAAAAATATCATTTTTATTTAATGTGCAGATCTCTGTAATGGTTTTCAATGCATTTTCTGGGCTGAGCCGGATACACCTACCGTGGCTCTATTAATCATGCATAATTATCATTTTATGACTACATGATTGTATTGTAATTTATCATTCATGCAACTACTTTATTGAAATAGAATGACTGAAGGCATATTGCAGAATATTATGATGACTGTGCGTCAGGTAAAAAAAAAAATATATAAGCAAAGTCCACAATTTACTGGGCCAACCATAGAGGCTTGTATATTACTTAATTGGCAATTAAGCAGATTAATCAGAATTTCGCTGTCAGTTTTCTGATCAAGGTGTATGTTTTTGATATATTGTGAAGAAGATAACTTCACTTGTTTCATGTGTTATCTATTTTTGCCTTCTGGTTCATTATTGAAGCTAAATTTACAAGTGCACTCTAGTTGCTAGTTGTCTGTTTAGTACTACCACGTTGCCATCAATACTGATCACAGGCTCAAACACAATACTGCAGTGTATTGTGGCAAACAGTATCACATAATTTCATCTACCCTACTGCAGGACCCTCTACGGTCAACAATCATTCTTTCCATGAACAATTCGAGATTGGAACAGCCTTCCTGCAGACCTCATGTCAGTACGGTCAGTTGACGCTTTCAGAGGTCAGCTGGCCAAACACTTTATCTAACTTTTTTTTTATTGATTTTATCTTGCACTGTACATTTTCCCACTTTTATCTCATTTTTTCTTCTCATGCGCACCCTGGCAACAGAGACATATAGATACATGTATGTATATGTCTCTGCTGGCAAAAATCTTCAGTCAGTTGAAGGCGGCCAGTATTTGGAAGAAGAAGGATATTGTCATTTTCTTCTAAGAACCATTTCGGTGAGACCAGTGTCTTCTGACCAGAGGAACAAGGTAATGTAATGTAAATTCGCATATGAGTGTTTCGTTTCACAGATTGCTGTTTCCAGTCTCATCAAGACTACCTCTGATTTCTAGTACAGCACCATTGAGACATGTACACACCTAGCCTGAAGTTCGGTCGACTACTAGAATGTCCGAATTATTAGCACGTGTACTGTATGCTTACCTTGACTGCTTCCACTCGGGTGCTCATTGAAACACTTATTGCCATATCGACAATTGCCTTGCAAAAAAAATCGACACACTACCATTTTGATAATGTTTATGAAATCAGGAACTTATGACCTTTCATAATAAACACAAAGGAGATGAAACGAAAGTAACGCCGTAAAGTGAATGCTTTTAAAATCGTATCCTGTCGGATGAGAATCCGGTGGGCTGAGGGGCGTAGGCTATAGATAGTTTGCCCCGCCTTCTTTTCCATACGGTTTAACCCTTTCCCTCATAGGCTATTTATAAACGTGTTTTCATGCATTTGCAAACAGAGTAGACCCATATCCTAGAGGAGCCGTCTGATCAGAGTCTGCTCTGTTCGCTAAAAGAATTTGATAGATAGGGTACCCTTAGATACGATAACGTAGCTCTATTCCTAGTCATTATCAGTCTTACAGCTACGATATCGCATCTAGGGTACCCTATGTTCCTTTACTTTACACCACTGTGTGGATATCTATCTATCGGCCCTCTTTCTTTTAGCCTTCATTTAGGAGCCGTCTGATCAGGTTCTGCTCTGTTTGCTTATGATATAATAGCTATGTAGGCCTATAATTCTCCATGACCAAACATGTCTCAATGCAAAGGGTATTACAACAACTAAACTAATTAATTTATATTAATTGCGTCGTCATTTCATGGAGTAGGCTAAAGGGTTAAAGTTAAAGGTAGCCTACTAACAAATCAACGATAATCTTGAACATTAATTATTCAATCGCGTGCTGACGTGAAAGATAACACGAAGTAAATACTGTATTTACTCCGTGAAGATAATAAACATTGAATATGCTCGCTTCGGACAGAGACATATAAATTCCATTAGCAAACAGAAGATCCTGACCAGACGGCGCCTATAGTAGCCGTCTGATCTGGGTCTTACTCTGTTTGTGAATGAGTGAAAAGGCGTCTAGATATGAGGGAAATGGTGTATCAGAGACCTATATTACGTTTATATGTCTCTGGCTTTACGAGCAAAGTTAGTGAAGCCCGAAGGGCTTCACGTGAATCTTTGCTCGTAAAGCTATGCGTTGTATAACCTCATGAACACCGGGAGCACGTCATTTATTTCTTATATTTATATTCCATTGTATTTCTTATATTTCAACGGATTTTTTTTTAAATATTATATACCGGTCACGTAATAGCCGCTATCTAGGTCGTTGCCAGATTCGTTTCTACCGTAGTAGGATTGTTGGAGATAACGCTCCTTACTTCACGTGTACATAACACGGAAGTGACGTTACGTCGCATGGGAACAGACGTTGATTAATAGAGTTTGAATGTAGTACGCAAAGAGAGAATTGAGAGAAGTAAATTGTGAAAGAAGAAGACGTATCAATCATCTATTCCCGTCCCATATAGACAAGGATCTCTATATATGGTATGAAAAATAGTCCCAAACACATTATAAATATAGAATGAATACAAGATTTTAATCAGTAAATTGTCCAGCGGAATTCTGGGAAAAGGAGAACCGACTCAAACCGGTATTGAAATGAACGTTCATGGGAAAATGCAACTTTCTTTTTAGAATAAAGTTACATAAGGACGTTGCAGGGCGAATGTAAATATTTCATTATAAATGTTTTTTTTAATATTCAGTAGGTATTAACCATTCGCTTGCTATTCACGTCAATATACCTACCTGTAAATAGTGAAGACCCAGATGAGACAGCTCCTGCAGGAGCTGTCTCATCAGGGTCTGCACTATTTACAAGTTGATTGTGCAACCAGTGCACTCCACAGCAGTGATTTCACAGCGAAATAGGCTACTTGTACACAGTGAAGATATATGTAATTATACAACAGGGCATGGATAAAGAAGGAGAAATGTATTTTAAAATTCAGCAAGCGAAGGGTTAAAAGTTTGAATAAACATAGGACAGGGAAAGGTTATACATGAATTGACTGAGTAGTATTTTGCTGTCATTCTAATAGGGGTAGCTTTAAGGCACAGTCATGTGGTTTAATACCAAGGCATCCTTCTCATTCTCAAGTATCTGATTGGTCAGATGATTGATAATGATCTCAGACTCAGGCTCAGAAGTTTTATAACCTCGGACCCTGGGCACATGTCCAGTTCCTCATACACTACTGGGTGGACATACTTTCACAGATGAACAAACTTCATGTGTAAATGAAATTCAGAAGGGAAGTTTTGTACCAGTCGTTTTTCCAGTGTTATCTTATAGTGAAACAAATATTGTGCGTCCAACTGCTCAAAAACCATTGTATACGTATAGAAGGGATTTTTGCTTCAATCATTTTTACCAGAGCTATTGAACTTTGATTCATAATATAACATACGAGGGGTGTTCCAAAAATAATGTCACTTGCATCGGTGCTCATATAGCGGAAGTGCTTTTGTTCATTTTAATTTGCTCTGCCCTTCAAAATACTCTCCGCCAGCCAGAATACACCTTTTTAGCCGGTCAATCCATTTTTGGAAGCATTTTTCATACTCTTCAATGGGGACGGACACCCATCAGACACTGATAAACAGCAGATCCAAGGGCATTTCTCGAATTGTATCTCCTTCCAGATAAATGATATTTAAGTTTTGGAAAGAGAAAATAGTCGCAGGGGGCCAAGTCTGGCGAATACGGAGGGTGCGGAAGGACGGTAACCTTCTCTGACTCCAAAAAGTCAGTCACAATACGTGCCTTGTGAGCGGGTGCATTATCATGCAAAAGTCGGACATACTTAAGTCCTGTTTTGGGGCGGCTACTTTTGTAGTAGTTCTTCAATTTTCTCAGAACAACGTTTTTATAGAACTTGCCTGTGACCGTTCTGCCTTTTGGCACCGGGATTTGAATAGCTGGACCCTTATTAGTGAAAAAAATAGCATACAAAACCTTCTTTACCGTTCGTATTCGTTTGGCAATACTTGGGCGTCTGGCATTTTTAGTGGCCCATATTCGGCTGGAAACCTTCCGCTTTGGTTCAAAATAATACACCCAGGTCTCATCACCAGTGACTATATTATCAAAAGCCTTTTTACTATATTTTGGGTACATTTTGAGAAGTTTTTTTGCCATTGTTACACGCGTCTTCTTTTGCTCATCCGTTAACAAATGGGGTATCCATCTTGCATTTATCTTTCTAACTTTTAGGTGTTTCTTCAAAATTGCATGAACTCTTGCTAACGACAAGTTTGTCATTCGAGCCAATTGTCTTACGGTGAATCGAGCATCAGTTTTGAGGATATTTCGGATTTTTTCTATGTTACCTTTGGTCGTAGTTGTTGCAGGACGACCTGGGCGAGCAGCATCTTTCAGTTGCTGCTGCCCAGCACTAAATTTAGCTACCCACCTACAAACAGTCCTGTGGGACATTTGGCCCTCCCCATAAATGTCACACACCTCGCGGTGAATATCTACAGCCTTTATGCCGAGTAATGACCTACCTTTTATATAGGCCCTAATTTCAAGAACATGTTCAGCTCGTTTTCCTGTCATTTTGTGTATAGTCTAACGAATAGGCTATGAAACGATGTACACTGTACCGAGGCAAGTGAACGTGTGGACGAGATATTTACCTGTGTCACGAGCCAGTGATCACTCAATCGACACGAGGTTGTTTTGTGCATGAATTGCACGATTTCCGCGAAATAAAGCACAGATGACATTATTTTTGGAACACCCCTCGTATAGTGAAAAGTGCTTGATTTTGAGACAATGTCGCTTTGGTGTGTGTGTGTGTGTGTGTGTGTGTGGGGGGGGGGGGGTGTTAAATTTTTCACAGAGACGCATATACATACATGTACTTTTAAATAAACCCCCCCCCCCCCCCCGGACACCTCACTTTTGCGGATAACAACATAGTTCCATGCAGTAATTTTGATGTTATTAAAATTGGACTGTTCATTTTGGAGATTTGTAAATATTTTCAAATACAGTAGAACCTGTCTTACGCAGCCATTCATTTATTGAACATATGAGTACGTGTCTTTTCTTAGATATCAATATGATTTTTGCAGATTTCGATAAAGGGTACCTAGTTGCCAAATACCATTCAAATTGGACCACCGGTGTTGAAGATTTTTCAAGTGTTCTATATAGTTATACATGTATAAGGAAATCTAGCGTTGCCCCTGCATTTTGAGATATCAACATAATTTTAGCAATTTTATTAGAGGAGACTATTCATATTAAATACACGTATCATGCTATTCTGGCCATTGGTTTTGGAGATGTTTAAATATTGTTTTTCTCTTTTGGTTGGCACGGCAACCAGAGTTCTTAATGGATCCAGATTATTTCAGCAATTTTGATGGAGCGTGATACCAAGTCCATTTATCTAAAGTTTGATTACATTCTGCCATGTGGTTTAAGAGATGTAGTTTAAACCAATTATTGATGGATGGACGATCATAAAAGCTCACCTGATTATACCAAGGTGAGCTAAAAATCAGAAGAAAATATTTATAGACTGCATTAAAATGGGTGGTGGATTGTAGTAATTGGAAACTAAAGGAAACAAAACAAGTTTTATATAGAAACATTTTTATTGAGGTCTGTATGTTTTATATACATGTAAGTAGTAGCACATGTATCATGATGTGATAAATATTGCACACTGACACAGCTGGGAAGTAGATAACCTATAGCTTCATGATAACGAAGACTGCAGCTTCTACTCAAGGTCTGAATATTAACCATTTACTCCATAAATGAGCCTTTCTACGCCTATACAAACAGAGTATACCCAGATCAGATAACTCTTACAGGAGCCGTCTGATCAAGGTCTGCTCTGTTTGCTTATGATATGATATAGATATGATTCTACAGTTTCTACCATGACAAAAAACCCAACTCACATGCTCATGTGCTATTATAACAATCTAACTGATATCCATGGTGTCATTATTTCTTACATAAATATTCATGGAGTAAAGGGTTAAACATTCAGTCTCCAGCCGTAAGCTTTTTAACACCTCGACTGCCATATTTTCAAGGTGGAATATAGCTAAACATTACTTGAATTTCACAGCCTACTCAATTCAGTATGAAAGAGTAGAATTTGCTTCAGAGAATTTGGAATGGTAAACAGTGCAGACAGACCCTGGTCAGAAGAATTACCCAGCACACCTCTAATCTAGGGACGTACACTGTTTGTAAAGATGGTTCTACTCAGTTCCCATATTCTGAGCTATCACAAAAAATTGAAATTTGAAAGCGGAATGGTCCATTATTGTTTAATGGTATAATTAATCATCCTTAAAGGGTATACTTTATGAGAGGATTTTGAATGGCAATCTGTGAAGACCTTGATCAGATGGCTCATAAAGCAATCCTCTGATCTGGGTCTACAATGTTTGCAAATGTCAGTATACTATGGTAGTAAGGTAACTAAATTCAACCATTTGCTGCATGCCAAAGTATATTAATTAGATCAAGATTGACGAACCTTATAGATACAAATAAGTCTACCATGGTTGTTATTATTAATAACTATTTAACACTTGTATTTAAAGGATAAAGCAAACAATATTGCAACCATGATTTGAGAAACAAATATCACAGATATGTAGATATCCTTTGTCATCTATGACACAACATCAACACAGAATTGTTACGGTTGTTTGAAAATAAGTACAAAAGATTTCAATATGGTCTAACGCAACTAAAAACAACAACAACAGCAGCAACAAAAAAATGATCTTATGGTTGGAAATAAAATTACATTTATAGATTCACAAATGTGTAGAATATGTTAACGTGTTTTTGGTGCCTGTGTGTTTGTGTGTATGTGTGCTTGTGTGTATTTGTTATTTTATGTTAGAACTGCATTGAAAATGTATGTAATTACATGTATATATGTATATAAAACTGTGTATAAACATGTACAAAGAAGCACATGTTAGTGTGGTCATGTAGAATTATGTGTTCAAACATAATGTTTGTTAAGATGCTCTTTCAACAACGATTTATTGTTTCTGAGCAAAGTACAGTAGGGGCTGTCTTAAGCGGCTATCAAAAAGAGGTCTAATGATGGATCTATATAACAGGTCGTTGCTTAATGCAGATCAAAAGTAATGCAAAAAGCTCCCATAGGAGCTTTTTGCATTACTTTTGCCCTGCATTTTCAACCACCTGACTTTTAAGACTCTTATGTTCAATGAATGAATGACCGCTTAGGACAGGTAGGGTTCTACTGTATTGAATTTCTCTCGTTTCTTAACCCATTCCCTCATAGGCTATTTTTAGATCCAATCTCTTTGAATATATCTACCAAAAAGGAGTAATTACTAGAGAAAAGGAAAGTTTTAGAATTATGTAGTATTGAAACCATTGTGATAAATATAGCATTTGCTCCTATGGAGCAAATACTCTATTTATCACAATGGTTTCAAAACATGAATTTTACAGAGGCGTAGAAAGGCGTATTTATGGAGGAAAGGGTTAAGCTACCTTTTCTACATGTTGGTTCCTATAGAAACAGTAAAAGTGCTCTATTTACAGCCCATTAGCTGTTAAAACTGTATTGATCACTTTACCTTATACAAACAGCTTTCAACGCCTTTGCAAAGAAAGTAGACCAAAATCTGATAGCTCTTGTAGGAGTTGTCAGATCAAGGTCTGCCCTGTTTGCTGATTCTGCCTTGGCTATTAGATGCTTATTATAGAAGAGTCACAAGTAAACAATAACCATATTAAACAATAATATTTCAGCACAATTCTCCAAAGTTTATGGATGGATGTGTTGGGTTTTATGGTGTTGTGACAATGAATAGGTCACATAGTGCCAAGCAGACCTGGTGGTACTGTAACCATTCAACAAGAACCGATGGCCTTAGTTTTTTGTTAACCTTTTATTCTAACCCTTTACTCCATGCATATTCATGTAAGAAACTATGTATGTTTGAATAGTAATAAGCTTAACCCTTTCGCTGCCAATGCCAGATCTGTGATTACCTATGCAAACAGTTTGGATCCAGATGAGACGCCGAGTAACTCGGCGTCTCATCAGGATCCAAACTGTTTGTTACTGTTACTATGTTTTGAAACAAAAATGAAGAAAATCAAAAGAATGAAAACTTGTAGCAGACGACAGAGTTTGGCAGTGAAAGGGTTAATATTCAAAAAAGCATATGAACAAGAACAGTAGAACCAGATCTATATAATTCCATAAACAAACAGAACAGACCCTGACCAGACAGCTCCTACTCGAGATGGCTCCTCCAGGAGCTGTCTGATCTTAGTATACTCTATTAAGAGCATATCTATGGAGTAAAGGGCTAGTATAAATGGAACCTAATACATAACAGATATATACATTAATAGAGTACATGTATTTGTAACAGCACAATATGAAACAAAGCCTTTGTACAAATCAGCATGTTTACCATTCTTTTTTAAGGTATTAAATGTATCAATTTAACAAACTATTTAACCCTTTACTTCATTGATACTCCTGAACAAACAGCAAATCCAGATTCTGAGCCATCTAGGAACCATCTGATTTGGGTCTGCAGTTTGCTCATAAAATAATATATAGTAAAACCTCTCTATAACGGCCACTAAATTACATCAAGTAATTTGTGTTAAGGGCAGGTGGCTGCTTAAAGCAAGGTGAAAGTAAAACAGAACGCTCCTATAGGAATGTTTGTTTTACTTTCTTCTTACTCTAAGCAGCCACCTGCCCTAAATACCAACTAATTAACACAAATTATTGGCTGTTATAGAGAGGTTTTACTGTAGACATGATTTTACAGTTTATGCTGTGGTGAAAATATCCCTTGTTCATCATAATGCCATTACAAATATTTCAGCTAATTAATATTCATAGACATTTATTTCATGAGGTAAAGAGTTAAAGACCTTAAAAAAGCCAGCAACAAACTTTCTGTAACTATGTTGCTATAACAACAAACTTCTTATCACAAAAAAACACTATCACAGTAAATACGTACATTTACAACTTAAGTTGATATTAATATAGATTCACATAATATTTATATACACAATTTATACAAATTTTACAGAGCCTAGTCATACTACATTAAATATTTAAACCTTTGAAATATGCCTTTACCTCATTTTTTCCTTTGCAAACAGACCAGACCCAGATGAGACGGCTCCTATAGGAGCCGTCTGTTCAGTGTCTATTCTGTTTGCTTATGGAATAATATATATCCGATTCTACAGTTTCTGAAACAACAGAAAAATCCTTTGTTCATTGACCATTTGATAAAATTTCAGTTCATGAATATTCATGCAGCCATGAATTTTTGTATCAATATTCATGTGGTTACGGGTAAATGAGATTGAACAAACCATAATTATTAACCCTTTCTTCCATAAATACAGTTTTTAATGCCTTTGCAAATAGTGAAGACCCAGATTATGAAATAATATTTATCTGATTCTACAGTTTTTGCCATGGCAAAATATGCCAGTTTAAAAATTCATCTTAATTATATTCACGATGTCATAATTTCTTACATAAATATTCATGGAGTAAAGGGTTAAAGGAAAATATATCAAACTTACAAATCAAAACAATTTTACATGTACAAACCCTACATACAATAGTTGAAATACAATTTAAATTTCACACATACATTCTTTAAAAAAAACTGCTTTGCACAGGCACACATAACCTGCTTTGCCAATACACACAATAATAATAGTAATAGTAATATTGTAATAGTACTGACATGCCTCTTTCTATCTTTCTCTCATTCTGCCTATGTGGTGATAAAAGGTGACTATAGTTTGCATATGAAGCTGAAAAAAATGTTTTCTCATGGTGCTATGCATTCAGTCTATATCAACACAAAAAAGCTTTTTGTTTTTATTTTACAATATTACACCCATCTTAAGCAAACATATCAAACTAAATAGTAATCAAATACACAGTAACACTTCTAACACATGCTCTACCCTGTACTTCATAGATGTGCCTTTTAACACCTTTGCAAACAGAGAAAACCCAGATCAGATGGCCCCTGTAGGAGCCGTCTGATCAGGATCCACTGTTTGCTTATGGAATAATGTATATATCCAATTCTACAATTTCTTACATGGACATTACAAAAAAATCCAACTGATATCCAGATGTCATTATTTCTTTAATATATATTCATAAAAGGTTAGAACGAAAACATACATTCTTTCTGATACAGAATATCACACTTGAAACTAAATAAAGTGTGATATTCTGTATCATTTGTTATTATGGCAACAAATATATACACCCGCCTACATTCCATACTATAACAGTCAATAATTTATATCACTGGGTTTGGAAAGTCTACCAATCTCTTCTTTTGATTTGTCAACTATGTACATGTAATGTATAACCCTTTCTCTAATAGATATGCCTTTTGAAGCCTCTACAAACTGAGTAGACTCAGATCAAATGGCTCCTGTAGAAGTCTTCTGATCAGAGTCTGCTCTGTTTCCTTATGAAATAAAATAGATCTGATTCCATGTGGCTCACATTCTTGTGTTCATATGCCGTTATAATTTTTTTTTATTTATTACAAAAATTCAACCAATTAAAATTCATGATGTCATTATTTTTTACGCAAATATTCATGGAGAAAAGGGTCTTTGCATGTTAAACAAATGTCATAACAATTGTCATCTACAAATTCATTGTTTATTATAAATTTGCCCTTAGTGTGCAAAATGGTCATCGGAAGTAGCTTATCCTGATCGCCAATTCAGGAAGTGCACAAAGCCCAACTCATCTGCACACACCAGAGACACACACTGGTAACTGGAACCCTTCAAGACATGCATACTGGTCACTGGGGATTGGCAGAAAAACTGACCAACCTGCAAATACAAAAAACATACATTTTGAGTTGCTTAACCTTTTTACCTGTTTAATATTCATATAAGAAATAATGACATAATGAATATTTATTAGCTATTTTTCATCAGTTAATTTAATAATGGTATATGAACACATTAAAATTTGGCAATGTCAGGACTTGTAGAATCAAATCTATATTGTATATTATTCCATAAGTAAACAGAGCAGACACTGATTCAGACAGCTCCTAAAAGAGTCGTCTGATATGGGTCTTCTCTGTTTGCAAATGTGTAAAAGGGTGTTTATATGAAGGATAGGGTTAAGCACAAGTTTTATCCTAATCACTCTAAGCACATGTATTAACCCTTTACTCCATAAATATGCCTTTCTACACCTTTGCAAACAGAGCAGACCCAGATCAAACAGCTCCTGTAGGATCCGTCTGATCAGTGTCTGCTCTGTTTGCTTATGGTATAATATAGATCTAATTTTACGGTTTCTGTCATGGCAAAAATATGCTCTGTTCATATGCCTTTATCAAAAGTAATCTAATCAATATTCATGATGTCATGATTTCTTATAATATTATATGAATATTCATGGAGTAAAAGGTTAACCCTTTCCCTCATATAAACGTGTTTTTGGGAATTTGCAAACAGAGTAGACCAAGATCAGACGGATCCTAGAGGAGCTGTCTGATCAGGGTCTGCTCTGTTTGCTAGTGCAGTTAGAAAGATCCATTTCTCCAGTTTCTAAAATGGCTACAATGTTTCACCTTCCATATTTCATTTTTAACTATTTTGTCCATGAATATTCAGTAGGTATCAAAATTTGGAATAAATATAGAACAGGGAAAGGGTTAAGAAACCCAAATCCTCTGTCTCCATGGGTTTGTAAAGCTGAGTAAATAAGTCTGACATAAATTTTGATTATACATGTATTCAGAGCAACAGATAAAAATGTCTACTGAAATAGTAAAATCATCATTTCTCCACAAAAACCCGATGTTGAGACCACAGCAAGTTGTCACAACACGGGTTTGGTGGAGAAATAAAGAAGTTATTCTTGAAAATGTTTTAATTTACAAATCTTATCTGGGTCCGAGGTTATAAAACTTCTGAGTCTGAGATAATTCTCAAGTATCTGATTGGCCAGATTCTGAGCAAGCTCAGAATCTGGCCAATCAGATGCTTGAGAATGAACTCAGACTCAGGTAAAAAGTTTTATAACCTTGGGGCCTGGAGCTCTGCTAATAAATTTGACTGACCAAGTAGACCTCAAACTGTTCCTTCAGAAACAGTATGGCCTGAGTCTGAATTATTTGTCTATTTTGATCTAAGAGTAAATAAGGTATAAACTATTTGAAGCAAAAAATAGTCTAATTATTATTTACCTTTTACTCCATTTATGTAAGAAATAATGACGTCATTAATATCAATTAGCTTATTGTTTATATTGGCATAATTATGAGCACACAACATTTGGGTCATGGCAGAAACTAGAGACTCAGATCTGTATAATAGTATTAACCCTTTCCCTCATATAAACAGGTTTTCACGCATCTGCAAACAGAGTAGACCCAGATCAGATGGCTCCTAGAGGAGCCGTCTGATCAGGGTCTACTCTGTTTGCTATTATAATTTGATAGATCTGTTTCTTTACTTTCTAAAATCACTACAATATTCCACCTTGCATATTACATTTTAACTATTTTGTCCATGAATATTCAGTAGGTATTGAAAATTGGAATAAACATAGGACAGGGAAAGAGTTAAGCAAACAGAGCTGACCCTGATCAGATGGTTCCAATAGGAGCCGTCTGATCTGGATCTACTCTGTTCGCAAAGGTGTAGAAAGGCGTATTTATGGAATAAATGGTTAATGTGAGCAGGTGTATAATCTCATATCTCTACAACATGCTATCACAGCAACAGAATGATATGTATCCATAAGAAAGTAGACAACATCTCCACGTAACTGAAATACAACAGATAAATGTGCGTACTCAGATACTAAAATCGCCATATCTCCACCAAACCCTATATTGTGACCACTCTTTAGAATCGTCTCTTTGAGACGATTCTAAAGAGTGGTCACAACATAGAGTTTGATGGAGAAATAATGGAGTTATTCTTGAAAATATTTCAATTTACGCGCCTTATCTGGACCTCTGAATACTTTGGTGGGGTGTGAAACTCAATACACAATTGATACCAGCCAATAAAAATAATGGAGGATATAACAATAAGAACATTTCTGACAGAATAAAAACAGTCTGTCCATGAAAATTATATGTTGGACAAAACCACAGGGCTCCATTTCATATAAGATCTTATGAACAAAATTATCACAAATGATAATTTTAAACAACAGTCGCTATTCACAGCCAAAATGATTGCACATTCTAGTGACTGAAATCATCCGAAGTTCTAATATACAACAATCGAAAATCATAATTACAGTCATATGATATTTTGTAAGACAGGACCAAGTCAAAAGCATATCATACATATGTACCTGAGTTAATCTTGCATTCCAGACTTTAATTGTCATATCTTTGGAGGCAGTGAAGATCAGCTGTTGATACTTTGCCACACATGTAATCTCATCCGAATGTACCTGAAATAAACATACATGTATTTGTGAAAAGAAAAATTGCGTATGTGTTCTAAATAAATCACTACAGTGGTCATTATATGAAGGTGGTTGCTTAATGCAGGATGATAGTAATTCAAAAGGCTCCTTCAGGAGGTTTTTGCATACCTTTCTTGAAATTAAGCTACCACTTGTCTTTAACCCTCAAGAATTAGAGTTAAATTGGATGGTCACTGTTTGTGAAAGAAAAATACCATCTAACTTATTTCAGTGAAGGATAGACATGTATAATGCTACTACTGTACAAAAACCTTGTCCTTTCATCTAGTGGGAAAGGTCTTACACACAGTCTTTACCTATGGCAAGTATTCGTGCCACATTATTTTAAAATCCCTCCATGGGTAACAAAGTTTCCAATTTATTTTTACAGTAATGTAAGGGTTAAATATTTGGTAGAATCTAAAATCTACAGTCAGTAATATGTAACTGTACAGTTAATTATAATTATCACCAGACACTAAATAAAACCTTTGGATGTTTAGCAATATCTGCTAGACTCACTTTTGTGGACTTTCTCGTTGTCTTGGTCAGTGCTCGAGATATCTGTCCTCTAGAGTCCACTGTGATGAAATCCTCACCGCCTTCAACCACATCTAACACCCAGTTGGCAGGGATCTTGTAGTTAGGAATGTTTTCAAATGAGACAGTTTCAGCATCTCCAATCGTTGCCCTCCCAACTTCAGTAATACTTTGCTTGCCTTTGGTCTACATGGCAAAAAAAAATAATTGAGAGAATTCATGAAAAAGCAGGTTGTATCACATTACTGGTGTTTCTTTTCCAAACTTGAAAGTCAATTGATGTAAAGTTACCTTTCATTAACAAGTCTTTAACCCTTTCCCTGTTGGCAGATTCATATAAGAAACAATGACATCATGAATATTACTTAGATTATTTGTGATCAGGACATAGGACATTTTGGTTCAGGCAGAAACTGCAGAATCAGATCAATATCATACCATACGCAAACAGGGCAAACGCTGATCAGATGGCTCCTATAGAGCTGTCTGATCTGTGTGTACACTGTTTGCAAATGAATGAAAAAAAATGTTTAGATGAAGGAAAGGTTTAATCCCTTTACCTCATACAAAACGTCTTTTTAAGCCAAAACAGAGTTGATCGAGATTAGACAGCTCCTGTATGAGCCGTCTGATCAGGGTCTGCTCTGTTTGTTTATGGAATTATATAGATCTGTATCCATGCTTATAAAACGTTTTAGTTGAGTCTGGGTTCGTTCTCAAGTTTTTGATTGGTCAGACCAATCAAAAGCTTGAGAACAATCCCAGATTCAACTAAAAAGCTTTATAAGCATGGACCCTGATTCTACAGTTTCTGCCAAGGTACATACATATTCATATAACATTATATAAAGACAGCTTATAAATATTTATGGTGTCAAAATGTCTAGACTGAATATTTATCAAGTGAAGGGTGAAAGGAAAATGTCTCAATATCGTCTTTGCACTTTTAATTCTAGACACGTTGTTACTACAGTATGGACTCAGAAGGTAGAAATGGCCAGGAATGTCATCTTTTTTCACCGACAATTCACTTTTGAGGAAAAGCGTATATTTAAAGTCTTATTGCAACAGTCAACATGTGTGCTAAAAAGTCTTTTGTTTGTATACTTGCAAACAATCATGTAAGCTTGTATGTATTTGATATGTAATATACTTGAAATAAATTTTGTTTGTTTTATATATATAACCCTTTGTTATATTAACCCTTTATCTCATACAAACATAATTATTATATAAACACCTCACTCCATGAATATTCATGCAAGAAATAATAACATCATGAATATTTATTATTTATTACAATGACTGTAATAATAGCGAATGGACACAGGAACTTTTGGCCATAGCAAAAACTGTAGAAAAATATTTATCATATCATAAGCAAACAGAGCAGACTCTGATCAAACAACTCCTATCGGAACTGTCTGATCTGGGTCTTCTCCGTTTACAAAGGCATATCTATGGAGTAAAGCGTTAATGTCTGTGCAAGCATGGCAGACCCAGATCAGACATTTGATCTGATAGACTCAGATCATTTTTGGTATGCATAGAGATTGCCCTATAGAGCTACATGTCTATACAGTACACAACGAAGAAGGACACAAAAGGATGAGACCAAGTAAAAGCGAAATCTGAAAGGACAGAAAGGACAGATGAGCATATATGTACCTGCATGAGTTCCGCCACACTGTACTTGTACACACTTGCCTGTGTAGTGGTGACCAGAAGAGAAGAGTTGGAAGACATCTTGATATTGAGTGGCCAGTGTGGGAAACTGTAAAATATGAATGGGCAAACAATTATGAATTGTAACATTGTATTAACCGTTTCCAGATTATAAATGCCTTTTCACACACTTGCAAACAGAGTAGACCCAGATCAGATGGCTCCTCTTTTTGGTTTTGACATGTTATAGAATGGATTCTAGTTTTTGTCAAAGCTAAACATATCCTTGAAATGGTTACATTATAAATGACGATTCTAAAGAGTGGTCACAACATAGGCTTTGGTGGAGAAATAAAGAAGTTGTTCTTGAAAATGTTTTAATTTACGCATCTTATAGAGTGCTGGAAATCTACTATTTCAACAGAAGCTTAGAAGTTCAAGAAAATGTATGGTAGTAAATAAAATTTCATATCTGTTTTATGTTCAAGTGATTACGTATTACATTTAACACTTCAAACCCGGAATATGTTTGAACTGTCATTGGCAAACAGTGTAGACCCAGATAGAGGAGCCCTTGTTTGTCATTCAAAATCATCTGGCAAGTTTAGCCTTTCATACTGAGTGGACTCTACAGTTAACCCATTCCCTCATAAGCTATTTTTAGATCCAATCACTTTGAATAAATCTACCGAAAAGGAGTATTAACTAGAGAAAAGGACAATTTTAGAATTCTGTAGTTTGAAACCATTGTGGTAAATAGAGCATTTGCTCCTATATGAGCAAATGCTCTATTTATCACAATGGTTCCAACAGGTGACTTTTTTCAGAGGCGTAGAAAGGCGTCAATATGAGGGAATGGGTTAAAGGGTCAATGTCTGTTGTCTTTACCTAAACAGGGTTTGTTTGGAAGCCACTTGTCCTGGGCTGCTTGTATTCCATGCCCTAATTAGTCCGTCCCAGTGAATGGAGAAAAAGAATGAGTCCTGACCCCTACCACAAGATGTCATGCCTACCACTGGGGAGTCTGTGTTGAATGTTTGCTGCTTCTTGATGCTGAAAGATTTCATCATATAATTATCTATTAACATATAAAAAACATGTTCATGAATTAAGCTGGAAGACAAGTTCTTGGTGTCCCTATAAATGCTAGACTGAAAATTAAAAACACTTTGAGCTTTAACTCTGCATGCTAGGGGTGAAACTGTGATTACCTATGCAAACAGTTTGGATCCAGATGAGACACCGCATAATGCAGCATCTCATCAGGATCCAAACTGTTTGTCACCTTGACCATATTTTTGCAAAGAAAAGAGAGAAAGTTTATTTTAAGAATTGAAGCAGACGACAATTGTTGCAGACGAAAAATTACTTAGTGTGCGAAGGGTTAAATATGGCATGCACTTGATAGGACACATCAGGGCCCATGCTTATAAAACTTTTAGTTGTGTCTGAGTTCGTTCTCAAGTTTTTGATTGGTCAGATTTGAGCCTTTGGCTCAAATCTGATCAATCAAAAGCTTGAGAACTCAAATCTGATCAATCAAAAGCTTGAGAACGAAACTCAGACTCAACTAAAAGCTTTATAAGCAGGGACCCAGTCTGAAGTTGCCTCTCAGAAAGGTTATTGTGCAACCTAATTAAATGGCATGCATTATTATTGTTTGTCTTACCATGTAATTCTGCAGTTTGGCTCAAGGCTGATGACCTTGCCATTGTCAGAGAAAACTCTCCATACAGAAATGTTCCCGTCATCAGACCCTGTCACAAACTGGTAGGTACTCTGCCAACAACCGCAAGTCACAGCCTTCTCATGCACCTGGCAGAGATATAAATGATAAGTAGACACCTAGAATCACAGGTCACTTTCCACTAGAAGTAAGATGAAATAAGTGTGACAAAAAAATCATGACAGAGAGACAAACAGACAGATGGATAAATAAACGGATGGACATACAGACAACAGAGACGGGTCATTCTGCTAAAGATGTTAACACAAAAAATCTATCCCTGGTAAGTTTTAACTGTCCACGATAAAAAGTATAAACAAATGACCTTCTCTAATAGTCTTGATCTAATAATACAAATTCAATATTCCAACATTACGTATAAACAATCCTGTCTTACCTGTACTGTGAGGCAGTTTCTGTACACAGCTTTCTCTGAATTTGTTGTATCTCTTTCCCACAGCTTACAGATCCCATCCCTGAAAGAGAATGTGAAGATTTCTTTACTTCCCCTGCTTCTATTTTAACAGTTTCAACAGTTAGAGCAAACAAAGAACCAAACAATGGATGTATCATTCTGATCTGCACCAATACAACTGCAACTGGAAAAGTGTGTCTGTAAGACACAGCGATGCCCCCGTGATGGTGCTTGCCTAGCTGCACATAAACTTCCAAAGTCATTTGACCTTGACGTTGGGCCTGCGGGCAGCATGGACTGGGTGCACAATGAAAGTATGGATGGTGGTTAATGTGTATATGCAATTCTATGCCAATAGCTATAGTGGTTCAGTGAGATACATGTATAAGAAAATGATAAAACTGTGACAACCAACTGCACGTAAAAGCCTGACACATGGATAGACAGACGGACGGACAGGTGCAAAACACAATGCCCCCAGACTATCGTCAACTGGGGTATAATAAATAGTTCTATCATTAACCCTTTATCTCATGTATATTCATGTACCTTTACCTAATGTATGTTCATACAAGGAATACAATGATATACAAAAACATATTTTTACACCATGCCAGAAACTGTAGAGTCAGTATCCATGCTTATAAAACTTTAAGTTGAGTCTGAGTTCGTTCTCAAGTTTTTGATTGGTCAGATTTGAGCCAAAGGTCTTTGGCTCAAATCTGACCAATCAAAAGCTTGAGAACTCAAATCTGACCAATCAAAAGTCCGAGAACGAACTCAGACTCAACAAAAAAGTTTTATAAGCATGGACCCTGATCATAAATAAACAGAGCTGACCCTGATCCTGACCCAATGGTTACTACAGGAATTGTCTGATCTAGGTCTATCCTGTTTGCACAAGCACCAAAATGTGTCTCTATCTGGTAAAGGGTTAAAAAGTAAGTTTAATGTGCAGAAGTATTAACTGATAGCCAATTAAAGACAAACCAAATACATTAACCCTTTCCTCCATGAATATTCATGTAAGAAATATTGTCATGAATATTAATAATGTTTGGTCATGGCAGAAACTGTAGAATCATATTTATGTTATAATATAAGCTAACAGAGCAGACCCTGATCCTACAGGAGCCGTCTTATCTGGGTCTACTCTGTTTGCAAAGGAGTAGACGGCGTATTTATGGAGTAGAGGGTTATGTAGAGAATTGTTAGTTGTAAAAGACTATTTGGATAATTGAGAAGTCAATGTGACTGAGTGAGGCTAGTGCTCTGTGCTTCTCTATTCTGTTCAAAGGAAAGCTAGAAAGACGAGTTACACATTATCAACTAGCATGTAAATCATAAAAGTCAGGTGGACAAGAGTGATCTCTGTTAATTTTTTTCCCATAGATGTACCTTTCTACGCCTTTGCAAACAGAGCAGACCCAAATCAGATGGCTCCTGTAGGAGCCATCTGATCAGGGTCTGCTCTGTTTGCTTATAAAATAATACACATATGATTCTACAGTTGCTGCCATTGGCACAATATCCTGTGTTCATGTGCCATTATAAAATGAATCTAATTAATATTCAAGATATCATTATTTCTAGCATGAATATTCATAACGTGCTAAAACTATAAATAAAGTAAATATTGTAAGGACATTCACCTGCTTCCTGTAAGAACAAGCTCTCCACTCCAGAATGATGTGCTACTGACAAATGTGACTGGTGCATCATGACTGCTACCAACGGTGCCTGACGAATGCTCATTGCTCCACACTTTGACGGTCCTGTCTAGAGAACTGGTGCACAGGTGACCTTTAGTGTCAGCAGCTACAGACACGACCTTGTCTGAGTGTCCAGTCAAGCAAGACAGCTCATTGGCCTGTAAACATAATGCATTTCCCTCAGTTTGTCAATTCAAATGCTGAATATCAGCATTTAACCATAATACCGGGTATCCATTTAAAATAAAAGGCACTACAGTGCTCCCTCTCTACAACGACACCCTTTTGGATACGAAGATTATATGTGTTGTTCAGAGGGAGTTGTTATAGGGAGGGAAAATCAAACATAATTAGCTTGTTTGCAGATCCCCAGACAAAGTGTATTTCGAGAACTAAAATCGTTATGCCTCTATCAAACCCTATGTTGTGACCACTCTTTAGAATCGTCACAAAGTGACGATTCTAAAGAGTGGTCACAACATAGGATTTGATGGAGGCATGAAGAAAATACGATGGAAAAAGTTGTTTCTGGGGCCTTGTTGTTTGGGAAACAGTGACATGCGTTGTTGTAAGGAGGGAATTGTTATTGAGAGGGCCGTTGTTGGGAGGGAGCACTGTATATGTGAAGTATGAGCTATAAAATCGAAGAACATGCTGAATCTCTAGTCAAATCTCAAAACATTCCAATGGCAAGTTGACATTATCATTAACAGCTTAATATCACAAGTCAATGCAAAACGACCTTGTCACTACTGAATAATAATGTCACATTTCAGCATACATGTAACTGGTAAGGTTTAGCTGATTGATAGATCTACCATAGGTTTATCAGGAGGTGCTGCAATGGGGGAAAATACAATTGCAGTGTTATTTTATAATACACTACAGCTTTCTGGTTCATAAGAAGTGGATTATTTCATCATCATCATCAGGTCGAATTTCCTTAGGCCAAAATATTAATTACCGGTAGCTTATTATTTGTAATGAAATAAGAAAATAGAAGAATCAGATCTATAAACAAAATAATTTTGTAAACAAACGGAGTAGATACTGATCAGGTCGACTTTGTTAGCAAAGGTGTAACAAGAGCACCGCAAGACGGGGCAATATACGCCCGAAGGCTGTTCTATAAAATTATGTTGAAAAATAAAGGAGGAGTTAGTTGCACAAGAAATTGCTACCCGAAACTATCAAAGGGCAATAACTCCAGAATGAAAAATATGACTGACCTTAAAGGTAATGATGTAGGTCTAGTTAGCTACAGCCAGGACACAAAATTTGCTAACGCTCTATTTGTGACCTTGACCTTGAAAGTTCACAATTGGGTTTTGTATGCAACACACCTTCAAGTGATACTGAAGCCCTATTTGTGACCTTGACCTTGAAAGTTCACAATTGGGTTTTGTACGCGACACACCTTCAAGTGATACTGAACATATGTGTGAAAGAATTTTGAAAATCGGAGAAAAAATGAGTAAGTTATAGCCAGGACACGAATTTGCTAACGGACGGACAGAATTGCTAACGCCCTATTTGTGACCTTGACCTTGAAAGTTCACCATTGGGTTTTGTACGCGACACACCTTCAAGTGATACTGAACATATGTGTGAAAGAATTTTGAAAATTGGTGAAAAGATGAGTAAGTTTTACCAAGGACACGAAAATTGCTAACGCCCTATTTGTGACCTTGACCTTGAAAGTTCACAATTGGGTTTTGTACGCGACACACCTTCAAGTGATACTGAACATTTGTGTGAAAGAATTTTGAAAATCGGAGAAAAAATGAGTAAGTTATAGCCAGGACACGAATTTGCTAACGGACGGACGGACAGAATTGCTAACGCCCTATTTGTGACCTTGACCTTGAAAGTTCACCATTGGGTTTTGTACGCGACACACCTTCAAGTGATACTGAACATACGTGTGAAAGAATTTTGAAAATTGGTGAAAAGATGAGTAAGTTTTAGCAAGGACACGAAAATTGCTAACGCCCTATTTGTGACCTTGACCTTGAAAGTTCACAATTGGGTTTTGTACGCGACACACCTTCAAGTGATACTGAACATTTGTGTGAAAGAATTTTGAAAATCGGAGAAAAAATGAGTAAGTTATAGCCAGGACACGAATTTGCTAACGGACGGACGGACGTCTGTCTGTCCGTCCGTCTGTCTGTCCGCACTCACCAAAGGGTAGTTGTGTGACTTTTTCTAACTAGTCCCACAAGTAATATCATTAACCTGGCCATCTCTTGTGACATTAACCTGGCCATTTCTTGTGACATTAACCTGGCCAGTTGTGGGACATAGGGTTAGGGTTAGGGTTAGCTTCCAGATCATTCTTTTCCAAAGTTAGAGCCAAAAATAGTTTTTCTTGTGGGACTAGTCACACAAGAAAAGATCAAAGGAAAAAGTCACACAACTACCCATTTGTTAGTACGTCCGGGCAGACAGACAGACGGACAGACGGACACCCAGCCAGACGGCCAGACGATGGAGACCATAACATAATACGACCCTTCGGGCGTATAAAAAGGCGTTTCAATGAAGTAAAGGGTTAAGTTGGATATCATTTCTAAGTAGACTCTTTGGTTTACAAATACAATCCAATGGCAATAAAGGTTGAAACAAGATGTGTTTGTGAAACACTATGCCCCCAATATGACCTTTGACCTTGATGTATGACCTTGACCTTAATCAGAGCAAAAACAAATATGACCTTTGACCTTGATATATGACCTTGACCATTTATAAGTCACCCCTAAAAATGTTTTTATTCATAAGTTGCACATGCATGCCAAGTTTGAAGTATGTATGTGCAATGGTGACAAAATTATCACCATTTAGTTAAAGTTGTGACAGACAAACCAACTGACAGACAGAGTCATTATAAATATTCAGTTAACCCTTCTCTTGCTGAATTTTAAAATACATTTCTCCTTCTTTACCTATGCCCTGTTGTATAATTACATATATCTTCACTGTGTACAAGTATATCGCTGTGCAATCACTGCTGTGGAGTGCACTGGTTGCACAATCAACTTGTAAATAGTGCAGACCCTGATGAGACAGCTCCTGCAGGAGCTGTCTCATCTGGGTCTTCACTATTTACAGGTAGGTATATTGACGCGATTAGCAAGTGAAGGGTTAATTAACATCCATAGTAATTATTTCTTACAAAAATATTAAAGGGTAAAAAGGTCTTTGAACATTGTTTTACTCTGATTACCTGTAGAGGGTGCCACAGTCTGACTATGCCGTCATCGCCAGCTGAGGCCACCAGGACATTCTCCAATTTAGGTTGAAGCATTTTGCCTTTGTCTTCCTTTTCCTCTGAGGCCCAGTCTTGCTCCTCGGAAACTATACACATTAACAAAAGCAATCAAATATTACATTGGGACTGTTACTACCGGTATTAGTGACAAATGCTTCTGCATTAGGATTTTACCAAGAAATTCATTCACCTCCAGCTGCAGATTTGCATGTTGTCATTCATTTTCCTTTAACCCTTTCCCTCATATCGATGCATTTTCATGCATTTGCAAACCAAGCAAAACCCAGATTAGACAGCTCCTATAGGAGCTGTCCTATCTGGGTGTGCTTTGTTTGCTTTTGCCATGATATAGATCTGATTGTAGAGTTTCTGTCAAAGCAAAAACATCCCTTGAACATTTTTATATATGCATAAATTATTATATATTGTAATTATTCATGTCATTATTTCTTGTGGTGTGCGGTGGTCTAGTGGTAACACGCTTGACTATCAGTCTGGAGGTCCGGGGTTCAAATCCCGGTCCCTCCCAGAAATTTCAGAGATGCTTTTCAGTGTCTCCCACCCGCACCTCCTCTCCACCCAGGGGTTAAAATGGGCACCTGTGAGGGTCACTAGCCGCTACTGCGGCTGCACGACTGCGCCATATGTTAGCTGTGCTCAATATTGTAGGCGAATGACTCAATGACCAGGGGAGTAAATGTACGGTCGGCTGAGCGGTCCTTCGGACTGAAAGTAGACTATAACTAGGTACTTTACTTTATTTCTTAAATGAATACAGAACAGTAATGAACATTTATGCATGAATTGACCCCTTCGTGCGTACCCAATAAACTTTTCATAATATGAAAATTTCAATGTAAAATTTGGTTAAATAAGGAACTGTAGGATCATATCTCTATAAATCCAAGAGCAAACAGGGCAGACCCTAATCAGATGACTCCTAGAGCAGCCATATTATCTGTGTCTATTCTGTTTGTAAAGGCGTGAAATAGCATTAATTTTATATAAGGGAAAGAGTTAACCCATTACTTCATTGGCTATTTTTAGATACAACCTCTTTGAATAAATCTACCGAAAAGGAGCATTAACTAGAGAAAAGGAAAAGTTTTAGAAGTTTGTAGTTTGAAACCATTGTGATAAATAGAGCATTTGCTCCTACAGGAGCAAATGCTCTATTTATCACAATGGTTTCACAAAATTACTTTTACAGAGTCGTCAAAAGTGGTCAATATGAGGCAATGGGTTAAATGTCAATAAAGTTCATATTCTGTCATACATTTTCTGTATTATTCATCTCAAGAACATCTACATCTATTCATCATTTACCTGATGAATATTCATTAAGAAATAATTACGTCATCCATATCAAATTAAATGACTTTTTATTGTGACATACTAACACACGTTTTTTTTTTTTTAATATTGCAGAAATTATACAATCAGATCTATTAGACCATGGTCAGCTCTATAGTATTCCCATAAGTAAATCGATCAGACCCTTATCAGATGGCTACATGAGCCTCCTGATCCTGGTCCACTCTGTAAGGATGTTATAAGAAGTTGTAGCAGTATCAAAAGGCGTGGCTATCAGTTAACGTTTTCCCTGTTCAGTATTTATTCAGGATTCGAATACCTATTGAATATTCATGAACAAAATTGCTATAATGTAAAATGGACAGTGGAATTTTTCAACTATTTCAGAAACTAAAGAAACAGATCTATCATATAATAGTCCATAAGCAAACAGAACAGACCCAGATGAGACAGCTCCTGCAGGAGCTGTCTCATCTGGGTCTTCTCTGTTTGCCAATGTGGGAAAACATGAATCTATGAGGGAAAGAGTTAGCTAGATCATCCTATGGTGTTTTATCAAGGAACTAGTTCAGTCACACCAACAAATTTATAGAAAGCCATTAGAACATTTGAAAATCCGTTTTTTTTTTATTGTACTAACCCTCTTTATCATCAGCTACTGTCACCAGAATGTCGCAGCCATTGGCTCTCTGGGTATGTCCATACAGAGTGGTGATCTCAACTCCTTTGTGAGACCACACCTTCACTGAGCCATCCGTGCAGGTGGACACTATACAGCCATACTAAAATTAAGACAGGAGTGATGTCAATAAGAGAACAAGAGTGTTCGGAGGAACACATGTGTCACCTGCTCGCAGCTGACACATAAACTTATTGTTAATATGAAAAAGGGGAATAACTCAAAAAATATTGATGCTAGAATTGTGGCCCTTGTGCATGACACTTCCTCTCATCATGCTTGTTCCATGTGTGAAATTTGAAAGCTCTATAATGATTAGTTTAGAAATGACAGCCAAAAAAAGAAAGTGTGACGGACAGACAGACAGACAGACAGATGGATGGACAGACAGACAGAAGACGGAAAAGTGATCCCTAAGTGACACACTGCCTCTCGCCAGATGACACAAAAACCTGCTGACAGTCTCAATCTACCCTTTCCCTCTGACAGGAATATTCATGAATAATAAGATTACTCTTTATAATGGTATGTGAACATCGGATATTTTGGCCACGGCAGAAACTGTAAAATTAGATCTATATTATTCCATAATCAAACAGGATAGACCCTGATCAGACAGCTCCTATGGAGCATATACTCTATTTATCACAACGGAAATGTACAAAAGCCTACCATGTATAAACTTGAGAAAAAGTGAAACTTTAGAATTGTGTGGTTATGAAACCATTGTGATAAATAGAGCATTTGCTCCATAGGAGCAAATGCTCTATTTATCACAATAGTTTCAAAAAGTGATATTTACTGAGGCGTCAATATGAGGGAATGGGTTAAAATGTACTTAAAAGCCTGCCATGTACTATATTGAGAAAAATGAAAGTTTAGAATTGTGTGGTTATGAAACCATTGTGATAAATAGAGCATTAATTTACTTCTATGAAGCAAATTCTCTTTTTATCACAATGGTTTCAACAAGAGTATTCAGAGAAACACATGTGTCACCTGCTCGCAGCTGACACAAAAACCGTTAATATGCTGGAGTGAAATCAGAACAAATGGGAATAACTCAAACAGTATTGCATGCAGGGTGATATACCATCGTTACATCAATGGTCCTCAATGAGAGGAAGACACATATGAAAGTTGAAACCTCTATAATGATTAGTTTAGAAATGACAGCCAAATACAGAAAGTGTGAAAAAAGGGGAATAACTCAAAATGTATTGCATGCAGAGTGATGGACCTTAGTTACATCAATGGTCCTCAATGAGAGAAAGACACATGTGACATTTGAAAGCTCTATAATAATTAGTTTAGAAATGACAGCCAAAAATGAAAGTGTGACGGACAGACAGACAAGGGAAAATGATTCCTAAGTGACACACTGCCTCTCGGCAGGTGACACAAAAAGTGATTTTTACTGAGGTGTCAATATGAGGGAATGGGTTAAAATGTACAAAAGCTTACCATGTATCCTACATGATTGACAGCCCCCATGTGCCCAGTCAGGGTAAACTTCTCCTTGCCAGACTTTACGTCCCAGACTTTCAGGTTAAAGTCCGAGGAACTGGTTACCAGAAAGTCACCAGTATTTGACCAGCGGCAATCTGTGACCCAATCTGAATGACAGTCATGAAGTATCGTCAGCGGAGTAGGAGAGTCTGAGTTCAGGCAAACACCGACCACGTCCCAAATTCGTACAGACTGTAACACATTGCAGAATATCATAAAAAGGTTACATTTAAGAGATTGAAAAATATAAAAACAAAATCAGTATTATAACTTCAATAAACATAAAATTCTCTTAAATCTAAAATTGCGGTAATTCTACTTGGACTGTCTTTAATACTATTTTTACAAAATGTGCAAATACATACAGTAGAACCTGTCTTAATCCATTATCTCATAGGCTATGTTTAGATCCAACCTCTTTGAATAAATCCACAAAAAAGGAGCATTAACTAGAGAAAAGGATTTTTTTAGAAGTTTGTAATTTGAAACCATTGTGACAAATAGAGCATTTGCTCCTATAGGAGCAAATGCTCTATTTATCACAATGGTTTCAAAAAGTGACTTTTACAGAGGCATAGAAAGGCTTATTTATGGAGGAAAGGGTTAAGCCGCCATCAAAAAGAGGTCTAATTATGGTTCTGCAAGGCAGATTATAGCTTAATGCAGGTCAAAAGTAATGCAGAAAGCTATAGGAGCTATAGCTCCTATAGGAGCTTTCAGCATTACTTTTGTCTTGCATTAAGCTACTACCTGCTTTTTTAAGACTCCCATGTTCAGTGAACAACTGGCTGATTAGGACAGATTCTGCTGTATTACAAACAAGAGTGTTCGGAGAAGCACACATTTTATCCTAATCGGGACTCCTAAATTAACTTAAAGCTAGACAGGTTAGAGGCATGTATGTACTCACAGTGCTAAATTTATGTTCTTTAAGCTTTAAATATTAACATCTAGACATATTTAAATCCACATGCTGTCCCTTGCGTATTCCACACTTACATAAATGGCGCCTTAAATTGACTGATGAAATGACCTCAAAACCAAAACAAAACAATGGCCTGGTAGCAGCATAAATCGAATGAACCGTCAAAGAAGTAGTATCTTGTTTTGGTTGTATTCCAACCAATTTAATAAACACAGGAAATCATTTTTTTTTTGTTCTATGCAAGAATAGCGTTAATACATGTGTTTTTTTTTAATAACATCTGCAGTGTCCCTTGAGACTGTTGTTGCCCTCGCCCTTTGGGCTCTAGACAACAACAGTCCCGCGGGACACTGCAGATGTTATTGCCCAAAAAAATGTGTATTAACCCTCTATCATTATTTCTTACATGAATATTCATGGAGTAAAAGGTTGTCAATCTATATATAGTGGGATACACTGTTTGCAAATCAAAGTTATCATATATCAGGTATCATTTCCTTATATGATACTTATACCTGTTAACAAGCACTGAAAACTATCTGAATGTTCATTAACTGTGGCACATATTGTGATCAATCCATAGCTTGATATTCTCAGACATACCATATCCCTACTTCCAGTAGCAAGCCTGGAACCATCTGGGTTGAAACAGCAGCTGGTTACTGGGGCAATATGGCCTCCAAGAACACACAGTGCATTGGCCACACTCACACCTCTGTAATATAAATTCATATCTTCATAAAAATCTAGGTAACGCAAAGCAATCACGTTAACAACAGGAAATTAAGTCAGAGGTCAAGGTCAATGTCACAGAAACTGAATTAGGTGTGGGAAGTGTAGATTTTAATACAGAGGAATCTTCAATGGGTTCCTTCTTCTTTGTCCCTTCAGCAGACAAATATTTATGTAAGAAATAATGACATCATGAATACAAAAGAACCTGCCGTAAGTGAAAGACAAAATGTTCGCAATCTTAAAACTTCCTTCATCAGAGAACAATTTGACTATACAGTAAAACCTCTCTAAAAAGACCATTAAACTAAATCAAGTAGTTTGTGTTAAAGGCAGGTGGATGCTTAAAGGAAGGTGAAAGTAAAACAGAACGCTCCTACAGGAGCGTTCTGTTTTACTTTCACCTTACTTTAAGCAACCACCTGTCCAAAATACCAACTAATTAACACAATTTAGTGGCCGTTATAGAGAGGTTTTACTGTTTTACCAAATGCCTGCCCTTAAACCTCATACAGGCACTTTTTAACCCTTTCCCTGTTGAATATTCATGTAAAAAATAATGGCATCATGAATATTTATTAGTTTATTTATATGAATTTTTATAACTAGTTAGAATAGTTTTGCACCAAGCCCTCGATATATACACAGAAACTTTTGATATTGGCAGAAAGTACAGAAACAGATCTATATCATTTAATAAGCAAACATAGCAGCCTCTGATCAGACGGCCCCTGAGGACGGCTCCTTCATGATGTCAATATTTCTTACATAAACCCTTCGCTTGCTATTCACATCAATATACCTACCTGTAAATAGTGAAGATCCAGATGAGACAGCTCCTGCAGGAGCTGTCTCATCAGGGTCTGAACAATTTACAAGTTGATTGTGCAACCAGTGCACTCCACAGCAGTGATTGCATAGCGAAATACTTACACAGTGAAGATATATGTAATTATACAAATGTATTTTAGAATTCAGCAAGAGAATGGTTAAATATTGAACAGGGAAAAGACTAATCTTCATAAGCATTTACAAATAACTCTCGTCGGTCAATTTTCTTTTTGTTCCTACTGATGAGAGTATCAACCGTTGGGATGTCATCTGGATCCAAACATTTTTGTCAAGGTCATCAAAAGGTTGCCCAATAAATTGTGGATACATGCAGACTATCATACTCTCCCATTTATATATCAAACACTCACCCTGTTGGCTTTTTGCTGTATTTGTATGGTTTGTCATACAGTCTACAGCTGCAGTCCTCCGATGCCGTGGCAATGAAATCCTGACAAGAGTCAACACACATGACTGGCTTAGAATGATCTGTCAAAATAACTGCTTCTCTCAGGTTAGTGCTCAAAATCTGAAATCAAGTTTTCACATACTGGGTCCATGCTTATAAAACTTTTAGTTGAGTCTGAGTTCGTTCTCAAGTTTTTGATTGGTCAGATTTGAGCCTTTGGCTCAAATCTGACCAATCAAAAGCTTGAGAACTCAAATCTGACCAATTAAAAACTTGAGAACGAACTCAGACTCAACTAAAAAGCTTTATAAGCATGGACGCTAATTGTTTTATCCCTTTGACATGCAGAGCGGACATGGGCAAAGTAAGCAATTTTGGCTAAATCAAGGACCACAACTCTAAAGTGCCTGTGGCCATTTGGCTGAAAAGATACACAATTTTATGAAGTTTTATAAAGGTTGAATAGAAGCTCGACTTAGACAAGGCTAAAATATGCAATTTTAGCTAATTCAAGGGCTGTGACTCTCAAGTGTCAGGGACTATTTAGCTGGTTATCGAGCATGGCTGACATACTATTACCACATCCATTTTCAGGTTTTTTAGTTTGTGACAATCAGATAGAAACTTAGAGAGCAGGGTCCATGCTTATAAAGCTTTTAGTTGAGTCTGAGTTTTGTTCTCAAGCTTTTGATTGGTCAGATTTGAGTTCTCAAGCTTTTGATTGGTCAGATTTGAGCCAAAGGCTAAAAGTTTTATAAGCATGGACCCAGATATGTTTTGGACACAGTCCACCTTGAGGTTTCACATCAAACGACCTGTGTTTGGACGGGTGTATAAAAATCATAAAAATGCTTTTTGAGAGGGTTTTCCATGCTGTACCTTACACTATAAATGTGGATCTAAAGTTCCATACCTTAACAGTAGTGTCATCAGATCCTGACATCAGGAAGTAAGCAGACATGTATCTGAGGCATCTCACTGAGGCCGAGTGGACTGACTTGGAACTTAGCTCAGACCCTGTAATGAACACAAGCTCAGTATTACTGCACAACATAAAAAATACTGAGACAAACATGTTACAGTCAATATTTTAAATGAGTTTATTCTTTATAGAACACAAAGTTTAAAATACCAGTGATGTTAATGAAATACAAGTCCATACTAATTTTGAGATTGTCAAAAAGCCAAATTTGATTCAATGAAATTTCGATCCTATGAAAAGAAAGCTCTACTCTCTGTTTGCCAAAGCATGACGAGTCATATATATGAAGGAAATGGTTAAAAGCATCTAGAAAGTGGCCCTCCTTTGCAGTACGATTCTTTCCACAGCAACTCTAGCCTAGGCTGGATATGTTTTACTCGATATATAATATACAACATGACTATACTGTCCATGTGCTATTATAACAGCTCCTTATAATGTAAGTATAGTACCTGATTGCAGGTCAAATGTCTTTATAAGCCCAGAGTGGTACCCCACAGCTACTGTCTCCTTGTTTGGTGCTATGGCAACAGACATGGCTGGGCCCAGCTCCTCATCCCCAAAGGTGTGAACTGGCTTACCAAGGTGGCCTGACCAAACCTGCAATCATATTGTTTATTTCTACTGTAATACAGTAAAACCTCTTTATAACGGCCACTAAATTGTGTTAATTAATTGGTATTTAGGACAGGTGGTTGCTTAATGCAAGGTGAAAGTGAAACAGAACGCTCCTTTCACCTTGCTTTAAGCAGCCACCTGCCTTTAACACAAAATAATTGACGTAATTTAGTGGCCGTTACAGAGAGGTTTTACTGTAACTCCAAATCCAAAGTTGTACATAAGAAGAGTATTTCGCAATTTAGTTACAGTAGAATCTCTGTCTTCTGCAACCATTCATTTAGTGAGACTTAAAAGGTAGGCGGTTACTTAACCCTTTACTCCATGAATATTTATACAGTAAAATCTCGATTATTCGAACACTAAAATACGTATTATTATCGATCTTTAAGACAGGTGGCAGCTTAATGCATGGTGGAAGTCATGCAGAAAGCTCCTCTAGGAGCTTTCTGCATGACTTTCACCATGCATTAAGCAGCCACCTGCCTAAAAGTATCTAAATTCTTTTATACAGAAAATTCGAATAATCGAGGTTTTACTGTATATGAAATTGTGGCATTATGAATATTAATTTGATCGTTTTTTAAAATGAACTCGGGGCATAAGACAGAAACTGTAGATTAAGATCATTATTATATCATATTAAGCAAACAGAGCAGACCTTGATCAGATGGCTCCTATGGGAGCTGTCTGATCTGGATCTACTTTGTTTACAAAGGTGTAGAAAAGCGTACTTATGGAGTAAAGGGTAAATACGGTGCAAAAGTAATGCAGAAGCCTCAATTAGGAGCTTTTTGCATTACAGTAAAACCTGTCTATCAAAATTAAGCCAAATTCTGGGTTTTTAAGACTGGTGGTAGTTTAATGAGAATAAAGTCATGCAGAAAGCTCCACCAGTAGCTTTCTGCTTAACTTCCATCCTGCATTAAGCAACTACCTGTTATTATAGACCCATATGCTTATCTATATTCTCTGAGCACACCCTGATCACATGGCTCATACAGGAGCTGTCTGATCTGGGTCTTCTCTGTTTGCAAAGGAGTAAAGATGTCTTTATTAGGTAAAGGGTTCATCTAACAGATTTGTCATATATTGAACAGATTAGTCTTACCTTAACTTTGTGGTCATCACTGACTGTGATCAGCTCATTACCAGTGGGGGAGAAAATCAGTTTGTTGATTGGCAGAGCATGGCCACATATATTACCAACCTGAAATATTAATCACTCAAGCAATCAACAATAAGCAAATAATCTTGTCTACAATGAAAACTAACCCATTTCATCATACTGACGCCTCTGTAAAAGTCACTTTTTGAAACCATTATGATAAATAGAGCATTTTATCTATGGGAGCAAATGCTCTACTTATCACAATACAGTAAAATGGCGATAATCTGAGGACTGTCGGGAACTGAGAAAATGCTCGGATTACCGCTACCCTCGGATTATCCGTGAACTCATACTTTGTGGATTCAACGTGTCAAATATGTCATACAGTGTATGCACATACATGTGTTTTTGGCCTACAGAATGCTTAACAGATAAATTGATATGTTTGCGTATTTTTAGAAAAGTCTCGTTCAACCAAACGCTTATTACGAGAAGAACAATCTTTATAGAGTATTTCAGACGAATAACACTGAGTGTTCCGATTATTAATTTAATTCAACTCGCCCTGATTTTCTTATCATGAAACAGTACGGGAGCGAAGCGATGTTGTTTTTTAACATCCAAAACTAAAATGAATGGTCGACGAATGGAAACTTAGGTAAACTAAAATCCATAAGTATGAGGTTAGAAGCTACGATTGTTCTATGTCTAATAGTTTGAAACCAAATTTGGGTTTATTGTGAAGGGGAACTACAGTGAAACTTCGGTCTCTGGTGTTTACCGTTATCACTTATATAAGTGAAGAATCGATGCATTATACACAATTAAGCGCTCACAATTACTGCCAACATATGTGTATACTGTTGGACCCGGTGTTATTCACACATAGTAGCAAACTAACACAGTGGCACCTCTAATTGCTGGGGGCACACGGAGTCACGAGACATCAGCAATGGAGGTGTGATAAATTGACTTCGAAGTGTCCGCGATGCATGCTCGGATTAGGCAGGTAATTTAATGAAGCAATTGATTGAAGGGACCAATAAGCGTGCTCGAAAAATCGGATTATCGAGACTCGGATTACATGGTACATAGTTGTATTGAAATAATAGATTTCATGTCCGGACCATACAAATTCCCTCGGATTAGACCATATACTCGGAAAATCGCTCCTCGGATTATCGCCGTTTTACTGTAGTTTCAAAACAAGACTATCGTAAAAAATTCTTTTTTTTCTAGTAAATGCTCCTTTTCAGTAGATTTATTCAAAGAGGTAGGATCTAAGCACAGTCTATCAGGAAATGGGTTAATAAAGTGAATATTTGTATTATGCCATCAAATCAAAGAGGGCAAACAGGCCTTACAGGGTGGAATTTTTAAACTGAACACCCATCTTTTGACCCTTAATCCTTTACTCTATAAATACACCTATAGGAGCAAATGCTAGATATTTATTACAATGGTTTCAAGAATTGGTTATTACAGAGGCATAGAAAGGTGTATTTATGGAGGAAAGGGTTAACTCCATAAATACGCTTTGAAATGTCTTTGCAAACAGAGTAGACACAGATCTCACAGCTCTTGTAGGAGTCACCTGATTAGGATATGCTGTTTCCTTATAGTATTATATCAATATGATTCTATAGTTTCTGCCACGGCCAAATTTTCATCAGCTCATGCAACAATATCATCAATAATGTTATTAACATTCATGATGCCAATATTTCTTACATAAATATTCATGGAGTAAGGAGACAATATCCTACATACAAGTATAATAATTCACACAGCTACTGGTGTACTCACCTGGGATCCGGCATATGCAGCCCAGAGTTTGACATCTCCATCCATAGCAGCTGAGGCAATGTGCCGCCCTGACGGTGAGTATGCAACATCCCTCACAGACGACAGGTGACCCCGTAGCACCTACACAACAAAGAGCAAGATTATTATTCTAAACTCAAAGAGATTCCTTTAGACTCCTTTGCAAACAGATTTGACCCAGATCAGAAGACTCCTGTAGGGTCTGCTTTATTTGCTTATGGAATTTGATTTATATTTGATAAATATTCATCTAATCGGTTATTATTTCACAGAAAACTGAACAATTGTGTATGGAAGAAATTACTATCGTTCATTGTTTCAAATTTGGAGTTGAAGATGTAGTAATGCTGAAAGCTCCTACATGAGTTTTCAGCATTTCTTTCGACCTGCATTCAGCTGTCACACTGAGAAGATTTCCAAATTAGGAATAAGATGACTCGATGACATTTATAGGAATAAGATGATTCAAACTCTCATTATTTGAAGTAATTTGTAAGGTCCCTTAACCCTTTCCTCCATAAATATGCCTTTCTACGCCTCTGTTATAGTCACTTCTTGAAACCATTGTGATAAATAGAGCATTTGCTCCATAGGGCAAATGCTCTATTTATCACAATGGTTTCAATACTACACAATTCTAGCAATTTCCTTTTCTCTAGTTAATGCTTCTTTTCTGTAGATTAATTCAAAGAGGTTGGGTCTAAAAATAGCTTATGAGGGAAAGGGTTAAAGTTCAAGATAATGAGGTTCTGCTTTATATTATATTACTTCATACCAGTATTCCTGAACTACTGTTTTAATTAATTAGTACTTCAATACTTACTGCTTTCTTTGTTTTATGGAAGACATCCCAGATTTTGATGGTGCTGTCCCACTGTCCGGAAACGATCAACTGTCCCTCTGGATGGAATGCAACACAATTCACAGGGCTAAAATCAGAAGTTATACAACAAAGTCATTGCAGATTATCTCATATATGATCTTAATCCTACTAATCATTTTTATGCAATTTATTTCGAACTCTGTATTAAAACAAGACCATTCAACAGAAGACATGTGTCACCTTCTGGCCGAAGATAAGACAGACAATCAAGAAATCATGTTTAATCTTTTCAATACTAAAAGTTCAAAGTGGAATACATCACTGTTTAACCCTTTCCTCCATAAATACCCCTTTCTAGGCCTCTGTAAAAATCACCTGTTGAAACCATTGTGATAAATAGAGCATTTGCTCCTATAGGAGCAGCAAATGCTCTAATATCACAATGGTTTCAAACTACAAAATTCTAAAAATTTCCTTTTCTCTAGTTTATGTTCCTTTTTGGTAGATTTTTTCAAAGTAGTTGGATCTAAAAATAGCCTATGAGGGAATGGGTTAACAGCACTGTTTAAAGGTAGAGTTCATTCAATATGAAAGGATATAATCTGTGAGCGGATTTTGAATGATAAACCGTGCAGACCCTAATCAGAATGTTCCTCTAGGAGCCCTCTGATCTGGGACTACACTGTTTCCAAATGACAGTGCACTCGTTTCCCTTATTCAGAGGATTAAATGTCACTCTGCTAATGCAGATATTCAACAAGAGCACCGAATGCAGGTGCCAGCACTCATCTGTTTGACTGTAGTCCTTGTGACTGTGAACAAGTGTGTGAAGTATCATAACATTAATCATTTGTATTAATAGAAAAGAAGTAATAGCCAACGTTAAAGTTTCCCATTAACAATGTTGATGCCAGATTTACAACAGCTTGTATTTTTTTCTTCTAAAAACAGATGAGATAAAAATGAAGATAGTAGATAGATCTAAGATAGTAGATGAATTCATAGTAAACGTTTAGTACATATTAACTTTGCTCTTTCCTATCTACATATTCTTGTTCATGAAATTCTAATAGATATGATGCTACGGTTTCTATCAAAAGCAAAAACGCCTGTGTATCTATACCGGTACCATTGTAAAATTTCAGGATATAAATATGCACAATCTCATTATTTACTAAATGAATATTCGTGAGTGAAAGGGTTAACCTTTTACCAAAAAAATACTCATGCAAAAAAAATTGACTGTATGACTAATAATCAATTTTTTATAATGGCATATGCAAACAGTACTGTTTGATCATGACTGAATCTGTAGATTCAGATCTATATTAACCCATTCCCGCATATAGACGCCTTTTGACGCTTCTGTAAAAGTCACTTTGTGAAACCATTGTGATAAATAGAGCATTTGCTCCTATGGAGCAAATGCTCTATTTTTCACAATGGTTTCAACACTACACAATTCTAAAATTTTCCTTTTTAGTAGTAAATGCTCCTTTTCGGTAGATTTGTTCAAAGAGGTTGGATCTAAAAATAGCCTATACGGGAATGGGTTATGTAACAGCCAAACAGAGCAAACTCTGATCAGATGGCTCCTACAGGAGCCATCAGATCAGGGTCTAATCTGTTTGAAAGACATCAAATGCATTCCTAACAAGTAACAGAATAACTCTCCTGTTTTTTCCTTACCTTCCCACTTTGAATTCACAGAGTTGTTCCCCTTTCTTTGTGCTCCATACTCTTATGGTACAATCCCAGGATGCTGTAGCCACAAGTTTACCTGACCGATCTGATGAGCATGAATTGACCAGTCTCATATGGCCCTTCAGTGTGAACAACCTGCAATAATGAATAGGCTAGAAAAGGTTAATATTAATTTTCGACAGTATCATAATTGGCACTTAACAATTTATCAGTCAGTTGTACCATGCATTTCTACAGTTATTTATATAGAAAGACCATTATGTGAACCAAATCAAGTATTTTATCAATAAAATACAGATAACTGATGAACATACTATAATAAATGTCAAAACCTGTCTACAGTCTAAATCTAGTTTGTTGTTTTGACAGGTGGTTGCTTAATGGAGAATGAAAGTGAGCTTTCTGCATTTCTTTAACCCTTTCCTTAATATAAACATGTTTTCACGCATTTGCAAACAGAGAAGACCCAGATCAGATGGCTCCTATTGGAGCCGTCTGATCAGGGTCTGCTCTAATTGCTAATTATTATTATTATACCACATTTACATAGCATTAATTGAATTTGATAGACCTTTTGCTTAACTTTCTGAAATGGCTACAATGTTCCACCTTCCATATTTCATTAATATTTTGTTCATGAATATTCAGTAGTAACTGAAATTTGGAATAAATATGGAAAAGGGAAAGGGTTAAGATCCCCATGTTTATTCATTACAGTAAACCCTCTCTATAACGGCCACTAAATTAAATCAAGTATTTTGTGTAAAAGGCAGGTGGCTGCTTAAAGCAAGGTGAAAATAAAACACTTTGCTTTAAGCAGCCACCTGCCCTAAATACCAATTAATTAACACAATTAAGTGGCCGTCTAAAGAGCAGTTTTACTGTAAATGGTGGCTACAGACAGGTTTTACTGGAAATGAATCTATTAGTCCTACCTGTGTCCACCCTCTACATCCCATACACTGACTGTAGTGTCCTTAGAAGCACTGCAAAGTTTGTCACTGCCAGCAAAACATACATCTGTAATTGTGTCCGAATGGCCTCTGTAGCTCCGTAGCTCCTGAAAAACACAACATTAACCCTTTACCTCATGAATATTCAAATAGGAAATAATGACAGGATGAATATTGATTTGTTGATTTTTTTTATACATGTATAATTACAATATTTACTATGGCATATACCATAGAATCACATTTATATCATTTCATAAGTAAACTCTACAGGTCCCGATCAGACACCTCCTACCGGAGCTGTCTGATCTGGGTCTATTCGGTATGCAAAGGCATCTAAAAAGGTATCTCTATCTGTCAAAGGATTAATTTACATTTCACTTACTATTAAGGAAACTTAACATAACAATAAAATGTCATGCATATATATTTAACCTATGCTCTGTTAGCTTATAAAATAATACAGATCCAATTTCTGTTTCTATTAACGTTTTAGCTTATTTGTGGATGGTATAATTCTAGTTTATGTTAACCATGAATATTCATGTAAGAAATTAAGACATCATGAGACATACTTATTTGAGAATTATTTAATTTAATTGCATATGAACTTCATAAGCAAACTGAGTGGACCCTGGTCAGACAGCTCCCTAAAGGAGCCATCTGATCTGGGTCTGCTCTAGTTTGAAAAGATGCCAAAAGGTGACTTTAAGGAGTTAACCCTTTTCTCTATAAATCTGCAAATATAGTAGAACCCGATAAGACGGCTCCTGTAAGAGCTGTCGGATCAGGGTCTGCTCTGTTTGCTTATGACTCAATATATATTGCTGTGTTATTGCGCCATTATAAAATACAAAAGCACCGTATGCAGGTGCCAATGCTTGTCTGTTCGATTGTAGCCCTTCACAGTGACGATGAACAAGTGTGTGAAGTTTCAAAAGATTTGCATGAACAGTAAAGAAGTAATAGCCAACATTAAAGTTCCTGGACGACAACAACGATGCCGGAGTCATGACAATAGCGTGTATTTTTTTCTTAGAAGAACAGACAAGCTAATAATCTAATCATTATTCATGATGTAGTTAGTTCTCACCTGAATATTCATGGAATAAAGAGTTAAGAATCCCTAGTATTACCTTGCCAGTTTTCAGATCATACAAGTAGACCAGACAGTCGAGGCCTCCACAGGCGAAGTATCTGTTGTCTGGAGATACTGCTACACATGTCATTGGCTGAAACAAAAGAAGTTAAAGGCAATGTAATGCAATTGATTTCAAAATCTTTCAAACGACATTGAGCTGGTATTTAATTGGACTGATGGACTGACGGGTCAAAAACTATATGAATTAATATTCATGATGTCATTATTTCTTACATAAATATTCATGGAGTAAAGGATTAATACCCCAACACATGCTTCCAATGAAACTTTGTTGAAATCCTGTAATTGTAATATCGCAGACAAGAAAAGCCAAATGAAAATCTCAAATGGTGACATCATAACAAAGTGAAGCATGTGTATTATAACAGATTGTTCATTATTAACAATGAAAAGTCTATCCATTATACATGTACATGTTTTATTAAACATTGTTACACACACGCTGAAAATAGGTGTTAGAAGCTTAACCCTTTCCCTCATATAAACGTGTTTTTATGCATTTGCAAACAGAGAAGACCCAGATCAGACGGCTCCTCTAGGAGCTGTCTGATCAGGGTTTGCTCTGTTTGCTAATAGAATTTGAAAGATCTGTTTCTTTGCTTTCTAAAATGTCTACAATGTTCCACCTTTCATATTTATTTATAACTGTTTTGTTAATGAATATTCAGTAGGTATTGAAATTTGGGCTAAATATAGAACAGGGAAAGGGTTAATACAGATAAAAAGGAGATTCCTGCATCAATTTCATTCAGCATTGAACAGTCACCTGCCTTTAAAGATAACCCTAGTTCATTTATTAACCCTTTCCTTGATTGAGATGTCTTTTCACGCCTGTGCAACCAGGGTAGACCCAGATCAGACAGTTCCTCCTTTGGGACCGTTTCATCTGGGTCTGCTAATGGAATAATAAAGATCTGATTCTAGTTTCTGAAATGGCAAAAAAATTCCCTTGTTCACTGGCCATTATAAAACTTCAGTTAATGAAAATTCATGAAGTCATGAATTCTATATACTCATGAGGCAAGGGTGAACCCATTCCATCATAGGTTATTTTTAGCCTCAACCTCTTTGAACAAATCCACTAAAAACGAATTTTTATTTTTAAAAAAAAATGGGATTTTTTTTTAGAATTGTGTAGTTTTGAAACAATTGTGATAAATAGAGCATTTGCTCCTATGGAGCAATAGTTTCACAAAGTGACTTTTACAGAAACATGAAAAGGCATCAACATGAAGGAATGGGTTAAGTGACGTCTATTGATAAGTTCTACCGTGCTGCCTTCATTTACAAGAACAAAACTTTAAGAATATTCAACTGCCTACCTGGGGCAGACTTGAAATGGTGAGATAGCAGGGGTCTATCTGATCAGGTTTGGATGCCCACTCCATCAGGCCTGATGTTAAATCTTGACTAGATCCTGTCTTCAAGACTTCTCGGACATCCTGGGCTGGACAGGATGTGGCATTTTCATTGAATGCCTGTTGCCATGTTAGAGCTGGGTGGCTGGAATACAAATGGGCAATATTAAGACAATACAGAAAGCTTAATATTTTAGTATTTAATGATATCAATTTTTCTATTTAGCTTTAAGATATAAATTGTATTAAATTAACTTTTTCCCTCATATAAGCACTTTTTCAAACTTATAAAGATAAAGCACTTTGCAAAGAGAGTAGACTCCAATCAGACGGCAGCCATCTGATCTGGGTCACCTCTGTTTGCCCAAGTTTTCAGCTCTACAGGGGATCAAATTATCCTTAACTACTCTGTTTGCTTATTGAATAACAAAGATCAGGGTCCATGCTTATAAAGCTTTTAGTTGAGTCTGAGTTTCGTTCTCAGGCTTTTGATTGGTCAGATCTGAGTTCTCAAGCTTTTGATTGGTCAGATTTGAGCCAAAGGCTCAAATCTGACCAATCAAAAGCTTGAGAACGATCTCAGACTCAACTAAAAGCTTTATAAGCATGGACCCTGATTCTAAGATTTCTGTTATCATTTGCTATTACAAAAAATTCAGCTAATAACTATTCATGATGTTATTATTTCTTAAACGTGAAGTTGTCTTTATTTCTGAATTAAACCTTATTTTGTTTGTAACTCAGAAGAGCCTTCCTTCAAGCTCAGAAATAAAGAGATTATTTATGAAACAATATGCCTTTTATCTACAGCTCTGCAAATGATAAAATCTCTCCTTCATTTACTCTATAAATCTGCCTTTCTAGTTTCTATATCTTTGCAAATAGTGTAGACCCAGATCAGATGGTTCCCATAGGAGCCATCTGATCAGAGTCTGCTCTGTTTGCTTTTGAAACAATGGAGATATGATTCAACTGTTTTCTGCCATGAACAAAAATTCCTGTGTGCATACGTCATTACAAAATTCAATCTAATTAATATTCATACTGTCAATATTTCTTATATGAATATTCATGGAATAAAGGAACGTTATACAGTTCTACCACTAGGCCTACCTGGACAAAATATGAAGATTTCTTGCTACAAAAGCCTTGTACTCTGCAATTGCTGGCTTGTTGTGTATCTTGGCCTGTTCCCTCTCCAAGGTTTTGTTGCTGAAGACTGAAATTTATCAAGTATAATATTAACCCTATACTCCATCATATATACAGTAAAACCTCTCTATAATGGCCACTATATTGTGTTAATTAGTTGGTATTTGAGGCAGGCGGCTGCTTAAAGCAAGGTGAAAGTAAAACAGAACGCTCCTATAGGAGCGTTCTGCTTTACTTTCACCTTGCTTTAAGCACCCACCTGCACTTAACACAAACTATTTGATGTAATTTAGTGGCCGTTATAGAGAGGTTTTTACTGTACACATTTTTGCGCCTTTGCAAACAGAGTAAACCCTGATCAGGGTCTGCTTTGTTTGCTTATGAAATAATATATATCTGATTCTACAGTTTCTGCCTAGACCACACTTTCCTGTGTTCATATACCACTATAAAACATTACAAACTACTATTCATAATGTCATTATTTCTTCCATAAATGTTCATGCTATTAACCCTTCTCTTGCTGAATTTTAAAATACATTTCTCCTTCTTTACCCATGCCCTGTTGTATAATTACATATATCTTCACTGTGTACAAATATATCGCTGTGCAATCACTGCTGTGGAGTGCATTGGTTGCAAAATCAACTTGTAAATAGTGCAGACCCTGATGAGACAGCTCCTGCAGGAGCTGTCTCATCTGGGTCTTCACTATTTACAGGTAGGTATATTGACGCGAATAGCAAGCTAAGGGTTAAGAGTTAAACCCTTTACTTCATGAATCTTCAAGAAAGAAAAAAATGACAACATGAATATCAATTAGATAAATTGTTACAATGGCACATGGACACACAAACTTTTGGCCATGGCAGAATCATATCTATATCATATTATAAGCAAACAGAGCAGACCCTGATCAGATGGCTCTAACAGGAGCTGTCTGATCTGGGTTTACTCCGTTTGAAAAGGCATTAACGGGTGTAGAGAGGCACATTTATGGAGTAAAGGGTTAAGTATATTCAGTTTTCATGAATAATACAAATCACCAAATGACTCATAATTCCCTATGTCAATATCAATAATGCATGAGACTGGAAATTGAAATATGAGACTTGATTCTGTTTTGTTTGTGTGAGGTTGTTTGGTGGTAAAGAGAGAATATCGTTCTAGGACTACATGTTCATTTAAAGATTTTACTTTTTATCATACATTTACCAATGAATGTCCCTAGAATCTGCAATAAATCTGCTGTAAGAAAAACTGACATTAAATAGGAAAACTAGTTGATTGAGACGGTTGACTGAAACATATTTTCACACTTTACTGATAGAGATGCTTTTGCAAACTGAATATACCCAGATCAGACACCTCCTGTAGGATCTGTCTGACCTGGGTCAGGGTCCATGCTTATAAAACTTTTAGTTGAGTCTGAGTTCGTTCTCAAGTTTTTGATTGGTCAGATTTGAGCCTTTCAAATCTGACCAATCAAAAGCTTGAGAACTCAAATCTGACCAATCAAAAGCTTGAGAAAGAACTCAGACCCAACTAAAAAGTTTTATAAGCATGGACCCTGTTCTGTTTCCTGTGAAACAATATTGATCAGATTCTCCAGTTTTTGCAAAGGCTAAATCCTGTGTTCAAATGACATTATATAAATTCAGCTAATCATAATGTCATATTTCTTTACAAGAGTATTCATCAATGTTAAATCATGTTGTCCTGTCACTGTCTCTTCTCCACCCATTGCCACATCCTTGGAATTGTGTAAATAGAGTAGTCACCATGTGGCTGGTAGGGTAAATAGAGTAATCACCATGTGGCTGGTAGGGTAAATAGAGTAATCACCATGTGGCTGGTAGGGTAAATAGAGTAATCACCATGTGGCTGGTAGGGTAAATAGAGTAGTCTACCTTGAGACTGGCAGGGTAAGTAGAGTAGTCACCATTAGGCTGATAGGGTAAATAGAGTAGTCACCATGTGGCTGGTAGGGTAAATAGAGTAGTCTACCTTGAGACTGGCAGGGTAAGTAGAGTAGTCACCATTAGGCTGATAGGGTAAATAGAGTAGTCACCATGTGGCTGGTAGGGTAAATAGAGTAGTCTACCTTGAGACTGGCAGGGTAAGTAGAGTAGTCACCATTAGGCTGATAGGGTAAATAGAGTAGTCACCATGTGGCTGGTAGGGTAAATAGAGTAGTCTACCTTGAGGCGGGTAGGGTAAGTAGAGTAGTCTACCTGGTTGTAGTTATTGAAAATAGAGTAGTCTACCTTTTGGCTGGTAGGCTAAATACAGTAGTCTACCTTGTGACTGGTAGGGCAAATAGACCAGGCTACTTTGAGACTGGTAAGGTAAATAGAGTAGTCTACCATGTGGCTGGTAGGGTAAACAGAGTAGTCTACCTTGTTGTAGGTATTGTAAATAGAGTAGTCTACATTTGGCTGGTAGGCTTCATACAGTAGTCTACCATGTGGCTGGTAGGCTTAATACAGTAGTCTACCTTGTGGCTGGTGAGGTAAATAGAGTAGCCTACCTTGTGGCTGGTAGGATAACTAGAGTAGATTACCTTGTGGCTGGTAGTCCTCCAGAAGTTGTGCTGCAAGTCCCAGCATGCACTTGTTGTAAATAAACTGAATGTCACAAAGGATTGTCTCCAGTTCCTTGAAACTTCCACCTTTGGCCTTAAAAGAGACAACATTTTCAAATCTAAATATTCATGGCAAACCTATACCCATAAATGATATTAATTAGCAAATTATTTGAATAAAGAACAGGGAAAAGGTTAAACAGATGAGTCATAAGCTGCAGTTTTTTGCAAACCCTTTGAGTGCCAGTCATGAAAACCACACTCTCTGAAAAACATTTGTTTATGGCCAACAAACATTTCTCTTAACCCATTTCTCATAGGCTATTTTTAGATTCAACCTTTTTGAATGAATCTACCGAAAAGGGGTATTGACTATAGAAAAGGATTTTTTTTTAGAATTTTGTAGTTTGAAACCATTGTGATAAATAAAGCATTTGCTCCTATTGGAGCAAATGCTCTATTTATCACAATGGTTTCAACAGGTGATTTTTACAGAGGAGTAGAAAGGCGTATTTATGGAGGAAAGGGTTAACCCCTTACTTAAAAAAATCATGACTTCATGACTATTAATTCAAAATATTTTTATTCTGGCATATGAACACAAGAAATTTTGGCCATGTCAGAACCTGTAGAATCCGATCTATATTGTTTCATAAATAAACAGAACAGCGACTGATCATATGGCTCCTACAGGAGCCATCTTATCTTGGTCTATCCTATTTGCAAAGACAAAAAAAGGCATCTTTATCAGGTAAGTATTAACATAATACAATTATCAAGTGCATGAACCCATGTCAACTAACTACCAACTCACCAGATGATATGGTAACTCTTGGAACGCCCTTGATGATTTGCCCTTCCAGCTTCCATTCCTTAGTGGATCTGCCTGGCTATAGAAGTATCCTGTAAATATAATGTTCTTCAATATTGATGATGATCTTTTGGGAAATGTTTGTTTTATAAAAAAGGTGTATATTTACTATACTTTGTGTTATTGTACCATGCCAAGGGTTGTCTGATCTGGCTCTACTCTGTTTGCAAATGCATGAAAAGGCATTTAAATGAAGGAAAGGGTTAAATACACAAGAAATTTAGTTAAAATACAGTAAAATCCAGCTAATGCGACCACCTAAAAGAGATATAATTCTGGGTACTAGATGCAGGTGGTAGCTTAATGCAGGAGAAAAGTAATGCAGAAAGCTCCTAGAGAAGCTTTCTGCATTACTTTTGTCCTGCATTAAGCTACCACCTGCTTATAAAAGCACCCATGTTTATTCATTAAGTGGTCGTATTAGCGGGGTTTTACTGTAAATTTAGAGTACAATAAACCTGGCTTGTTGTCAGAGGTTAATTATTTATACAGTCAGCCTTTCATACAAGTATATTCATTACAATGGAATCTGCACAGTGCATTTTTCAATTGTTACAATGGTGATTTCGGATTGTGAAATGGAACATTTGGGAACCAAAGGCATATTTCTTCTTATTCACCTTTCAACTGAACACTTTACTGCATACATAAGCATTTTTACACCTTTGCAAACAGAGTAGACACAGATCAGATGACTGCTTTAGGACCTGTCTGATCAGGATTTGCTCTGTTTGGTTAAGAAATACTAAATATCTGATCCTACAGTTTCTGACAAGACTGACATGGCAAAAAGTTCCCTGGTTACCAGTAATGAAATTCAGATAATTAGTATTCAAACATGAATTATTCTTGCATGAATATTCATGAAGTATAGATTTAAGAGGTAGATACTGCCTTACCCTTTCATAGAACAACTAATGCTGTGCCTTCAGGATACATTTGATTGAATAGCACTTCAATAGTAATGAGAGCCCCTTCTTCCAAGTTTACACTTTATCCTGTCACGTGCCTATTTTCCTGACGGATAACAAGGTGCCTGATAAACTTTTTGTTATTATGACAGTTGGTCACATGACCTGTAGCCGAAACTACTTTTTTTACCGAGACGTTTATTTCGTGAATACACAAATTTACGTCTACCGAGTACTAATGAATAAACAAGAGGGCCAAGATGGCCCTTAATCGCTCACCTGATTACCATAGATTTAAGATTTTTGCAGGGTAGCCCATGGGTAGGGTCAATATTGAACTTAGGGACAATATATGAACAATGTTGATAGTGGATCATGAGCAGTGGATCATGAGCAGTGGTTCTGCAGAACAAGATTTTCAAAGATTTAGTATATTGATTTTATCAAGACAATGATTCTGACCAATGAAGATTGCGCTAAAATATGCTCTCTAAAGTATTTTTCTAAGATTTGACCTAGTGACCTACTTTCTATTCCCACCCAACCCATGATCACACTCAACCTTGATATCACCAAGACAAACACTCTGTGCAAATTTGAGGAAGACTGGGCTAAAAATGTGGCCACTGTAGTGTAAACTACATTTCTCTAAGATATGACCCAGTGACCTACTTTTTGACCTCACATAACCCACTTTCAAACTTGTCCAAGATTTTATTAGGACAATCATTCTGACCAATTTTCATGAAGATTTGGCTATAAATGTGACATCTAGGGTGTTCATAAGGTTTTCGTACTATTTGACCTAGTGACCTAGTTTTTAACACCACTTGACCTACTTTCGAACTAGTCCGAGATTTTATCAAGACATTCATTCTGACCAAGTTTCATGAAAATTGGACTAAAATTGTGACCACTAGAGTGTTCACAAGGTTTTTCTACTGTTTGACCTAGTGACCTAGTTTTTAACTCCACTTGACCCACTTTCGAACTCATCCGAGATTTTATTAAGACATTCATTCTGACCTAGTTTCATGAAGATTGGACTAAAATTGTGACTACTAGAGTGTTCACAAGGTTTTTCTACCGTTTGACCTAGTGACCTAGTTTTTTACCCCACATAACCCATTTTTCAAACTCCTCCAAGATTTTATCAAGACAATCATTCTGACCAAGTTTCATGAAAATTGGGCTAAAAATGTGACCTGTAGAGGGTTCACAAGGTTTTCCTACTATTTGACCTAGTGACCTAGTTTTTAACCCAACTTGACTCACTTTCGAACTCGTCCGAGATTTTATCAAGACATTCATTCTGACCAAGTTTCATGAAGATTAGACTACAATTGTGACCACTAGAGTGTTCACAAGCAAATTGTTGACGACACACGACGCACGACGGACGACGGACGACGGACATTCAAGTCTCCCAAAAGCTCACCCTGAGCTTTGCTCAGGTGAGCTAAAAAAGTTTAACAAAACGAATTTGTTGATTTCAATCGATACCCATTAAACTAAATAGATCTAGATCTAATTCTTTCATTTCATTCTCCCAAACTTAGGCCCTATATTCTTAGGCCTAGACTAGTAGATCTAGATTAGACTAATTACCGTGTTTAGATAAATCCACATCAAGAATCATAAATCGTCTAGATATCGACAAGTGACAGGTTCTTTTTCTCACATAACCAACCAGGGCAACGGTTTTGTTTTGAGCATTTTTTAAAGCAATGTGACTTCTTGGAATTCCAATGACGTAATAACGCCTTTATAGTGACGTCATCAACAGTCTAGAGCCAGTAGAGTCGGGTATACATACTTTGCGGTGCATTTTGTGGTACATTCGGTACAAAATAATTATATTTTGCTGTCGTGACAAGGATAAATAGAATATTTGGTTCCTAGCTTTGAATTGAGAAATATTATCTGGCTCAGCTTCTGAATATATCAGGTTCGCCTTCGGCTCACCTGATATATTCATCCACCTTGCCAGATAACATTTCTCATTCAAAGCTAGGAACCAAATATTCTCTATATAATACAGGAGTCTTATCTGGATCAACACTATATGTCATCACTGATACATATGTTAACCCATTCTCTCATAGGCTATTTTTAGATCATTACCTCATAGACTATTTTTAGACCTAACCTCTTTGAATAAGTCTACTGAAAACCAGCATTTACTAGAAAAAGGGAACACATTAGAATTGTTTTGTTTTGAAACTATTGGTTCACAATGGTTTCAAAAAGTGACTTTTACAGAGGCATAACATGGCATCAATATGAGGAAATGGATTAACCCTTTGTTCATGAACATCCACAGAAGAAATAATGACATCATCTATATTAAGTTGTTGACTTTTTATAATGGCAAATGAACAGGAAGTTTTGGCCATGGCAGGAACTGTAGAATGAGATCTATTTCATTCCATAAGCAATCAGGCCAGATCCTAATCAGAGCGGTCTAATCTGGGTCTACTCTGAAGAGCTTTCAAAACATTGAATTTGAACATACCGGCCAAGAGTTTCTGTAGGAACAATTCTGTCTCCCATGCTCCCGATGTCTTCAGGTATCTCTGTCTAACTGCATTCTCCATGTCAGTATGGGTAAGCTGCAGTCTGCTCATCCTGAAACAGAATTTGTTTCCTGAGCAACAGATAAAAGTGCATACTCAAATACTAAAATCATCATTCCCCCATCAAACTGTATGTTGCGACCATTCTTAAGCATCATCTCTTTGAGACGATTCAAAAGAGTGGTCACAGGATAGGCTTTGATGGAGATTTAAAGAAGTTATTCCCGAAAATGTTTAATTTACGCATCTAATCTGGACCCCTGTGTTTCTTGTAAAAATTAACCCCTTGCATGCTGAGAAAATTTTCAAAAACTAAAAAAAAACTTGATTTGCTTGTAACTGCTGCATATCTAACCCTTTACCTGAAAGAGATAACTTCTGACACTTTTTCAAACAGAGACTCTGTTTGCCCAAGTTTTCACGCTAGCGGCGAAACTGTGATTACCTATGCAAACAGTTTGAATCCAGATGAGACGCCGCATAATGCGGCGTCTCATCAGGATCCAAACCGTTTGTCCTCTTGACAATATTTTTGCAAAAAAATGAGAGAAAGTTTATTTTAAGAATTGAAGCAGACGACAATTGTTGCAGACGAGAAATTACTAAGCATGCAAAGAGTTAATATAATTTTCTTTCAAAACACCCTCTCTGAGTGCCAAACAGTTTGAATCCTGATAAGACAGCGAGTTACTTTTTGTATCAACTGGATCAAAACTGTTGCCAAGGTAATCACAAAGTCGCCTATTGTATGTTAAAGACTAACCCTTTTCCTTCATAGGCTATTTTTAGATCCAACCAGTTTGAATAAATTACCGAAAAGGAGCATTAACTATAGAAAAGGACAAATTTTAGAATTTTGTAGTTTGAAACCATTGTGATAAATAGAGCATTTGCTCCTATAGGAGCAAATGCTCTATTTTTATCACAATGGTTTCATAAAGTGACTTTTACAGAAGCGTAGAAAGGCGTATTTATGGAGGAAAGGGTTAAATAGCACAGACTGTTACATGTCACCTTCTTTGCTGACTCCCACTGACGGTCACATATGACAGTCTTGTGTATGAACCTGAATCTATTCAGCAAGAAATGTTTGCCCAGGCCCTTAAATATCTCAGTATGATTTCATTCTCAAGTATATGACTAATCAGATCTTGAGAATGAACTCAGACTCAAGCTCAGATGTATTAAAACTTCAGGGCCAGGTTTATTTGTATAGTGAACCTACCATGTTTCATCTGGATTCAGGAACCCCTGAATTGCTCTCTGCAGTTGTGCGAATGTAGCAGAGGGCAGGCAGTCATTTGGAGATGGCTGGATGTTCAGTATCTCTGATACTGCTGGTTTCTCTGGGGCCACGATGCTGTGTAGACTGAGTAAATCATGTAACTCCTCAGCTTCTAATCCTGGAAATAGAACACAAGCCATTAACTTGTTCCCTCCTAGACTATTTTTAGACTCAACCTCTTTGAATCAATCTACCGAAAAGGAGCATTAACTATAGAAAATGAGAATTTTAGAATTGTGTAGTTTTTAAACCATTGTGATAAATGGAGCATTTGCTCCTATGGAGCAAATGCTCTATTTATCACAATGGTTTACAGGGGTGCAAAAAGGCGTTACCCATTTCCTAATGAATATTCATGTAAGAAATAATGACATCATGAAAGTTAATCAGATTAATTTTTATGACATTATGAACAATGGTTTTTCACCATGGCAGAAACTGCAGAATCAGATTTTTATCATGTTATAAGCAAACAGAGCAGATAATGATAAAATGGCTCCTACATGATCTGAGTTTTTTTGTTTGCAAAGGCCTCAAAAGGCATCTCTATGATGTAAAAGGTTAACCATGCAATATGACATTTAGTGACAGCAGTTTGGTACTGTCTGGGTCAGAATGAGATACAATGTAACTAAGCATCTCATCAGGATCTAAACTTTTTGAAAGATGAATGACAAATCTATTTTGAAGAAATTAAATAGCACATAGCAATTTCTGTAGACAATAATTGATCAGCAGGAAAAAGAGTAGTTATTAGCTGAAAGTGTATACAGTATAACCTTGGTTATCCGAAACCTATTGCATCCGACAAACTAATCTATCCGACAGCAATGTTTGGTCCCGAACATTTCCTTCTTTGTTCTATGTAATTAAAACCTTGGTTTTACGGATCCTCGCGTAACCGTTATCCGACACTGTTTGGAAGTCCCAATGTGATAATTGCGGCATTTTTCACACCTGCGTATCTGACGTTGACGGTTGTATTGAATTGGGACCACCTATAACTGAGCAATTATCGCTTCCGCGACATTTTGGGTACAGGCTAAATCTATAATTACAGGTTATTATCGTTGTGATCACACACTTAATCCATGTAATAGAAAACATGTATAGTTGTTTGAATAACGTTAGGTGTAAACTCGATCTGAAATAAAATGTACTTTACTTGTTCTGCCAGATCTAACTGATGAAAACAATTTGCATACAGATGAGATGCAGAATTGCTCGGCGTCTCATCTGGATCCAAATTGTAAGACACACTAATATTTATCTGGGTACTTACATAAACTTACATAAACCCCCTCATCCTAAAATAAAGAAATTTCGAGCGAAACTGACTTGTTGATAGGATGTCAAATTTTGCGTATGGGAGAAAAATGTTAATTGCCTCTTGGCCTGTCACAAACCCCTAATCCGATTAAAATTTGCTGTGTTAAAACAATAAATATGCCTCTCGCTGTTTTCAAAAAATGAAAGGTCACCGTTTCCAGAAAATGAAAGGTCACATGTGATGTCGCGTGTGATTTATTGGGGTTTTAAATTTAGATTGGTCAAAGAGTACACACCCTTTTCTACATTAGCATATAACCTCCAACCCCGCTCTGAGTCAGGGTTTAGATTTCTAATGATGTTTGTTTTTCATAAACACCCGACGCCATGCAATTAAAGTAACGTGCACACAAACTTCTCAACACCCCATATTGGCACATTTAACAGGTAAAAGAGTTGAAAGGATTATCAGGCCATCGATTATAATCTTCCCCTTAGGCCAATATCAACGCTTGGTTTATTTCGTTCACTTCCGACATAACGAAATACACCGACGCGGCCAATCTATGCTCTTTCCCAACATAACGGAAGTTTCCGAAGCGGTCACGATATTTCGATCGACGATTTCCGTAATGTCGGAAAGTTACGATGCTCAGCCTCCATTTTGACAGTCGAGTCTTCTGAAAGTGTGTATTGGGTTTTCACACTTTTCAATCGGGCCGCCAGGCTGTCTGCTTGCCGTCTAATGGGGTTGAAATATAGGGTTTGGGGTGAAATATAGCGTATGTTTCATTGCGATATTCAATCATATTATAAGGTATTTACAAAAAAAAATCGGCGACACAGACCACCGGATACCTCAGTAAAACGGTCCTCGGTATAACAGAGTTCCAGTGTGCATTTATTTTCATAAACTTTCAGAATTGCTGCACTCATTGTTCCTACGACATTTACGTAGCGTGCAGAATGTTAACATTTGATTCTAACGGGTTTCATGCCGAATGTAAATAAATATCAACAGTCAATGTTTATCGTCGTTGTATATTTCTCTTCCGATTTTGAACAACCGACACACCGATGCATCCGACAGTCTCAGGCGGTCCGAAGGTATGTCGGATAACCAAGGTTATACTGTAATAGAATAATAAATGAAAAACCTGTAGAATCAGAAGACTTGTATTATTTCATATTAACCCTTTGCTTGCTGAATTTTAAAATACATTTCTCCTTCTTTACCCATGCCCTGTTGTATAATTACATATATCTTCACTGTGTACAAGTATTTCGCTGTGCAATCACTGCTGTGGAGTGCATTGGTTGCGCAATCAACTTGTAAATAGTGCAGACCCTGATGAGACAGCTCCTGCAGGAGCTGTCTCATATGGGTCTTCACTATTTACAGGTAGGTATATTGACGTGAATAGCAAGCGAAGGGTTAAAGCGATCAGAGAAGATCCTGATCTGATTCTACTCCATAAGCAAAGGTGTGAAAAGGTATCTCTATCTATCAGTTAAAGGGTTAAGCAGCCGACAGCAGAAACTAAGGAATAAGATCTTTATAATTCCATAAGCAAACAGCGCAGACACTGATCATGCAGTTCCTATAGGAGCTGTTTGATCTGGGTCTACTCTGTTTGCAATGCATAGAAAGGCGTATTTATGGAGTGAAGGGTTAAAAAGCACCCATGTTCAAAAGAAGAAGAGAGGTTCTACTATACCATCTCTGGTAAAGAGCAGGAGGCACAGGGCAGCTGATACAAGGTCTTTGCCAAGATCCGTCTCCATTCTTCCCAGTACTTCCTGTAGCAACAGTGGCACTGTCTGTGGCAGAGATTTCAGCTTCAGTGTCATCTGTGGATAAATTTGTCAAAAGAATTTATTAGAAATCAAGTATTGATATGTTTTAACATTACATATGTAAATGAATTAAGAAATAATGTATTGCTGGCCTTGATCCATTTACATCCATGTAATTCAGTGTCCATGCTTATAAAACATTTTAGTTGAGTTTGAGTTCGTTCTGAAGTTTTTGATTGGTTAGATTTGAACCTTTGGCTCAAATCTGACCAATCAAAAGCTTGAGAACAAAACTTTTGGCTCAAATCTGACCAATCAAAAGCTTGAGAACAAACTCAGACTCAACTGAAAAGCTTTATAAGCATGGACCCAGATCATGAAACAGGATTATAATAATAAAATTATTATCAGTACCTCAATTCTTGTACTGACAATATAAGCATAATAGACCAAAGACAGAAATGTAAAGCAAGAGCAAACAAACTTTATTCTATTCAACTTCTGCCTTAATAATACAAGAACTACATACTTCTTTAACTTTACCCTTTACTTATCCAATATTCATGTTAATAGAAATAATGACATCATGAATATTTATTGGCTGAAATTTTAAATGTAAACATTTTCAATGGTACTTTTCTTTGCTTGGACAAAAACTGCAGAATTAGATCTACAATATGTCGACCCAGATCAGTGTCCATGCTTATAAAGCTTTTAGTTGAGTCTGAGTTTCGTTCTCAAGCTTTTGATTGGTCAGATTTGAGTTCTCAAGCTTTTGATTGGTCAGATTTGAGCCAGAGGCTCAAATCTGACCAATCAAATGCTTGAAAACGTTCTCAGACTCAACTAAAAATTTTATAAGCATGGACCCAGATTAAACTAGAACTATCACTATATAATAGAATATAGAATAACACCCCCCCCCCCCCCCCCCACACACACACACACACACACACACACACACAGAGCCGCCTTGATCGCAAATCAAACAAGATTTAAGCCAGCTTGTGCAATGGACAGACAGATAGACCGACAGACCAACCAACCAACACACTGACTCCTATATACCCCCTTTCAAACTTTTTGCAGGGTATAACAGTTAACCCTTTCCTTCACACTTTTACAAACAGAGTAGACCTAGTTCAGACAGCTCCTATAGGATTTTGACCATGTACCAGCCCCTATTTCCCTTGTAAACAAAAGTAAACCCAGACTAGATGCTTCCTGTAAGACCTAATTGAGCAGGATCTGCTCCGTTTGCATACAGAATTATACAGATATGATTTTACAATTTCTGCCATGTATACCATTTAATACATGATGATAAATTTAACTAGAACTATCACTGAAGGTGATTGATACCCCCACCCGTCACCTTGTCAAAAGATCCAATGACTTCAATACAAAAGGCAATAGCTCAATAATCCTTTCATCCACACTTGAGGAAAGAACATTTTTTAAGTCCAATCAAGGAATGACTGACATCAAAATTATGTCACGCACATCTACACATCATTATAAATGCATATGCAAAATTTGAGGTTCAATGGTAAAGAATGTAGAAGTAGTACTTGAGAAGTTATGCTCTGGAAAAAAATACTTATGAAAAGTAACAAAGGGGAATAAATCCCTCCAAAATGAATTGTGAGTTACAGTCCTTGACTGCACATCCTCTCATCACCCTCTATCCATATATAAAGTTTTGAAGTCAATATCATAAATAGGTTTCAAGAAAATGGCATGCCACAAAATATGTCCCAATTAAGAGACAAAATATGAAGTTAAAAAGGGGCATACTTCTGTCAAATTTTGTGCAAGAGTTATGAAACATGGAGAAGACTGTCCCCACATAACACTTATAATATGTATTAAGTTTGAAGGTAGTATCAAAATAATTTTCAAGAAAAAAGCAAATGTCCCAGAAAAACACGAGGGACGGACTGACGGACGACCGACGGACGGACAAAAAGATTCCTATATAGCCCCCACCATAGTGGGTGGAGGTATAATTATGACATTATCAATGCATGAATATTCATCAACAAGGGGCACTTTAAATGTAACAACAAGCATACCTTTTCAAACAGACCATACACCCTTAGCTCTTCACATGCAATGCTCAGGTATAGTGGTATGTTGGCATCCTTCTTAGACACCAGAAGCTTCATCTGAAGGACAAGAAAACAAAACAAATACAGTACAGTTAACACTTTGATTAGCTTAATACTCTGTTTGCAATGGCCTGAAAAGACATTATATGAAGGAAAGGGTCCATAAATACGCCTTTTTATGCCTCTGTAAAAGTCACTTTTTGAAACCATTGTGATAAATAGAGCATTTGCTCCATTATCACAATGGTTTCAAAACTATACAATTCTAAAATTTTCCTTTTCTCTAGTAAATGCTCATTTTCGGTAGATTTATTCAAAGAGGTTGGATCTAAAAATAGCCTATGAGGGAATGGGTTAAGATAGGTGATGAAAGTCATGCAGAAAGTTCCTCTTGGAGCTTTCTGTTTGACATTCATCCTGCATTAAGCAGTCACCTGCTTAAACAGTTCTCAGTCCATATTTACTTAAAGTTTGCATTAATGATTTTACTGTAAATCCAAATATTAATAATTGTTTTTATATAAGGTCTAATGTTTCAGTCTGGAAATACAGTAAAACCACTCTAAAGTGACCTATTCATGAATACACATAGTCTGATGATAGACGTCTTTAAAAGCAGGCCGTTGCTTAATGCAGGTCAAAAGTAATGCAGAAAGCAACTGCAGAAGCCTTATGTATAACTTTCATCCTGCATTAAGCTATCATTAGACTTAGATCTCTTTTTTGTAGTCACATAACAGGGCTTTACTGTATTGTCTACTCCTGCTGTAACAATATCCATCTGAATAATTTCTCCATTTTTAAACATTATTTTAATTGGGTATCCACCTTTTGACAAGCAATTGGTCGTGTATTAACAGTTTGACTCCTGAGTCCAAGGTTATAAAACTTCTGAGTCTGAGATCATTCTCAAGTATCTGATTGGTCAGATGCTTGAGAATGACCTCAGACTTAAGCAAAAAGCTTTATACCCTCGGAGTCTGATCAAACACCAGTGTCCATGCTTATAGAGCTTATTAGTTAAGTCTGAGTTTGTTCTCAAGCTTCTGATTGGTCAGATTTGAGCCAATGGGCTCAAATGTGACCAATCAAGCTTTATAAGCATGGATACAAGATATCAAGGGCTTCACTGGATTAAAACTGCTTGAAAAACAGCTTAAAAATGAGAAATTGTTTTCTACAAACTCAAACATATACAGCCACATGTTAACCCATTCCCTCATATTGACACCTTATAACCCCTCTGAAAAAGTCATTTTTTGAAAACCACTGTAATAAATAGTGCATTTGCTCCAAAGTAGTAAAAACTCTATTTGTCACAATGGTTTCAAAACTACACAAATCTGAAAAGGTCCTTTTTAGGATTACATCTACCCTGTTTGCAAAACAGTAGGCATATATAGTAGAACCCCTCGAATGCGACTACTTAATGAATAAACATGGCAGTCTTTATAAGCAGGTAATTGCTTAATGCAGGACAAAGGTAATGCAGAAAACTCCTCTAGGAGCTTTCTGCATTACTTTTATCCTGCATTAAGCTACCTTCTGCATCCAGCACCCAGAATTATACCTCTTTTAGGTGGTCGCATTAGCGGGGATTTGCTGTATATACAGTAAAACCTGTGTTAAGCGGCCAGTCAAGGGAAGCGGCCAAATTGACCGCTTAAGCGAGGTGACCACTTAATCGAGGGGTGGATATTTTGGGAGATTTTTCTGTTTGGTCAGACAAACGCTAATATATCTACTTGTACTTTAATGCCTGATCCAAAATATTATGTATTTTATCCTTGTAAATACAGGTAAAATACAACATGTACTGTAAATTGCATGCACAAAATAAAAAATAAACATCAGGCAGAATCATTCGACACATCCGGAAATACAAACGTACATGTCTACACTTCACTCGATTCTCTAACGTGAGGAACTTACGTTTGGAAAAGGCGTGAATATTTTGTTTTGATGTTATCTCTTTTGATTCGGTAACGTTCAGACAAATTCTCAACACCCCATATTTGCATATTTATAACAGGTAAAGGAGTTGAAAGGATTATCAGGCCATTGTTTATGATCTTGCCCTAAGGCCAAGGCCAACGCTTGGCTTTTTCGTTCACCTCCGACATAACGAAAAACACCGAAGCGGCCAATCTATGCACTTTCCCGACACAACGGAAGTTTCCGAAGCGGTCACGATATTTCGATCGGCGATTTCCGTAATGTCGGAAAGTTACGATGCATAATCTCCATTTTGACATATGTCAACTGGCTGTGTATTGGGTTTTCACACATTTCAAACTGGCCGCCAGGCTGTCTGCTGGCCGTCTAATGGGGTCGAAATATAGGGTTTTGGGTGAAATATGGTGGCCGCTGGCCGCGGAAGGAAGGTGACCGTCTAAAACAGGTGCATTATAGACTGATTTTCATCGGGAGGATTTCAAACTGACCGTTTAGACGAGGTGACCGTTCATTTAAGGTGACCGTTAGGTCAAGTTTTACTGTATACATATGTGTGTCTAGAGTAAACATTTAAAAGCGTTCGTTTGGTTTTGTTTCAGAAAGCTCTTGGTGAAATTATATCTAGGAAACCTGATCAAGGAAAAACTGGTGGTTACCTGGTTGTTGAAAGGTGACTCATCCAGAGCTTTTCTGTGTGTGGACAGATGGCTTCTGACCACCTCTGCCTTGTCCCACATATCCAGGCCTTCAACAGTGACCTCTTTAACCTTACGTCTCTTGGCTGTGACATGCAGTTTGCCATCAGTTATACATGTAAACACTATCACCACATTCTGGAAAAGCAATTCAGAGAAAGCATAATTAAACCCTTTCCCTGTTCTGTGTTTATTTCAAATTCCAATACCGTCTGAATATTCATGGACAAAATAGTTATAACTAACTATGAAAGGTAGAACATTGTAGCCATTTTAGAAAGTAAAGAAACAGATCTTTCAAATTCCATAAGCAAACAGAGCAGACCGTGATCAGACGGTTCCGATAGTAGCTATCTGATCTGTGTCTACTCTGTTTGCAAATGTGTGAAAACACGTTTATATGAGGGAAAAGGTTAACCCCTTCCTTCATATATACGCTTTTTTCACACATTTGCAAACAGAGTAGACCTAAAGGAGTTGTTTGATCTGGGTCGACTCTGTTTGCAGAGGTACAAAAAGGAGTACAGTGCTCCCTCCCTACAACGGCCCTCTCAATAACGATTCCCTCCTAACAACAACGCATGTCACTGTTTCCGAAACAACAACACTCCAGAAACCACTTTTTCCATCGTATTTTCTTTATGCCTTTATCAAACCCTATGTTGTGACCACTCTTTAGAATCGTCACAAAGTGACGATTCTAAAGAGTGGTCACAACATAGGGTTTGATAAAGGCATAACGGTTTTAGTTCTCGAAATACACCTTATCTGGGGATCTGCAAACAAGCTAATTGTGTTTGATTTTCCCTCCCTATAACAACTCCCTCTGAACAACACATACAATCTTCGTATCCCAAAGGGTGTCGTTGTAGAGAGGGAGCACTGTATTTACGGAGTCAAGGATTAAATCAACATAACCCATCATGCATAGGCTATTTTCAGACTCAACTTCTTTGAATAAATCCTGTTTCCATATGCTATTATAACAATTTATCTAATATTGATAATGTTATTATTTCTCAAATGAATATTGCTGGAGTAAAGGCTTACATGTAACATTGTTAATATTGTTAATGAACAGTTTTCAGTACACTGACAAACTATTGCTTTATGACATACAATAATTATTTAGTACGTAAAGATTTAACCTACTTCTGGAAGCTCTTCAGGAAGCCAGTCCAGATTATGGGGCAAATATGCTGAGTCCATGTTGTCAAGTCCATCCATGAAGAGTACCAGAGGAGAGGCACAGATGGAAGAAGCTTCCTTCAGGATCTCTCCAAACTTGGCTATCAGATTTCTGTATTGAGAGATTAAATACAAAATAATGCCTTTAAAAGCACTTATGTATGTAAGTACAGCTGAACTTTGGTATCTTGAACTCAGATAACTCAAAATTTGGGATAACCAGAATCCATGTTTATAAAACTTTTTAGTTGAGTCTGGGTTTGTTCTCAAGTTTTTGATGGGTCAGATTGGAGCCTTTGGCTCAAATCTGACCCATCAAAAGCTTGAGAACTCAAATCTGACCAATCAAAAGCTTTAGAATGAACTCAGACTCAACTTAAAAGCTTTATAAGCATGGACCCTGAAGTAAGGGTTTTGTAGCCTGGGTCCCCACGGTACCGGTGTACTTAATGAACTCAACACTCATACAAAGAAAATATAATTTAACTGAAAAAAAATCAGCAAGCCTTTCCTTCACTTGTCTCTAATCTTTCAAATTGTCTCAAGTACAAGATTATTTCTTTTATATTACTAAGTCTGAGAAATGTCAAAAATAAAGCGATCACATTGAATGATGCAAGGGAACCAACTCCATGTAACCGGTGCAATGGTAAAAATTGTCGTAGTATGGAAAGTCGTGTTCACACTGCTTTAAATGTACATTTTCACATAGACTCAAAGTCACACATAACATATTATAACCGTTAATCTTTTTTTCAAGTTCCAGAAAGTTCAATCTAACAGGAAAATTAACTAACAGTAGCACAATATCTCAACATGGAAGTTAACTGTTTTTACAGTGTTGGCACTTTAACTCATCACTTCAACGCATGACACGGACTCTAGAACACGTTTTCATGAACATGAAATCGCTCCATTATAGCGTGAAAAATAATTTCACATTAGAATAGCAGAAGTTACTAGTGCTTGACAAAGTTGACAATTGGCAGGTGACAAGATTTATATTTACACCGGTATCGTGAGGCCACCGGTATCATGGGGTGTTACAGTACATCAAAAATTTAAAATACAGACTTTTTCTATAATGTATCACTACACATAATTTTATTTACAAACATTGGTGATAGCTAAATACAAGTCGAAAGTAATGCTGAAAGCTCCTACAGGAGCTTTCAGCATTACTTTAGATCTGCATTAAGCTTTGAACTTGAGAAATTATTCAGATTAGAAATCAGATAACACAAACTTCTGTTTTCTCACATAACTTCCCTTATCTCCAGGTTAGAACAATGGGTTAAGATTCTCTGAGCAGTAACACATGTAAGAACACTTTAGGACTTGGGAAACCAATATTTAAATGTTATTAAAATGGCGAAAACACACTGTTTTGTTTATGTGTGAAAAAGAATCTGATGCTTGTTGTCTTTTAAGATCAGGTATTCCTAAATTCGCCATAAAAGACAACTCGCGACAGATCCTCTATACCTTGAATTAATTTGTATGGTCCCTTGAACTTTAAGATATCGAAGTTCCGCTGTCTGAATGTATCAAGGTTTGATGACACTTTAACTCATTCCCTCATACTGACGATTTTTGACGACTCTATAAAAGTCTTTTCGTGAAACCATTGTGATAAATAGAGCATTTGCTCCTATAGGAGCAAATGCTCTATTTATCACAATGGTTTCAAACTACAAAATTTTAAAATTTTCCTTTTCTCTAAATAATGCTCCTTTTCGGTAGATTAATTCAAAGAGTTTGTATCTAAACATAGCGTATGAGGTAATGGGTTAACAGTATTTTAGACATCTAGCTAATTACAAGTGGACGAAGACCTTTTAATGCCTTTTCAATCATGTCTTAGGTTGTCAAAATCAGGCAATGTTTTAACATGTTAAGCCCTTCCTTTTGACATCTGTACAAAGAGAGTAGACCCAGATCAGACAGCTCCTATAGAAGCAATCCGATCAGGGGCTGCTCTGTTTACTTAAATGTTGCAGAACAGGCATATCTAAGAGTTAAGGGGTAAATCCTCAATCTGCTGAATAATTCAAACTGGCACCTTCCTTTCTCAATATTGACAAAAGAAAAAGTTGTATCAAAATTCATCACCGGCATTTTATGACCCTGATCAAAGGGCTCCCCTTTTTTTGCACATACTTGGCTACGTGTTAACAGTTTAACATTTCACTCACTTGTAATCTTCTGGTATCTCCATTTCCAGACAAAACCTGTTGTTGAGTTCATGACAGAGACGTCTGAGTGTGGCCAAGATGTTTGCCGAGCCTGGGGCAGCACCAACAAAGTGGGTCAGCACTGTAAGACTACTGTCACATGACTTGGAATTCATGTACTCCATGACTAAGGTAGCCTGTGAGAAGAAAATTCCAGCAAGATGTGAAAAAACAGGCATATTAGAAAATACATAGACGTATACATAAGATTGATTAACCCTTTCCTCCATGAATATTCCTGTAAGAAATAACGATGTCATGAATATTAGATTAATTTGTTGTAATAGTACAACGAGACAGGAATTTTTGGCCTTGGCAGAAACTGTAGAATCAGATCTATATCATATCATAAGCTCCTATAGGAGCCGTCTGATCTGGGTCTACCCTGTTTGCAAAGGGGTAGAAAGGTGTATTTATGAATGATATTAATATAATTGCAAAAGTGAACATAGCTGACCCTTATCAGATGGCTCCTACTGAAGTCATTTGATCTGGGTCTACTCTGTTTGTAATAAACAATTTTCAAGAAAAGTTTGTTTATTTCATCATCAAACACTATGCTGTGACCACTCTTTAGAATTGTCTCTCCGAAATGATTCTAAAAAGTGGCCACACCATAGCGTTTGTAGATGTAAGGATTTCAGTATTTGAATTATCTATGATTCTTAACCCTTCACTTGCTATTCACGTCAATATACCTACCTGTAAATAGTGAAGACCCAGATGAGACAGCTCCTGCAGGAGTTTTCTCATCAGGGTATGCACTATTTACAAGTTGATTGTGCAACCAGTGCACTCCACAGCAGTGATTGCACAGCAAAAATACTTGTACACAGTGAAGATATATGTAATTATACAACAGGGCATGGGTAAAGAAGGAGAAATGTATTTTAAAATTCAGCAAGAGAAGGGTTAAACATTTGCCAATAAATCTCTTTTACTTTCTGTAGATATTTAGGACAATGACAATTATTTTAACAAATGGTTTTAACTCTTTACTTCATATAAAAGCCTTTTGATGTTTATGCAAACAGAGTAGACCCTGATCAGACAGCTCCTGTAGGAGCTGTCTGATCAGGGTCTGCTCTGTTTGCTAATGGACTATGATGTTATTTATTTTCTAAAATGGCTACTGTCTTGTCCATGAATACATGTACATTGAAATATGGACTAAATATAGAACAGAGAAAGGGTTAACTATCATTTTTAACAGAGTGAAAAACAAACTGAAAGGAAACAGACTCACCAAAAGAGAAGATTTTCCAGTGCCTTGCTTTCCAACTAATGCTATGAGGCCTGACTTGAGGTCTGGTATACATTTGATGGCATCTTTGATTATCTTCTTCCTACCAACAAACAGTTCCTTCAGGTTGGCAGCATATGCTTCATGGAGATTGTTTGTGTGCTTGAACTCATCCAGTACAGCTTCCTGGAAATTAACAAACAAGACTAAGCAGAGGCCCTGATAAGATGTGTAAATTAAAACATTTTCAATAATAAGTTCTTAATTTCTCCAGCAAACGCTATATTGTGGTCACAAAATAGGGTTTGCTGGAGAAACGACAATTTTAGTGTTTGAGTACATGTATACAGTGCTCCCTCTCTACAACGACACCCTTTAGGATACGAAGATTGTATGTGTTGTTCAGAGGGAGTTGTTATAGGGAGGGAAAATCAAACATAATTAGCTTGTTTGCAGATCCCTAGATAGGGTGTATTTCGAGAACTAAAACCATTATGCCTCAATCAAACCCTATGTTGTGACCACTCTTTAGAATCGTCACTATGTGACGATTCTAAAGAGTGGTCACAACATAGGGTTTGATGGAGGCATAAAGAAAATACGATGGAAAAAGTTGTTTCTGGAGCCTTGTTGTTTCGGAAACAGTGACATGCGTTGTTGTAAGGAGGGAATCGTTATTGAGAGGGCCGTTGTAGGGAGGGAGCACTGTTTACCTTTATATGTTGCACTGAGACTGTAAGTAGTCAGATACCCAGTCTTCTCTTTCGACCAGTTCACATAGCTAAATAATTCAGCTAAAAATCAGTTGAAATAAAAGCAGCTAAATAATTCAGCTAAAAATCAGTTGAAATAAAAGCCTCAATGAAAACTGCATATTACCATACAGTAGAACCTGTTGTCTTCAGTGCTCGTCAAAAAGGGATCTAATTATGGGTCTGTAAGGCAGGTGGTAGCTTAATGCAGGACAAAAGTAATGCAGAAAGCTTCTAAAGGAGCTTTCTGCATTACTTTTGTACTGCATTAAGCAATCACATGCTTTTAAAGACTCCTATGTTCAATAAATGAATGGTTGCTTAGTAACCCTTTCCTCCATAAATACACATTTCTACGCCTCTGTAATAACCACTTCTTGAAACCATTGTGATAAATACAGCATTTGCTCCTATAGGAGCAAATGCTCTATTTATCACAATAGTTTCAAACTACATAATTCTAAAATTTTACTTTTCTCTAGTAAATGCTCCTTTTGGGAAGATTCATTCAAAGAGGTTGGGTCTAAAAATAGCCTAATGGAGGAAAGGGTTAAGACAGGTTCTACTGTATTATCTCTTTCTTTACCGGATAAAGCTAGAATTTGACACCTTTGCAAACAGAGTAGACCAAGATCAGCCAGATCCTCTAGGAGCCCTCTGATCGTGGCCTACTCTGTATGCTTATGGAATAATGTAGATCTGATTCTACAGTTTTTCGCCAGGGTCAAAATTTTCCTTGTACATATACCACTATACAATATCAGCTAATTAATTTTCATGAAGTCAGTTTCTTACCTGAATACAGAAATACTTATAGCTATCAATGAACACTTTAACCCTTAACTCCATTTAGCCTTTGCAAAGTAAGTAGACCCAGATCAGACAGCTCCTACTGCAGCTGACTGATCAGGGTCTGTTCTATTTGCATACAAACTGATACAGGTCTGATTGTAAATTTTCTGCCATGGCCAAAAATGCTTGTGTTCATAATATGCCATTATAAAATGTCCCCCTTTTAATATTTATGGTGTCTTTGTACACTTTCTGCCATGACCAAAAATTCTTGTGTTCATATGTCATTATAAAATTTCCTCCTACCAATGGTGTCTTTGTTTTTTACATGAATATTCATGCAATACAGCCTTAACCCCTTACTCCATGAATATTCATGCAAGCAATAATGACATCATGAATATTAATTAGATTAATTGTTATAATAGGCACATGGATACAGATGTTTTAGCCATTGCTGATATTGTAGAATCACATCTACAGTAAAACCTCTCTATAACGGCCACTAAATCGTTTTAATTAGTTGGTATTTAGGTCAGATGGTTATTTAAAGCAAGGCCTATAGGAGCGTTCTGTTTTACTTTCACCTTGCTTTAAGCATCCACCTGCCTTTGACACAAAATAGTTGATGTAATTTAGTGGTCGTTACAGAGAGATTTTACTGTATATTATATCATGTAGCAAACTGCAGAGTCTGATCAGACAGCTCCTACAGATCTGATCTTGGTCTGCTCCATTTTCAAACGAGTAGAAAGGCATATTTATGGAATAAAAGGTTAATGTAGCAAAGTCTACCTTATCTGGGAAATATTTCCTGATGGCATTCCATAGGTTGTTCAAAGCCATGGAACCAAACTCATCTAATTTTGAAACGAGAGGCTTGTCATCTACTACTCCTCCCCACTGGCATGGGTAGCTGAAATAAAGAATGACTTTGTGATTGCAAACATTTTGGACCCAGTTAGACTGCCTTATTCTTTAACCCATTCCCGCATATTGAAGCCTTTTGATGCCTTTATAAAAGTTACTTTTTGAAACCATTCTGATAAATAGAGCATTTGCTTCTATGGAGCAAATGCTCTATTTATCAGAATGGTTTCAATTCTACGGAATTTTAAATATTTCCATTTCTCTAGTAAATGCTCCTTTTGGGTAGACTTTTTCAAAGAGGTTAGGTCTAAAAATAGCCTAAGTGGGAATGGGTAAACTTGATTAACACTATCAGCGCCAAATAATTGTCATTGGCACCTTATTATCATCTGCATCAAAAAGAAAAAAATGATTTTAAAAAAATTGTATCTGCATCCTAACTGTTTGGAGATGTCATTTCACCACTTAATTGTTGATATTCAGGATATCATTATTTCTTACATACATATTGATGTAATAAATGGTAAAAAGAAAATGTTGACGGATAACAAACAAATAGATATATAAAGGAGATGAGTGATAAAAATATGAGTCAACATGAGCACTTCTTGATCAGTTCAGCTAAACAGGACCACAGTAGCAAAGCTTTTACTCACTTTTCAAAAACTTCAAGTCCACTTTTCAAGATTCTCTGTTTCAGAGCCCCCATCTTGGAAGAACTGTCCTGGTTTTCACACAGAAAATCATTGTGGTAGGCTTTAGGAACATCCCTAATTCAATAAAAAGACCAAAAAATGTTTTTTTTAACCCTTTCCTCCATGGGCTATTTTTAGATACAGCCTTTTTGAATAAATCTACTGAAAAGGAGCATTTTTGAATAAATCTACTGAAAAGGAGCATTAACTAGAGAAAAGGAAACTTTTAGAATTTTTTATTTTGAAACCATTGTGATAAATCGAGCATTTGCTCCTATAGGAGCAAATGCTCTATTTATCACAATGGTTTTATAATGTGACTTTTACAGAGGCATAGAAAGGCGTATTTATAGAGGAAAGGGTGAACATACATTAACCATTTACCTCATAGAAATGCATTTCCATGCCTTTGCAAACAGAGCAACTCAGATCAGACAGTTCGTGCAGGAGCTGTCTAATCAGGATCTGCTCTGTTTGCTTATGAAACAATACAGATATGATTCTATAATTTCTACCAATGTATAATATTGTCTTGTTCATAAGGCCACAATAAACATTCAGCTAATTTTTATTCAAAGTCATTGATTCTAGCGAAATATTCTTGAGGTCAAGGGTTAACCCTTCTCTTGCTGAGTTTTAAAACACATTTCTCCTTCTTTACCCATGCCCTGTTGTATAATTACATATATCTTCACTGTGTACAAGCATATCGCTGTGCAATCCCTGCTGTGGAGTGCACTGGTTGCACAATCAACTTGTAAATAGTGCAGACCCTGATGAGTGCAGGAGCTGTCTCATCTGGGTCTTCACTATTTACAGGTAGGTATTTTGACGTGAATAGCAAGCGCAGGGTTGAAATAAAGACAAGATAATACATTAAATACTGTAGACAACCCAAACTTGAAATGTAAAAGAAAGCAGTAAAGAGTAAACCCACTCTAAACCTGTCACACAAATTAGTATCAATGTCGGTTTTTAAGACAGGTGGACACTTAATGCAGGGTGAACCCAAAGGAGCTTTCTGCATGACTTTCAACCTTTCAACCTGCTTTTAGCACCCATTTAACAATATTTATTACATTTAATTTTGTTATAATTACCTATAGCAAACTGAAGGAGCAAACTGAAGAGTTAAACAGAGTAGATCCAGAATAGATGGCTCCAATAGAAGCTGTCTGATCAGGGTCTGCTCTATTTGCTTATGAAATAACATAGATATGATTCTACAGATTCTGCTAGAGCCAAAACTTCCTTTGTCAAGGGGCCATTATAACATTTAATCTAATCAATATTCATGATGTCATTATTTTTTACATGAACCTTCATGGAATAATGGGTTAAATTTCCATAGACATACAGCATTTATCCCAAGGTCTTCCAATATGTACAGAAAACTCTCTTTAAAACTAAAGGTAAAGGAGCTTATATAATAACTTACCTCTCAAACGCCTTGTCTCTGAGATAGAAGAAAGCTCTGTCTCTCATCTCTTTAATATGTGACAAAGCTGCACAGTGCATCTCCAGCTCTGTGACCGAGGCCCCTGGTGAGTACTCTCTGACCCAGTCAAACTCAGGCTTGTCTGGTACTACATATTTGTCTGGTATCCAGCCGTAACGCTCTCCCAGGATGCCCACGAAAAACTGACACTTGGCAATCTCAGTCAGGCACATCTCCAAGGTTCTGATAACAAAAAACATAAAGAATCAAGACTTCCAGAGCTGAAGATATGATGCATACTTATCTATCAAAATCTCTTATTTCTCAGCCAAACCCTATCTGGTTACTACAGTAAAACCTCTCTATAACTGCCACTAAATTGTGTTAATTAGTTGGTATTTAGGGCAGGTGGCTGCTTAAAGCAAGTCGAAAGTAAAACAAAACGCTCCTATAGGAGCGTTCTGTTTTCCTTTCACCTTGCTTTAAGCGGCCACGTGCCTTCAACACAAAATACTTGATGTAATTTATTAGTGACTGTTATAGAGAGGTTGTACTGTACTCATTAGAATTGCCTCTACAGGGCAATTTTAATGAGTACATGTAGTAACAAGATAGGGTTTGATGGTGAAATACCGAAAACATGTACAGTAGAACCCCTCTAATGCAACCACTTAATGAATAAACATGGGTGTCTTTATAAGCAGGTGGTTGCTTAATGCAGGACAAAAGTAATACAGAAAGCTCCTCTATTACTCTTGTCTTGTATTAAGCTACCACCTGCCTCTGCCACACAGAATTATACCTATTTTAGGTGGTCACATTAGAGGGGTTTTACTGTACTTATAGATTTTCTATCAATATTTCCTTTTTTTCCATAACTCTGAATACCTTGATATTTCTTAATAATAGTGATAGAATACCAAGAATTTACACATTTTCCAAATTTTTCTACATACAGTAGAACCTGTCTTGACTCAAGACAGGTGTTTCTGTAACTTGTAAATTATGTCTATTAGAAATACTCAGGTTTATTTCTTCAACTTAACAACACATACAGCTGCGATTATTTGATAATCTAATAAAATAGTTAGAAGAAAGAATCACATGATATATGATATTCTGATAAGATATGCATGTGATTTATTTCCATTCATGTTGACAAATGTGTGGTGCTCTCCAATTCTGAAGAGAACATAATCTTTGAGAAGCCCTGAAAATAAGATATGAATACAAATTTAACAAAAGCTCACCCTGAGCACTTTGTGCTCTGGTGAGCTAAAAATATATGAAAATGTGCTTGTGAAATGCCCTTATTATCCGAAATAACCAGACAAACTTAGGCAAATAGTGTAGACCTAGAACAAAATGCCCCAGAAGGATCTGCAGGATTCCACAGTTTCTGTCATTGCAAACATAGCCTTTATTCATATGATATCAAAATTTCAGGCTTTTAATATTCATGATGTCATTGAGGGCCACATGGAAGATTAGTAGTCACTAAATGTGTTACCCTCTGTAAATAAAGTCTATTATTATTATTATAAAGTCTGTTATTATTATTTCTGACATGAATATTTCTACGCCTCCGAAACCATTGGGATAAATACTATTATAAAAACTATTTATCACAATGGTTTCAATACTACACAATTCCAACATTTTCCTTTTCTCTAGTTGATGCCCCTTTTTGGTAGATTTATTCAAAGAGGTTAGGTCTAAAAATAGTCTACGAGTCCAGTTTCTCATACCACTTACTTATTACTTCTGGTTTCCTCCTCGGTCACTCCCCACCTCAGGTCCACCTCATATACATTGATGAAATGTTTCTTTCCAAGGGCACGTAGCTCTGGGAAGACAAACCTAGTCAGCAAATCACGTTCTCCGTGCATGTCTCGGAATGTTGAAGAGATGAACACTCTTCCTGTTCGCCAACTGAGAAATAACATTGGTTATACAATAAACCCTTTCCCTGATAGAAAAGAACTTTTACATTTTTGTAAATCATGTAGACTCAGATCAGTTGGAGCTGTCTGATCAAGCAAGGTCTGCCCTGTTTGCCTATGGTACTATATAAATCTGATTCTCCAGTTTCTGCCGTGGCCAAAAATACTGTATTCATATACCATTATAAAAAAAATAGCTTATTAACCCTTTTCAGTGATTAATCTAGGTCTGCGTCCTGCGTCAGAGACGCATTAAAATAGCAAAAAACGCATCATTCTGAAGTGAAAGAGTCCTATAGGACGCATTAAAATATGGCTGCGTGTAGCCGTTGAAGTTAATTCCACGTAGTGAAACTACTAGAACACCGTAGCGATATCAACATCCGACTGTTGTATGTATTTTACAACAATGATTTTGATTGGCTAGTATGCAGCAGGATGTTCGTAATGAGCCAATGAAAACGTTCCTTTTAAAACGGCAGCACCGAAAGACCCCGGATAATCCAAGATGCTGCTACCGAAAATAGTCGCTACATTCAAATCAAATCAAACGATGTTAGGTCAGTTGTGTCCCAGTGACATGATTTCAACGTTCGTGGATCAAAATAAGGATCCCGAATCCGATGTAATGGAGGAAAATAACGACTGTCAGCTTAAAGTGGTTGGCGACTTACTCCTAGTTGACTTCTGTTAGGCAACGGATGGTCGACTTGATTTCATGTTTTGCTGCATATGCGACAAATATCAGGCCAAACATTGCATGGTAAATGTACACACTATCGAAAATATCATTTTGTGGCTTCGTGCCAGGTAGGCCTAAGTAGTCCACACATGGGTACTCTGAATGGTGGTATCGATCTACTTTCGGTTTTGACAATATTCAACATCCATGCTGTCTTAACCCTTTCCTTCATGTAAACGTGTTTTCACACATTTGCAAACAGAGTAGACCCAGATCAGACGGCTCCTATAGAATTTGTCAGAAATGGGTCTGCTATTTGCTAAGGGCTGTTCCAGGAAAAAAGGCCTGGGGGGGTAGGAACGCCTAAACGAGAGAATTAAAATAAGTCAGATACCCACAGCCACTAGATTTATATTTACCTTGCCACCCACCACCAAGAACACTGAAATCTCTTGTTTAATAGTACTTTCTAGTGTTTTTTTACCCCTCAAACTTTGACAAGTTTTACTATAAATATGAATATGCTGTTTTATGCATATAGCATTTGCAACTAAATTGTTTTCTGCATGCAAATCATATTGACAGCATATATTGTTATTTTGTTATATGTAATTCAATGACAAAAATTATTTATTGTAAAGTTCCAGTGTTTCCAAAACTCCAGGAGCCTCAGCAGGACCAAAATTTTGGCTGTGTGCAAGATATGGAAGAATTTTCTGTCAATGAGACAACTGATACCATTTGTCAGAAATGCAGTGGAAATAGTCTCCTTTAGATTTAAACCTAATTAAAATACACTAATCTTGATCAGACAGTCTCATTTAGATATAGAATCGATGAAACGTTTTCAAAATTAGTGCCCCTATGTCTTTAAAATTTTCGCCGATCTAATCTCTGGGTAACCCATTGTGTGTACACAAGGGTTTAGTATTGTGCTTTAGCCGGGCTGTTTTATTTTTGTGTGGCATTTCCTGCTTGACTGTTTTATTTTACTTTCCTTCTGTTGTCTGTATACAATTCTGTCAGACCAAACCAATGTCTGGTAGGTCCTGAATGTATAAGTGAATCTGCATGATACTTCGTTGTATCTTGTGCCCAAAGTTTCTGTCAGAATACTGATTGAATTACCGTATTTAATGCCCCCCCCCCCCCCCCCCCAATTGAAATATGTAATAACCCCCAATACAACACAATAACAATTGAAAAAATCGCCCCCACCGACACAAATTTAACTCTTTATCACCCCCCACCCACAAAATTTTAATTCATCGACGTTCCTACCCCCCAAGGCCTTTTTTCCTGGAACAGCCCTAATGGAGTTTGATAGATCAGTTTCTTTAAAGTTTCTGAAATGTCTACAATATTCCACCTTCCATGTTTGATTATAACTACTTTTTCCATGAATATTCACTAGGTACAGTACTGGTACTTGGTATAAACAGAACAGGGAAAAGTTAACAGCTCATTGATGAGACTAGCCAGGAAACCTGGTTATACTTACAACTATAATGCAATAAATGTTCCAAAACTAGAATGTAACTGCAAAATTACGATTTAACATCAGTTTTCTTATAATTTTATGCTTTGGGACTCATCAATTTAGTTTGGGACTCATAGTTTTCCTGTGGGACTCATTGTTTTCAGATTAGTGAGTCCTGGGACTCATGGTTCAAATTTCTAGATTAATCACTGCCTTTTCCTGTTCTATGTTTATTCAAAATTTCAATACCTACTGACTATTCATGGACATAGTTAAACTGAAATATGGAATGTGGTACATTGTAGCCATTTTAGAAAGTAAAGAAACAAATGTATCAAACTCCATTAGCAAACAGAGCAGACCCTGATAAGACAGTTCCTATAGGAGCCGTCTGATCTGGGTCTACTCTATTTGCAAATGTGTGAAAATGTGTTTATATAAGGGAAACGGTTAATATTCAAACAGTAATCATTTCTTACATATGAATATTCAAGAAGGAAAGGGGTTATCAGGGTCTAATGAAACTACAGTAAAGTCTCAATAATGCCACCACATAATTTATTAACCGTTTCCTCCATAGGCTATTTTTAGATCCAACCTCTTTCAATGAATCTACTGAAAAGGAGCATTAACTAGAGAAAAAGGAAAATTTGAGAATTTTGTAGTTTGAAACCATTGTGAAATATACAGCATTTGCTCCTATAGGAGCAAATGCTCTATTTATCACAATGGTTTCAAGAAGTGACTTTTACAGAGGTGTATAAAGACGTATTATGGAGGAAAGGGTTAACAGTGTCTGTAAAAGCAGGTGCTTGCTTAAAGCAGAGAAAAGTAATGCAGATAACTCTTATAGGAACTTTCTGCATAACTTTTATACTGTTTTAACCTTTTCCATATTCTATGTTTATTCCAAATTTCAATACCAACCAATTAGTTATGGATAAAGTAGTGATAATGAAATATGGAAGGTGGAGTATTGTACAACGTAGCCAAACAGATCTTTCAAATTCCACCAGCAAACAGAACATACCATGATCAGACGGCTCCTATAGGAAGGAAAGGGTTAAGCCACCACCTATTTTAAAATCCCGAAGTATACTTCTTTTGAAAGGTCATATCAGCGAGGCTTTACAGTGGTTACTGGTACCATACAAGATTTTGGAATTTAAGGTTACAGAGACAGTTTATATGTAACATTGTCTACTACAGAAGTGAGTCTACTACAGAAGTGTACTACAGAAGTGAATAAACACTGTGTGACACATCATGTTTTGTATATGTAAGTGCTAAATTATAAAAGACACATCACATTTGTATGTGCTCGACGCATGCTTGGACTCACCCATGGAAACACCCCCCCCCCCCCCCCCCCCCAAAAAAAAAATATTTTTTTTTTAAAAATTGTGATCGAAGTATGTTAAACAAGTCTAAAACTATCTATTTGAACCTTAAACCACTCCGAAAAACAAGAAAAACACGACCCGGAAAAAAATTTCCTATCGGGTCTATATATGTATTGAAAGGTATCTAACTACGACAGATCAGCGGAGGAAAATACAACAGTCATGTTTTTCAAAGTCTTACAGCAAAGCCAATTCAACACCGATTTTAATCATTTTGGTCTTGATCCGTTCCAAATTACATATGCTATGCGGCACAGTTACCGCTTTCCTTAAATATTGCCCCGTCTTGTCGCTGCAAGACCGCGAATTTGAAAATACGCTAGAGCGAAACTAATTGTGCCGCTTAGCATATGAAATTTGGAACGGATCAAGACCAAACTGATTGAAATCGGTGTTGAATTGGCTTTGCTGGAAGACTTTGAAAAACATGACTGTTGTATTTTCCGCCGCTGATCTGTCGTAGTTAGGTACCTTTCAATACATATATAGACCCGATAGGAATTTTTTTCCGGGTCGTGTTTTTCTCGTTTTTTGGAGTGGTTTAAGGTTCAAATAGATAGTTTTAGGCCAGTTGAACATACTTCGATCACATTTTTTTTGTGTGTGTGTTGGGGGGGGGGGGTGGTATGGATGAGTCCAAGCATGCGTCGGGCACCTTTGATCACATACAACTTCTGAAGAGCACATTAAGGTAATGAGGGTCTAAACACCTGACTCAATTAACCCATTCCCTCATATTAACACCTTTTGACGCCTCTGTAAAAGCCATTTTATGAAACCATTGTGATAAATAGAGCATTTGCTCCACAGGAGCAAATGCTCTATTTATCACAATGGTTTCAAAACTACACAATTCTGAAATTTTCCTTTTCTCCAGTTAATGCTCCTTTTTGGTAGATTTAATCAAAGAGGTTAGGTCTAAAAATAGCCTAAGTGGGAATGGGTTAATAAGCTTTGCAAACAGAGTAGCCTCAGATCAGATGGCTCCTGTGGGAGATGTCTGGACAGGGTGTACCATGTTTGCTTATATAAACATATATATGATTCTGTTGTTTCTATCATGGCAAAACAAACCTGTGTCTATGTGATATCATAACAGTTAATCTAATTAATTTTCATGATGTCATTAGTTCTAACATTAATATTCATGAAGTAAAGGCTGAAATTAATTCAGTTTTCAAATGAACAACAAGAGTGCCAGTGGGCACAATATACGCCTGTTGAGGTTTTGTACAACATAAATTGGGGTTAACGTATTTGCTAAATTCAAATTCTAAGTCCAATTTTGCGACCAAGTTTCAAGGTTGTAAATAGGCATACTTTAACAAAAAACCTTAATCAAAAATTCTAAATTAAAAAGTGCCATAATTGTGTCTAAATGCTTGAGATGAAGATGAAGCTTGTGATGGTGAACAAATGTTTCAAGTTTAAAAGCTTTATCTGAAAGGATTATGTAAATCTGTGGACTTTAACCAAAACCTTAACCAAAAATTCAACGCTAAAAAGGGGGCATAATTCTGTCAAAATGTTGGACAGAGTTATGTACTATTGCCTACAGGTAAAGCTTGTGATGGTGAACATGTGTTCCAAGGTTAAAAGCTTTATCTCAAAGGGTTATGTAAATAAATGGACTTTAACAAAGCCTTAACCAAAAATTCTAAGTTAAAAAGGGGAATGATTCTGGCAAAATGCTTGAAAGAGTTATGTACTCTTGTCTACAGGTCAAGAGTGTGATGGTGAACAAGTGTCCCAAGTTTATAAGCTTTATCTCAAAGGGTTATGTAAATAAATGGACTTTAACAAAGCCTTAACAAAAAATTCTAAGTTAAAAAGGGTCATAATTCGGTCAAAATGCTTGACAGAGTTATTTTCTCTTGCCTACAGGTGAAGGTTGTGACGGTGAACAAGTGTTCTAAGTTTAAAAGCTTTATCTCAAAGGGTTATGTAAATAAATGGACTTTAAAGAAGCCTTAACCAAAAATTCTAAGTTAAAAAGGGGCATAATTCAGTCAAAATGCTTGACAGAGTTATTTCCTCTTGCCTACAGGTGAAGGTTGTGACGGTGAACAAGTGTTCCAAGTTTCAAAGCTTTATCACAAAGTGTTATGTAAATAAGTGGACTTGTTCCACATAAATTGAGGTTAACATTTTTGCTTAACGCAAATGCTAAACGCAAATTCTAAGTCCAATTAAGCAACCTTGACCTTGGATGAATGAGCCGGGACTTGGCAGGCCACTGTAGCAAGTCAATATAAACATTTTGGTCAAATTTGGGAAGGATCCACCAAGCGGAACTTGAGTTAGAGATGTTACAGACAGACAGACAGGTTAACATTTTCGCTAAACGCAAATTCTAAGTCCAATTGTGTGACTTTGACATTGGATAAACAAACCGGGACTTGGCAGGCTACTGTAGCATGTCTAGATAAACATTGTGGCTAAATTTGAGAAGGATCCACCAAGCGGAACTTGAGTTAGAGATGTTACAGACGGACAGACAACCAGACAACCAGACGGACAGACAGCGCCATTCCATAATACGTCCCGTTTTTTCAAACGGGCGTATAAAAATGTATATCTCCTTTAAAGTCAAATAACAAAAATAATTTCACTTTACCTTGGTTTCTGTACTGTCAGCTGCAGGGGTGTCTCTACAGTTTGTTTGGGAGGAGCAGGCTTCTTTTCTCCTACAATAGCAGGCAGTGGCTTCAGATTGAAGGCTTCATCAATCTTCTCTATGTGTCTAAGTTGGCCTCCATCCCCTCGTTCAGCAATAAACCTGTAGTATCCATAGTAACACAGTATTAACCCTTCTCTTGCTGAATTTTAAAATGCATTTATCCTTCTTTACCCATGCCCTGTTGTATAATTACATATATTGTCACTGTGTACAAGTATTGCGCTGTGCAATCACTGCTGTGGAGTGCACTGGTTGCACAATCAACTTGTAAATAGTGCAGACCCTAATGAGACAGCTCCTGCAGGAGCTGTCTCATCTGGGTCTTCACTATTTACAGGTAGGTATATTGACGTGAATAGCAAGCGAAGGGTTAACACTTTCCTCCATGAATATTTACATAGGAAATACAGACATCATGGATATTTTCTATACACATAGGAAAGTTTGAAGATGGCAGAAACTGCAGAATCAGATCTATACAATTCCATAAACAAACAGGGCAAACCCTGATTGAACAGCTCTTATGGCAGCCATCTGAGCTGGGTCTAATTTGTTTGCAACGGCACTAAAATGCATACTTATGGAGTAAAGGGTTGCCTTGCCAGCCAAATATTTGTTGTTAAAAAATTGTCTTGTTCAAGTTTTTCCAAAGAGGACTCTTTGTACAATTTCTCTGTACAATTTCTTTTAAACAAGTTGTGTTTGTAAAACACTATTGCCCCAATAGCCTCTCTGATCAATAACTTTGACAACTGACTTAAAGTTTGACCTTGATCTTACTATGGTATTCACTTAAAATTTGCAGTTTCATGGGACTAGTATACAATACAAGTGTAGTCTCTATATCTGTTAGTTCAAATAGACAGATAAAAAGACTAATAAACACTGAGAAACAGACCGACAGACAGACAGACCGAAGACAGACCAGACACAGTCAGACAGACAGACATCCAAACCGGCCAGGGCAGGACAGGGTCTAGATCTGCCTTGATCTAGATCTTGAGAGGCACAAAAATTAAACCAAAATCAAGAGAAAGGTTAGACCATCGATACTAAAGACTTGCCTGAGAATCTGGTCACTGAATCCAGATATGTAGATGTTGTTGTCATGTTCTGGTTGTAATGAGGTGTCGAACCTAAATGAAATATAACACAATCAATAAAATAGCACTTCACCCTTTCCATGTTGGATAATCATGTAATATCTATTAGCAGCACTTATGTAATGGCATATATACAGTAGAACCCCTGTAATGCAACCAATTCCAGTGTTCTCATTAGGATTGAATTTTACCTAGTCCCTGGGACCCAGGCATCAGCAAAAGTTGCGACAAATACAACTGAGTCCCAGATAATTTCACTCCTGCTTTTGTAATGGAGATTTTTTGCACCATTAAATGTAAAGGGGTAAAACTATTTAAGACTTACACTGATGTATCATTTAACATCAAACAAATAAGTGTTACAAGCACTATATAATAAGGTATTTCTTGATGCTTTGATTTGAAGTGCATGACGATGAGCATTGTTTGAGTGAACTGAGCTGAGCATCACTGTATCCGCTGGTACGTAAAAGCGGTTTTCACTTCATTTTCAGTGCATACAAAGCATCACATGGTAATGCAGGGCAAACATCATTTACTTACAAGTCTTTAAACTCTCAGTCTTGCACCCATAACGCTTTAAAGTTCCTGGTGAGTTCAACTTTTTACTAGCAGACGCCATCTATTTTCAGCACTCAAATGTCATTACTACGCGACAGAACGGTTCTCGTAGAATTACATAATTTTAGATGCTGACATTAAGGTGGAAATCGTAACCAGTCAATGCAGGTGCCCTCCTACGTACCCGGAATAACCCAGGACTCGATATTAATAGATGCGTTGCAATTTCGGAAAAAAATGTCAAGAAAACGGATTGAGATTCACTTTGTTTATTGATCCGGATTGATGTAAGACTGAGTATCAGTTGTTAATTTACCTGGATTCATTTAAATCGTTAAAATTTCGATCATTGATCTTGCGTCCCATGGACGCAACGTACTTGACTATTTTGCGTTCCAACGAATTTCGGTGCATATTTAGATATGATTACGACGTAAATGGGAACACTGCAATTAATGAATAAACATGTGTGTCTTTATAAGCAGGTGGTTGCTTAATGCAGGATAAGAGTAATGCAGAAAGCTCCTCTAGGAACTTTCTGCATTACTTTTGTCCTGCATTAACCCTTCGCTTGCTATTCACGTCAATATACCTACCTGTAAATAGTGAAGACCCAGATGAGACAGCTCCTGCAGGAGCTGTCTCATCAGGGTCTGCACTATTTACAAGTTGATTGTACAACCAATGTACTCCACAGCAGTGATTGCACAGCGAAATACTTGTACACAGTGACAATATATGTAATTATACCACAGGGCATGGGTAAAGTAGAAGAAATGTATTTTAAAATTCAGCAAGCGAAGGGTTAAGCTACCACCAGCATCTAGCACCCAGAGTTATACCTCTTTTAGGTGGTTGCATTAGCGCGGGGTTTACTGTACACACAGGATATTTTGGTATTGGTAGAAACTATAGAATTGGACCATTAATAATTTCATAAGCACACAGAGCAGACCCTGAACAGACTGCCTCTGCAGGAGCAATCTGATCTGGGGCTACTCTGTTTGCAAAGGTATAAAAATGTGTTTGTATAAAGGAAAGTGTTAAACAGTTGATGTAAATCTGTTGAATTCAATTATACCTATTCTTTCCTCTGTATATTAAACAGCAACTAGAGGTTTTTGTCAAAAAACCGGATGTCTCCCCTCTAATAAAAACAATATGTAAAGGGAAATCACTAAAAATGTTATGGTCTTGATGAATGATACTTCCCCTCATTATGCGTTTTCCACACTACATTTTTCAAGAAGAAAATGATAACAGCTAATAACTCCAAAAATACTGATACCAGATTTATGGCCCTTGTGCATGACACTTACTTTCATCATGCTCTTTCCAAAAATAAAATGTCATTCCAATAGCATCAGTCGAACAGGAGTTGTTGATCGGCCAAAAAATGTAACAAAGGGCAATAACTCCAAAAGTATTGAAGCCAGAATTATAGCCCTTGTTCATGACACTTTCTCTCATCATGCTCTTTCCATGTATGAAGTTTCAATACGATGGCAAGAGCCATGTAGGAGTTACCGTCCGGACAAGAAAGAATTAAACAAATGTACAAGGGGCAATAACTCTAAATTTATTGAAGCTCGAGTTAAGGATCTTATGCATGACACTTTCTCTTATCATGATCGTTCCATGTATGAAGCTTCACTCCAATGGCATGTGTCACATAGGAGTAATGGACCTTGTGCATGACACTTCCTCTCGTTATGATCTTTCCATATATGAAGTTTCAATCCAATGGCATGAGCCATATAGAAGTTATCGTCCGGACAAAAAAGTGTGATTTTTTTTACAAAGGGCAATAACTCCTATATTAGTGAAGCCAGAGTTATGTACCTTCTGCATGACACTTCCTCTCATTATGCTCTTTCCATATATGAAGTTTCAATCAACTGGCATCAGGCATATTGAAGTTATTGTCCGGACAAAAAATTATGATATTTTTTACAAAGGGCAATAACTCCAATATTAGTGAAGCCAGAGTTATGGACCTTGTGCATGACACTTCCTCTCGTTATGATCTTTCCATATATGAAGTTTCAATCCAATGGCATGAACCATATAGAAGTTATCGTCCGGACAAAAAAGTGTGATTTTTTTTACAAAGGGCAATAACTCCTATATTAGTGAAGCCAGAGTTATGTACCTTCTGCATGACACTTCCTCTCATTATGCTCTTTCCATATATGAAGTTTCAATCAACTGGCATCAGGCATATTGAAGTTATTGTCTGGACAAAAAATTATGATATTTTTTACAAAGGGCAATAACTCCAATATTAGTGAAGCCAGAGTTATGGACCTTGTGCATGACACTTCCTATCGTCATGATCTTTCCATATATGAAGTTTCAATCCAATGGCATCAACCATATAGGAGTTATCGTCCGGACAAAAAAGTGTGATTTTTTTTTACAAAGGGCAATAACTCCAATATTAGTGAAGCCAGAGTTATGGACCTTGTGCATGACACTTCCTCTCATTATGCTCTTTCCATATATGAAGTTTCAATCAACTGGCATCAGGCATATTGAAGTTATCGTCCAGACAAAAAGTGTGACGGACAGACGGACAGACGGACGGACAGACAGACAACTCTCACGAAAACAATATGTCTCCCCCATATAAATATGGGGGGAGACATAATTAATCAAAATCAAAATGAGGTCTAATCTATACCTCCGCAGTACACTTAATACAGTAAAACCTCTCTAAACTAGACATTAGATTTAGTAAGAATATCCGTCTTGGAGACAGGTGGCAGCTTAATGAATAGTGAAAGTCATGCATAAAGCTCCTCTTTCACCCTGCATTAAGCTGCCATCTGTCTTTAAGATTGATATTTATCCTAAATTTGATGTCCATCTAGAGAGGTTTTTATAGTACTTTGGTATACTGCGTAAACTGTACTAGAAATCTACTCTCAACTTTATGTTTTTTGTAATGCATTTTCACTATTTTGTCAGTGTAATCCGGCCAGCTTTTCGGCTATAGTTAGCAAAGCCTAGACAATACACATCTAAATCTCTCTATAACAACTGCTCAAATAATGTCAAACTTTTAGTTTTTCAGACATTCCTCCATAAATACGCCTTTCTATGCCTCTATAATAACCACTTCTTGAAACCATTGTGATAAATAGAGCATTTGCTCCTATAGGAGCAAATGCTCTATTTATCACAATGGTTTCAAACTGCAAAATTCTCAAATAATAGTAAATGCTCCTTTCTGGTTGATTCATTCAAAGAGGTTGGGTCTAAAAATAGCCTATGGAGGAATGGGTTAATCCAGTACAAAATTTATACCGAAATTTCTCTTTGGAGTGCTCTGCATTATTTTCTTCCTACATTAACCCTTTACTCCATGAATATTCGAGAAAGAAATGATGACATCATGAATATTAATTAGATTAATTTTTATAATGGCACATGAACACAGGAAATTTCGGCCATGGCAAATACTGTACAATCATCTCTATATTATCCCATAAGCAAAAAGAGCAGACCTTGATAAGCCAGCTCCTATAGGAGCCGTCTGATCTGGGTCTACTCTGTTTGCAAAGGCATATTTATGGAGTAAAGTGTTAAGCAAGCACCTGCTCATACAGACTTATAGACCCCCTACCATTCTTATTCATTACGTGATTGCCACAGAAAGGGTTTACTGTACAGTTATACCCCTGTAAATCAGAATTGTAGTAAAGAAGAATTGAGGTATGTTTAGGTAGGCAGCTGTTTAACCTTTTCCCTGTTCTATGTTTAGTCCAAATTTTAATACCCATTGAATATTCATGAACAAAATCCTTATAATCAAATCAGGAAGGTGGTACATTATAGCTATTTTAGAAAGTAAAGACACAGATCTATCAAATTCCATAAGCAAACAGAGTAGTCCCTGATCAGACGGCTCCTCTAGGAGCCGTCTGATCTGGGTCTACTCTGTTTGCAAATGCGTGAAAACACGTTTCTATGAGGGAAAGGGTTAATGCAGGGAGAAAGTCATGCAGAAAGAGCTTTCTTTATAACTTTCACTCCTTAGTAAAAAAATTAAGGTACCAGCAGTTTAATCATTTGAATGTCTGGTTCAGAGAGGTATTCAATTTAATTTTTATAACCTTCTGCACTCTGAGCAACTGCCATCTGAAAATATTGTTTGCTTCAATGCTAGAAGTAGAATTTATCTTGTATTTCTTTACAGAAAAACAACTAGAGCATCTAACAGTGTGGATCCTGATCAGATGCCAAGTTACGCAGAATCTCATCTGGATCAAAACTGTTCGCAAAGGATATCACACGTTCACCAGTGTTAAAGGTTAACCCTTTACTCCATGAATATTCATATAAGAATTAATCATGAATATTAATTCTCTTTATTAACTTTTATAAAGACGGAGTTTTTGGTCATGGCAGAAAAAGTAAAACCAGATCGATTTTATTTCATATAGAGCAACCGAGCAGACCCTGATCAGGCGCCTCCTATAGCAGCCATCATATCTGGGTCTACTCTGCTTGCAAAAGCATTAAAAGGTTTATCTATAGAGTAAAGGGTTAATTCAGTCCTATTGAACCTGTTATATGGGTTACACAAAGTCAATACATCATGCCTCAAAGACAGTACCTACCCACATGACTTTCCGGCGAACGAGACATTGACATAGAGAAGGTTTGGGTTCACAACACGCCTGTAAGTGTCCAATACGGCTGCCATGTAGCTGCGTTGGCCAGGGAACAAGGTGCCACCAGTCAGCAATACGAGGTTGTCAACCTGATGAAGACAGTACAAACTCTCAAAACTGGACTTTCAAATTAGTATCAATGCAGACAGATGGCTGCTAAATGCTTTCCTTCCTATAAATGCTGAACTCTGATAAGATACATCCTATAATAAACCTTGAATCGCCTCAGTGCAACATTTCTATTTATCAGTGTGTAACAAAATTTCAATGAATGCAATCAGGGTCTATGCTTATAAAGCTTTTAGTTGAGTCTGAGTTTCGTTCTCAAACTTTTGATTGGTCAGATTTGAGTTCTCAAGCTTTTAATTGGTCAGATTTGAGCCTTTGGCTCAAATCTGACCCTAGGAGCCATCTGATCTGGGTCTACTCTGTTTGCAAAATGCGTGAAAACACGTTTATATGAGGGAAAGGGTTAAGGAATAATACAGATATGATTACACAGTTTCTGCTAAAGCCAAAGCTGTAACTGCTGTGTTCATATGCCATTATATACATTCAGCCTGGAGATATTCATGATATCATTCATTTTTTCTTGCATGACTATTCATGAGGTAAAGGATTACACTGAGCAGCCTTACCTGTGTCCTGTCCCTGATACAGTCTTTCAGCACAGACACCGGCAGTCCTTCCTGGAACTCTGGCTCTCCTGGCACCTGTGTACATCAATAACATACCATAAATCAAAACATACAGTTAAATGCTAACCCATATCCTGCTACTAATGACCTCACATGTGTATACAGAACTTCGAAATAACTGAGACGCAGAGTAACACTACGCTCTTTGACAATCAGTCAGTTGTTTCTCAAATGCTTGAAAGAATCAGAAATATATTAACCCTTTCCCTGTTGAATATTCGCAACCCTTTCCCTGTTGAATATTCACATTATAGATAATGGCATCATGAATATTTATTAACTGAATTTTCATAATGGCATATGTACCCATAAATATTAGGAATTGGTATTCCCAATGGAGTCAGAAATAATCTACAGATCTATTATGTCATAAGCAAACAGAGCAGACTCTAATCAGACAGCTCCTACAGGAGCCGTCTGATCTGGGTCTACACTGTTTGCAAAGGGGTGACAATGCATTTATACTAAGGAAAGTGTTAAAGTAATTTCAGATGAGAGTTTGAGCAGACATCAGTCAATGTTCATTTAGTTATTCTGAACTTAAATTGGTAACCATGGTAACCATAATACAGTAAAACCCTTGTAATATGACTACCTAAAAGAGGTATAATTCTAGGTGCTAGATGCAGGTGATAGCTTAATGCAGGACAAAAGTAATCCAGAAAGCTCTGAATTTCCTGCAGAAGCTGTCTGACCAGAATCTGTTCTGCATATACATGCATAAGCAATGTTTTATGTTACAACTTACAGATCTGACTCTCTACTATTATCATGGCAAAATTGCAAACTTTTTTTTTAACATTTTTAACCCTTCGCTTGCTGAATTTTAAAATACATTTATCCTTCTTTGCCCATGTCCAGTTGTATAATTACATATATTTTCACTGTGTACACATATTTCGCTGTGCAATCACTGCTCTGGAGTGCACTGGTTGCACAATCAACTTGTAAATAGTGCAGACCCTAATGAGACAGCTCCTGCAGGAGCTGTCTCATCTGGGTCTTCACTATTTACAGGTAGGTATATTGACACGAATAGCAAGCGAAGGGTTAATACAATTTTCATAATGAATGTCTTTCATGAATATTCATTACCCGGCTATGCACAACCTGTCTCTTTGCAAACAGAGATGAGATACGTACCAAGTAACTTGGCATCTCATCAGGATCAAAAATAGTTTCTCAATAGCTTGATGTAATTGGAAGAAGACAAGCCTGCACAAGATCCATAAATGAGCAGACATTTCTACCCCTTTACAAATAGAGTAAACCCATACCAGAGTCCTATTATAGGAGCCATCTAATCAGGGTCTGCTCAGTTTTCTAATGAAATACAGTTTCTAATTCTACACATTCTGCCATAGACAAAACTTCTTGTGTTCATGTGTTGTTAAAAAAAAACAAAAAAACTAATTAATATTCATGATGTCATCATATATTTCTAACATGAATATTCATGGACTAAACAGTTAAATTAACGGTTAAGCTGATGACTAATGCCCTACTCACGTCCATCAGTTCTATTCCCATGACGCGAGCCATGTTGTCTAGAATGGTGCCTTTTTCCACCTCAACGGAGCTATACTTCTCTAGGTGGGAGTCAAACATGATGAGGCTGCTGTCCTCACACGAGTATTTACACATCAGCCCCAGTAACAGGCTCACCTCCAGCATCTGAGGAGAACAAAACAAGAGGGCCATGATGGCCCTAAATTGCTCACCTGGTTACTATAGACATATGCATACACTGTATTTCTATGTAAAAATAAGTAAGCTTCAGATTGGGGCCAATATGAAACCAAGGGCCATAATTTTAGGCCTTGAGTTTCAAATTTGAACAATCTAAATAAAGGAACATTAGATGATGCTTCATATAAATTTCAAAGTTCCGGACCTTACAATTTCACAGGAGATTTTAAAGATTTTCCTATGAAAAACTGATAAGCCAGGGCGGGGCCATTTTGGTCCAGGGGTCATAATTTGAACAATTTTGGTAGAAAACCATTAGATGATAATAAATACTAAATTTCAAAGGTCTAGGCCTTACAGTTTAGGAGAAGATTTTTAAAGATTTTCCTATGAAAAACTGATAAGCCCGGGGCCGGGGCCATTTTTGGTCCGGGGGTCATAGTTTGAACAATCTTTGTAGAGGACCATTAGATGATGCTACATACCAAATATCAAAGGTCTAGGCCTTACGGTTTCAGAGAAGAAGCTTTTTATGAAAAACTGATAAGCCCCCGGGCGGGGCCATTTTGGTCAAGGGGTCATAATTTGAACAATCTTTGTAGAGGATCAATAGATGATGCTACATACCAAATATCAAATGTCTAGGCCTTACGGTTTCAGAGGAGAAGATTTTTAAAGATTTTCCTATGAAAAACTGATAAACCCCGGGGCGGGCCATATTTGGTCCAGGGGTCATAATTTAAACAATCTTTGTAGAGGAACATTAGATAATGCTACATACCAAATATCAATTGTCTAGGCCTTACAGTTTCAGAGAAGAAGATTTTTAAAGATTTTCCTATGAAAAACTGATAAGCCCCGGGGCGGGCCATATTTGGTCCAGGGGTCATAATTTAAACAATCTTTGTAGAGGAACATTAGATAATGCTACATACCAAATATCAATGGTCTAGGCCTTACAGTTTCAGAGAAGAAGATTTTTAAAGATTTTCCTATGAAAAACTGATAAGCCCCGGGGCGGGGCCATTTTTGGTCCGGGGGTCATAATTTGAACAATCTTGGTAGAGGACCATTAGATGATGTTACATACTAAATACCAAAGGTCTAGGCCTTACGGTTTCTGAGAAGAAGATTTTTAAAGATTTTCCTATGAAAAACTGATAAGCCCCGGGGCGGGGCCATTTTTGGTCCGGGGGTCATAATTTGAACAATCTTTGTAGAGGACCATTAGATGATGCTACATACCAAATATCAAAGGTTTAGGCCTTACGGTTTCAAAGGAGAAGATTTTTAAAGATTTTCCTAAGAAAAACTGATAAGCCCCAGGGCGGGGCCATTTTTGGTCCGGGAGACATAATTTGAACAATCTTTGTAGAGGACCATTAGATAATTCTTCATACCAAATATCAAAGCTGTAGGCTTTGTGGTTTCAGAGAAGAAGATGTTTAAGTAAATTGTTGACGACGCACGACGCACATACGCACGACGCACATACGCACGACGCCGGACGCCGGACACTGCCCCCTCACAATACCTCACCTGGCACTTTGTGCCAGGTGAGCTAAAAAACCAGATGAATCATGTCAAGAGATATGTTCTTTGCTTTGGAAACAATATCGGCCAGTTGCAGTTACCCTCAGTATATCTATTAAATTGTACAAGGGCATTGTAAACAAGATGATTTTTTACCAAGGTAAAACTGCAGAGTCATATCTTTATTATTTCAAAGGCAAACATAGTTGACCCTTATCGGACAGCTCCTACAGGATCTGTCTTATCTAGGTTAACTCTGTTTGCAAAGGCATCAAAAGGAAAAGGGTTAAATTAAGCAACTACAACCTTTTTAAGAGTGTAACTTTCACTTAGTCTACAGCAGCTTAACCCTTTCCTCCATAAATACGCCTTTCTACGCCTCTGTAATAGTCTCTTCTTGAAACCATTGTGATAAATACAGCATTTGCTCCTATAGGAGCAAATGCTCTATTTATCACAATGGTTTCAAACTACAAAATTCTAAAATTACTTTTCTCTAGTTAATGCTCCTTTTCGATAGATTCATTCAAAGAGGTTTGGTCTAAAAATAGCCTATGGAGGAAAGGGTTAAAACGGTTAAATTGTATTCTATACAGTGCCATGTGAATAGCCCTAAGTTTTCAGTTAAATTTATCACCATGGTAAAACTGTTTGTATATTCATAGCGATACCATGCTAGTTTCATTTCATACAAGGAAGACGGGAAAGCTAAAACTAGTATTGTGAAAGTCCTACTGTTCTTGGTTTGCCGAGGCCTCTCGCAGCTGTACAGGGCACACTCATATGAGCGCCTCTGTCACACAGAATGATCGTCCTGCCTCTGATTGGTTGCACATTGTACACTGTGGCCAGCTTGACGGCTGTATCGAGGGCTTTACGATAGCGATTAATCAGAGCTGTATCATATGGAGTCTCCCTGTGTATGCCAAAGAATTAATTATTGTCAAACTAATACAGAGCTATAGATAAATGTGCATACTCAAACCATAATTTTTCCAACAAACCATATGTTGTGACCACTCTTTAGAATCGTCTCGAAGAGACGATTCTAAAGAGTGGTCACAACATCCGGTTTGGTGGAGAAATAAAGAAGTACGTATTGAAAATGTTTTAATTGAAGCATCTTTTCTCGACCTCTGGTAATAACTGAGTAATGTATAAGAGAATTTGTCCATGTTGAAAATAATCAAATGAAAACAAGAAGTAATTGGAGAACAATTGCTTTTTTCAACCCTTACCTCATAGATAGGCATTTTAACACCTTTGCAAACAGAGTAGACCTGGAACAGACAGCTCCTGTAGGTGCCCTGTGATCAGGGTCTGATACGTTTTTATGGAATAATATAGATCTGATTCTTCAGTTTATGCCAATGCCCAAAATCAATGTCCAAATGTCAATATAAACAAGATGTGTTTGTAAAACACTATGCCCACCCCCACCTTCCCCCGATATGACCTTTGACCCTGAAGGATGACCTTGACCTTGACATGTCAGCCCTCTAACTGTGCAGCTTCATGAGATACACATGCATACCAAATATCAAGTCTCTATCTCTATTGGTTCGAAAGTAAGTGATTCGATCTAACCTTTGTTCTTGAAGGATGACCTTGAAAGATCTGATCTAGGGGGCATAATAAAAATAATCGAACTGATATTCATTATGTCATTATTTCTTACAGAATATTCATCTGACAGGTAAAGGCTTAACAAAAGCCAAAATGTCACTTTCATTTCAGTTTAGTACAACTGCTTTTACCTGAAGTATATTTTGACAATTTATAAAAAGAAACTTAACCCTTCGCTTGCTGAATTTTAAAACACATGTCTCCTTCTTTATCAATGCCCTGTTGTTTAATTACATATATCTTCACTGTGTACAAGTATTTCACTGTGCAATCACTGCTGTGGAGTGCACTGGTTGCACAATCAACTTGTAAATAGTGCAGATCCTGATGAGACAGCTCCTGCAGGAGCTGTCTCATCTGGGTCTGCACTATTTACAGGTATGTATATTGACGTGAATAGCAAGTGAAGGGTTAATAGTAAGAATCAATAACTAAATAAATGTACAGCACCATTCCAATAGTAAATGTACATACCATCCTAAAATTGACATTATGCTACTCCACAACAAAGATGATTGTATGCTACTATACAACAAAGGTGGCACTAGTGACTACATAGTAAAAGTTACTGATACACAACAAAGGTGGCACTATGCTACCGATACACAATAAATGTTACACTATGCTACTGATACACAATAAAGGTGGCACTATGCTACTGATACACAATAAAGGTGGCACTATACTAGTACACAATAAAGGTGCCACTATGCTACTGATACACAATAAAGGTGGCACTATGCTATTGATACACAACAAAGGTTGTACTATGCTACTGATACACAATAAAGGTGTCACTATGCTACTGATACACAACAAAGGTGGCACTATGCTACTGATACACAATAAATGTAACACTATGCTACTGATACACAATAAAGGTGGCACTATACTAGTACACAATAAAGGTGCCACTATACTAGTACACAATAAAGGTGCCACTATGCTACTGATACACAATAAAGGTGGCACTATGCTATTGATACACAACAAAGGTTGTACTATGCTACTGATACACAATAAAGGTGTCACTATGCTACTGATACACAACAAAGGTGGCACTATGCTACCGATACACAATAAATGTAACACTATGCTACTGATACACAATAAAGGTGGCACTATACTAGTACACAATAAAGGTGCCACTATGCTACAGATACACAATAAAGGTGGCACTATGCTACTGATACACAACAAAGGTAGCACTATGCTACTGATACACAACAAAGGTGACATTATGCTACTGATACACAATAAAGGTGCCACTATGCTATTGATACACAACAAAGGTTGTACTATGCTACTGATACACAATAAAGGTGGCACTATGCTACTGATACACAATAAAGGTGCCACTATGCTACTGATACACAATACATGTGACACTATGCTAGTTCACAATAAATGTGACACTATGCTACTGATACACAATACATGTGACACTTTACTACTGATACACAATAAATTTGGCACTTTACTACAGACACACAATAAATTTGACACTTTGCTACAGATACACAATAAATTTGGCACTTGAATACATAATAAAGGCTTCTTATTTTGAACTTACTTTGGCTCCTTGTTCTGGTCCTGTTTTCTCTTCCTCTTCTCTAACCACCAATTTTCGCTGGTCAGTTTAACCTTTGGTATACGTTTGGGAGGACCCTTTTCAACTGCCTTTTCAGCTGCCTGCACTATCTCTGACTCTGAAACAGTAAACCGTCATAAACTGAATTTCTATATTGGGTTCCTCATAAGTTTTCAGGTAAGAAATAAAGACTGCATTATCCCTTTCCCCTATAAATACGCCTTTCTACGCCTCTGTAATAACCACTTATTGAAACCATTGTGATAAATAGAGCATTTGCTCCTATAGGAGCAAATGCTCTATTTATCACAATGGTTTCAAACTACAAAATTATAAAATTTTACTTTTCTCTAGTAAATGCTCCTTTTGGGTAGATTCATTCAAAGAGGTCTAAAAATAGCCTATGGAGGAGAGTGTGAATATTTGAGTTTATAATAGCTATATAGACACAGGTTTTGTTTGCCAAGGCATAAACTGTAGAATCAGATCATAAACAAACAGAGCAGAGGATCCAAACTGGTATGCAAATATAATCACAAATTGGTCACTAGGTCTGAATATGTTAATCGTAGCACAATCAGTAAGTTACAACACTTACGGCTTTTCTCATAGTCCTTCTGCAGTTGCTCTAAAACTTCATAGGCCGAGAAGAAGCGGAATGGGAACTGCTTGCTGAATATCACTGACCTCTGTAAATAAAAACACAGCATGTTTTGGGCATAAATGTTACTTTGTGGTTATGTGTATGTTAACCCTTTCCTTCATAGGCTATTTTAGACCCAACCTCTTTGAATGAATCTACCCAAAAGGAGCATTAACTAGAGACAAGAGGGCCATTGGCCCTATATCGCTCACCTGAGTTACAGTAATATATTGACATTTTTCAGTGGACAACATTTCTAGCAGATGAAAGAAGCTTAGTCCACTGCTTTCACCCTTTCACTGCTGAATAAACTTGAACTGGATTCAGATCTAATACCAAGTGACTGGTTGACCAAGATCTAAACTGTTTACAACTTGTGCCATTTTTGCCTTAGCTCAAAATGCCTAAAACTGGTCTTTGAGAAATTCAAATGACGTCAATAAAGCTATGCAATTATACCTTGATCCAGGTATATAGGCAAATAAAGTGCTAGGCAGTACATAATGCCAGTTTTTGTGTGAAATGACCAATAAAAATATCTTTAAAAATCTTCTAACCCTTTCCCTCATATAAAGCTGTTTTCACGCATTAGCAAACAGAGTAGACCCAGATCAAACGACACCTATGGAATATAGATCTGATTCTACAGTTTTTATCAAAGCAAAAACTTCTCTTCACAAAAATAATGTGTTTTACGCATTAAAAATAAGAGTAGACTAGATTAGACGGCTGCTATAGAAGCTGTCTGATCAGGGTCTGCTCTGTTTGCATTTGACAAGATATAGATTTGATTTTACAGGTTTTATCAAAGCTAAAACTTCTCTTTATGGAAATAATTTTTTACGCATTAGCAAACAGAGTAGTCCCAGATAATTTTTTGTCAAAGCAAACAGGTAAGGGGTTAATAGGTGTTTAGAAATAATTCTAGCTCTAGGTGTGAATATCTGATGATAAGTCAATTAAAAGGGTCATTAGTTTTTTTAACAATTGAAATAGAGAAGAGTTACTAATTTTTTGAGTAACATTAATTATTGATCGACAATAATTTTGATTAACTTAAAGACATTATTTTTTTTAAAAATCAAATTAAAACAAATACAATTAGTAGCAAGGAGAAAAGACATTATTAAACACCTAAATTTCAACTAAATGCAATTAAACAAGAGTTGCATAATAAAATTTGTTAGAATAAATGATCATAATGAAACTATTTTTTTCCAATCACATAAATTAACTGCAGAAACAAACATAACATTGTGCAAAGACCTGTGAAACTAAAATGTTAACGGTTTATTCCAATGTCTCCCACATTTTGGTTGACAAAATTCCAATAAGTCCCACAATCAAGCCAGACAGGTAATTCAATGGAGCATGCATTAGACTATAGTCAGTATCAATTGATTGCTTTATAGGTTGCTTGAACTGGCCTACCTATAGAAAGAGAACAAATATATGCAGAAAACTGATAATTACAGTTAATGACTCAAACAAGATGATGGAAAAAGTTGAGGGTTGAATGTAATTTAAGTATAACATGTAATTAAGTCAGATTGCTTAATTAATAGACACTTAGTATTGTTTGTAATTGTATAAATCACATAATCAAAGTCATATTAAAATATTGTCTTTGATGCAATCGAAAAAATAAATTCTATTAAAGTCTGTCTGATCTTGGTCTACTCTGGTAAACTTTGCAAATGCGTGAAAACCTGTTTATTGACTGTTTCCAGCAGTTTATATCTTAAAATCCGTCTATTCTTGATGAGATGTTGAGTAATGTTATGAAGGAAAAACATATCTATTAAATTCCGTTAAATTCCATCTGATCTTGGTCTACTGTTTGCAAATGCATGAAAACACATTTATGTGAAGGAACTTGTTAAATAATGACTGTTTCAAGCAGTTTTGATCCCGATGAGATGCTTTGTGAAAGGTTTCAATACATATGTACACGAAATCCTGAACAGTTTGATGTATTTCACATTGCTAACAGTTTGGCTCCAGATCAGACACTGCATAAGGTGGTGTGTGATTTGGATTCAAACTGTTTGTTATGTATTTAAATTTAAGAAATACCTAATAGTTTCCTTAATATTTAATATTCTAAATATGGTAACTAGCATAATGCCTATTTTTTTCCTAAAATGACAATTTTTTAGTTAATTAAAAGTATTAAAATGAATCTATTGTTGGTATTATCTAATTTAAGAAATACCTATTATTTTCCTAAATATTTAACTCTTTGCACATAATGTGGCGTCTCATGATTCTGATCATAATCATCTTGATTACCTATGCAAACAGTGTGGATCCAGATGATAATGCAGTGTCTCATCAGGATGCAAACAAGGGGGGGGGGGGGCATATGCATGATCATGTTTTCTTAGCTTAGGATTTCCAATATCTCCCACATCTAATTTGAGAGACATTGGTAACATCTAGCTGTATAGCACTCACACTATGGGGTTAATAGGTCAACATTCCTTTCCAAATCCCTTTAATGTTTCGTCTGCAACAAAAAGTTATTGTCATCTGCTTCAATTCTTAAAATAAACTTACTTTCATTTTTTTTCAAAAATATGGTTAAGATGACAAACAGTTTGGATCCTGATGAGACGCTGCATTATGCAGCCTCTCATCTGGATCCAAACTGTTTGCATAGGTAATCACAGTTTCACCACTAGCGTGCAAAGGGTTAAGAGTCATGCATTGACCTGGAGAGATTTTACTGCCCAGAGCTATAACCCTTTAACTGCAGAAAAGCCTGTTTAACCCTTAATTTCCATCATATAAACTTGTTTTCATGCATCTGCAAACAGAGTAGACCCAGATAAGGTGGCTCCTATAGGATCAGGGTCTGCTGTTTGCAAATGGAATTTGATATATCTGTTTCTATGCCTTCTAAAACAGCTACACTGTTCCACCTTCCACATTTTATTATAAGTAGTTACAAATAGAATCACTATTCTGGAAGTACTAGAATTCCAATGCAGTTATCTCCCTTTGTCCATTATAGCTATGCTGATGGGACAAGGGAAATAACTGTGAGGAATTTTTTTTAACTAGCTTCCTGATGTTAAAGTAATATAAAACCCCAGGGTGAGGCCATTTTTGGCCCAGGGGTCATTATTTGAACATACTTGGTAGTGATACATTAGGTGATGCTTCATACCAAATATCTTAGCTCTAGATTATGTGGTTTCAGAAAAAAAATTGTTAAAGGTTTCCCTATATAAGTCTATGTAAAAACTACAAGCCCCAGGGCAGGGCCATTTTTAGCCCGGGGGTCATCATTTGAACAAACTTGGTAAAGGACCATTAGATGATGCTATATCCCAAATATCAAAGCTCTAGAAATTGTGGTTTCAGAGAAGAAGATTTTTAAAGATTTAAAAAAAAAACCTTTAAAAGTAGTGGGGCGGGGCCATTTTTTGCCCGGGGGTCATGATTTTAACAAACTTGATAGAGGACACCCTAAGGTACATTTCTGTGAAATTTGGTTGAAATCCTCCCAGTGGTTTAGGAGAAGAAGTCATTTGAAATAAAAGTGAACGGACAGACGGACGGACAGACGGACAGACGGACGTACTAACAAATGGGTAGTTGTGTGACTTTTTCCTTTGATCTTTTCTTGTGGGACTAGTCCCACAAGAAAAACTATTTTTGGCTCTAACTTTGGAAAAGAATGATCTGGAAGCTAACCCTAACCCTAACCCTATGTCCCACAACTGGCCAGGTTAATGTCACAAGAAATGGCCAGGTTAATGTCACAAGAGATGGCCAGGTTAATGATTTTACTTGTGCGACTAGTTAGAAAAAGTCACACAACTACCCTTTGGTGAGTGCGGACAGACAGACGGACGGACGGACAGACGGACAGACGGACGACGGACGACAGGCGGTCACAATAGCTCACCTTGAGCCTTCGGCTCAGGTGAGCTAAAAAGGAAAGTTTTAGAATTTTGTAGTTTAAAACCATTGTGATAAATAGAGCATTTGCTCCTATAGGAGCAAAATTTTAATGCTCTATTTATCACAATGGTTTCATAAAGTCACTTTTACAGAGGCGCAGAAAGGTGTATTGATGGAGGAAAGGGTAAACCCTTTCCTTCTTCTATGTTTATTTCAAACTTCAATAGCTAGTGAATATTCATGGACAAAACAGTTAAAGTGAAACACAATGTATGGAAGGTGGAATATTGTTGCCATTTTAGAGAGTAAAGATACCTATCAAATTCAAATGGCAAACAGAGCAGACCCTGATCAGAGGGCTCCTTTAGGAGCCATCTGATCTGGGTCTACTCTGTTTGAAAATGCGTGAAAACATGTTTATATGACAGAAAGGATATACAGGGTCGATTCACAGTTGTAGACAAGATGCGTTCTGTTCTATCACCATCTGTACTTTTTCAGTCAAATCATATCTTACTGCGTCTGGTTAGAATCCTTTTGAAGAAGGCATACATATAGAAAACAGTTTTGAAAATACACAATTTTGTACATTACTACATTTAATCCTTTACTTTATAAAATGTGTATAAAGAGTTGTCTTACCAGGTCTGCTCGGTTTTCTTAACATTTTACTCCATAAATATGCCTTTCTATGCCTTTGCAAACAGAAGACCCAGACCTGATGGTTCCTGTAAGTGCTCTCTGATTAGGGTCTATTCTGTTTACTTTTGAAATAATATACAGTAAAACCTCTCTATAACGACCACTAAAATGTGTTAATTAGTTGGTATTATGAGCAGGTGGTTGCTTAAAGCAAGGTGAAAGTAAAAACAGAATGCTCCTATAGGAGTGTTCTGTTTTACTTTCATCTTGCTTTAAGCATCCACCTGCCTTTTAACACATAATACTTGATGTAATTTAGTGGTCGTTATAGAGAGGTTTTACTGTAGATCAGATTCTACAGATTCTACTTTGGCTAAAATTTCATGTACCGGTATTTTAAAAATCAATCAAATTGATATTCATGATGTCACAATTTCTCTCATGAATATTTATGGAGTGAAGGGCTTAGTAATAATACAGATATTATTCTACAGTTTCTGCCACTGCCAAATTATCAGGTGTTCATTTTGACATTAATACAAAACAAAAGGGCCAGAATGGCCCTGACATCGCTCACCAGGCAATCAGAGGAGAAGATGTTCAAAGTTGTCACTATATGTTTCTAGAGAAAACTAGCCACCCCTGGGGCGGGCCAATTTTGATCCAAGGGGCATAATTTATACAACTTTTGTAGAGGACCTGAACATGATGCTATGTGCCAAATATGAAAGCTGAGAACCTTCCAGTTTCTGAGGAAAATATTTTCAAATTTGACACTATATGTTTCTATTGCAAACTGGCTACCCCTGGGGCGGGGCCAATTTTGACCCCGGGGGCATAATTTATTTAACTCTTTTAGAGGACCTGAACATGATGTTACGTGTCAAATATGAAAGCTGAGAACCTTCCAGTTTCTGAGGAGAAGATTTTCAAAGTTGTCACTATATGTTTCTATTGAGACATGGCTACCCCTGGGGTGGGGCCAATTTTGACCCCTGGGGCATAATTTATATAACTTTTGTAGAGGGCCTGAATATGATCCTATGTGCCAAATATGAAAGCTAAGAACCCTGTAGATTTAGAGGAGAAGATTTTCAAAGTTGTCACTATATGTTTCTATTGAAAACTGGCCACTCCTGGGGCGGGGTCAATTTTGACCCCAGGGGCATAATATATATAACTTTTGTAGAGGACCTGAACATGATGCTATGTGCCAAATATGAAAGCCGAGAACCTTTCAGTTTCAGAGAAGAATATATTCAACGTTTTACCATATATTTCTATTGAAAACTGGCTACCCCTGGGGCGGGACCAATTTTGACCCCAGGGGCATAATCTATAAATAAAATTGTAGAGAACCTGAACATGATGCTATGTGCCAAATATGAAAGCTGAGAACCTTCCAGTTTCAGAGGAGCAGATTTTCAAAGTTTCACTATATATTTCTATTGAAAACTGACCACCCCTGGGGCGGGGCCAATTTTGACCCCAGGGGCATGATTTATACCAAATTTTGTAGAGGACCTGAACATGATGCTATGTGCCAAATATGAAAGCTGAGAACCCTGTAGATTCAGAAGAAAAGATTTTCAAAGTTGTCACTATATGTTTCTATTTAAAACTGGCTACCCCTGGGGCGGGGCCAATTTTGACCCCAGGGGCATAATTTATATAACTTATGTAGAGGACCTGAACATGATGCTATGTGCCAAATATGAAAGCTGAGAACACTGTAGATTCAGAGGAGAAGATTTTCAAAGTTGTCACTATATGTTTCTAATGAAATCTGGCTACCCCTGGGGCGGGGTCAATTTTGACCCCAGGGGCATAATTTATATAACTTTTGTAGAGGACCTGAACATGATGCTATGTGCCAAATATGAAAGCTGAGAACCCTGTAGATTCAGAGGAGAAGATTTTCAAAGTTGTCACTATATGTTTCTATTCAAAACTGGCTACCACTGGGGCGGTGCCAATTTTGACCCCAGGGGCATAATTTATATATCTTTTGTAGAGGACCTGAACATGATGCTATGTGCCAAATATGAAAGCTGAGAACGCTGTAGATTCAGAGGAGAAGATTTTCAAAGTTTTACTATATATTTCAATAGAAAACAAGGCACCCCTGGGGCGGGGCCAATTTTGACCCCAGGGGCAAAATTTATATAACTTTTGTGGAGGACCTAAAGATGATGCTATATACCAAAGATGAAAGCTGAGAACCCTGTAGATTCAGAGGAGAAGATTTTTAAAGGTTCAAATCGTTGACGCCCGACGACGGACGACGCACACCGCACGACGCACGACGGACGACGACGGACGACGGACATCAAGTGATCACAAAAGCTCACCCTGAGCACAAAAGTGCTCTGGTGAGCTAAAAATCAACCAATCAGTGCATATTCATATCTTACCTCATCAGTGAGTTTGCGCAGGACCCAGTTGTGATGCTTCTGAGAGACACCAGCCTTGATCAAGTTGCGCAGATTCCTCAACATAGCCATGAAAGGGAGTTTCTTGTGATCTGAAAATACAGGTCAGAGGCCCAGATGAGATACGTAGATTATACATTTCCTTCATATAAATGCCTTTTCATGCATCTACAAACAGAGTAGATCCAGATCAGACAGCTCCTTATAGGAGCCGTCTGATCGGGGTCTGCTCTGTTTGTTTATAGACTTTGATAGATTTGTTTCTTTACTTTCTAAAATGGCTTCAATATTCCACCTTCCATACTTCATTATAACTATTTTGTCAATGAATATTCACTAGGTATTTAAATTTGGAATAAATATAGAACAGGGAAAGGGTTAAAATATTAGCTCCCTTTTTTCTCCACCAAACACGATGTTATGATTATGGTTTGGAATTGTCTCTCATAAATATTCATCAGGGAAATGGTTAATCTAATGAATATCAATAATGCCATTATTTCTTACATGAATATTACACGAGGGGAAGGGTTAACCCATTCCCTGATATTGACGACTTTTGACAACTCTGTAAAAGTCACTTTGTGAAACCATTGTGATAAATAGAGCATTTGCTCCTATAGGAGCAAATGCTCTATTTATCACAATGGTTTCAAACTACAAAATTCTAAAATTTTCCTTTTGTCTAATTAAATTCATTTAAAAAATAGCCTATGAGGGAAAGGGTTAATAAGAATGTATAAAGGTATGTTAAATCTGTTTCATGTCCTTTGTCATTAAAATTGCCAAAAGCCAGAAAACCTACCAATCAAATCTTGCCATGTGGATGCCTTGTTTCCTTTGAGGGACACCTGAGTTTCCCAGGTTTCTGGGATTGGCAATTTCATTCTCTTTCCAGCTCGCTCTTCTTCAAATGTTCCTGGCAAGCGTGATCTATAGAACTCCTCTAGTGACATGGGATATCTAATGAGGAAAAGAGGCGAATTGTATCAAAATAATTTTCTATCTCACACCAGGTTCCTCACACCATCAGTATCTGTTTCACAAGACTGATTTACATGCATGAGACCATAATATCTCACTGTCATTATTCTAGTTGATGCTGCCTCATTTTTCATTATTTTCTCACTTTTTGTGTGCGACTTCAGCACTGTTCACCCGTATACTACCATCGTTTATGTCCTTGACACATATACGGCATCATTTAGCCTTCCTCTTACAGTCTCCATTTATACCCATAGATAGGAAAACATCCATTTTTTGTTTAATACACATTTACAAGAAGCAATCTGTTATTAACAAGAGCACCACAAGCGGGTGAAACGCTCGTCTGTTGTCATTGTCAAGATGAACATGCATACCAAAAATGAAGGTTGTAAATGAAAAAATGATGAAGTTATGGTCAATGTTAAGATTTCAGACAACGATAATGCAGATGCCGGAGTTACGACAATAGCTCGTGATTTCTTCTAAACAGACGAGCTAATAAACTGGTTTTATATTGCTTTTAGGTAAACCGATATGGTTGGAACTACATGTATTAATAATGGGTAAAATGGATCCTAGTACAAACGTACCCGGTATGGTTAAAACTGGATTTGAGATAAGTGCATTTACATGTAATTGCATCAAACCATGTAAGGGCTAAAAGAAAGTGGTAAGTTTGGTACCTAACCGTTTACTACATGAATATTCATAAAAGAAATGATGATATTGACTGTTATAATCACACATGGATGCAGGAATTTTTGGCGCTGGCAGAAACTGTAGAATCACATCTATATTATATCATAAGCAAACAGAGCAGACCCTGATCAGATGGATCCTACAAGAGCCATCTGATCTGGATCTTCTCTGTTTTACAAAGATGCAGAAAATCAGATTGATGGAGTAAAGGGTTAACTAATCTGGACAATAGAATAATCTCTAGGTTTGTCCTTTTTAGCTCATGAAGTCATGTCCTTTAACACCTTTGCAAAACAGTAGACCCAGATTTGACAGCTCCTATTTGAGCCATCTGATCAGAGTGTGCTCTGTTTGCTTATGGAATAATAAAGATATGATTTAACCATTTCTGAAATGGCAATATATTTCTTCCTGTTCACTGACTGATCTGATTCATGTCATTTACCATTACTCAATTAACCCTTTCCTCCATAAATACGCCTTTCTACAACTCTGTAAAATCACTTTCTGAAACCATTGTGATAAACAGAGCATTTAATTGCTCCTATAGGAGCAAATGCTCTTTGATATTTATTACAATGGTTTCAAACTACAAAATTCTAAAACTTTCCTTTTCTCTAGTTAATGCTCCTTTTTGGTAGATTAATTGAAAGTGGTTGGATCTAAAAATAGCCTATGATGTAATGAGTTAACTTACTTCTTGCCAATCAAGCACATGACATGCTCTACTGGCTCTGTGATGTGAAGTTTGCGTATCAGCTGTTTCAGCGTGAAACTCATCTTCTCCAGTTGCTCCGGGGTCTCATCATCGTCAAAAGCAATATCCATTAAACCCTTCTCAATTTTCTCTTGGTGCTGCAAAGATCAACAATCATACTGCAAAACTGCTGAGAAGCCTTCTGATCAGGATCTGCTGTTTGCTTATGGAATTATACATATCTTAACCCATTCCCACTTAGGCTATTTTTAGACCTAACCTCTTTGATCAAATCTACCAAAAAGGAGCATTAACCAGAGACAAGGAAATTTTCAGAATTGTGTAGTTTTGAAACCATTGTGATAAATAGAGCATTTGCTCCTGTGGAGCAAATGCTCTATTTATCACAATGGTTTCATAAAGTGACTTTTACATAAGCGTCAAAAGGCGTCAATATGCGGGAATGGGTTAACCTACAGTTTCTGCCATGGCTGAAATTTTTTATGTACATATGACATTATGAAAGTCATCTGGTTAACATTCACAAATTCATTATTCACATGTATATTCATGAAGTAAGGGTTTACATGTTATACAGGTTGGAAAACAAATTTGTGCAGTCAAACAATGCAGACCCTGATCAGTCATGTGCAGCATTGAAAATATGACAACTGATCTGGCTAAATCATGTTTTAACCCCTTACCTCATTGAACATACACTGGACCCAGATCAGGGTCAGGGTCTTCTCTGTTTGCTTATGCTAATGCAACCACCAAAAAGAGGAATACTTCTGGGTGGCAGAGGCAGGTGGTAGCTTAATGGGTTTATTCCCATTTCGTCTACTTCCCATTTCGTCTACTGTAATTCATTCCCATTTCGTCTACTCTAAAAATTTACCCTGTTCCCATTTCGTCTACTGTTATAATTAAGTTATATTTACTCAGATATTTTATTAATATCGTACAAGATTCAGATATTTTAGGACTCTTTAATGTGTTGTCATAATTTTTTATACTTTCTTTTAATATTTAAGATGCTTTTTTGTGCAGCAGACTTAGTCCACAGTAGTATTTTTGACACCTATCACTGTTAGAGGGCCATTGCATAATCATGTTTTCTTAAGAATTACCATGATTTATAGCAGTTGGGCCATTGCATAATCATGTTTTCACAGTTTTCTTAAGCATTACCATGAGTTACATCAGTTGGGTTTGGACCCAGATCAAAAGTTTAGATAATCATCATTTTCCTTGATTGGCTGAAGTGGTTTCTTGTTTTTTTTTTAAATTGAATTTTTGCTTGCATAAAATTTCTAAGATAAACCTTAAAACTCCTACACAACCCTGTTTTGGGTTTTGATCCAGATCAATAATTTGGGTCAAGATCAACCAAAACATTACAACTTGATATTAAAAAGTCCTCAAATGCATGAATTTTGTGTGCTGTGAAGATAATATAATATTGATCAAAGACATAAAAATATAAGTTCATGGCAGTAGACATGAAAAAATATAAGCAGTAGACGAAATGGGAAAGGGTGTAAAATTAGGAGTAGACGAAATGGGAACAAAAGCCAAAATAGTAGACGAAATGGGAAGTAGACGAAATGGGAAGTAGACGAAATGGGAAGTTACCGCTTAATGTAGGAGCTTTCTGCATAACTATCGTCCTGCATTAAGCAACCACCTGCTTATTAAGACATTTTCAAGTGGTCGCATTAGAGGGGTTCTACTGTAATACAGATATGATTCTACAGTTTCTGGCATGACCAAAAATTACTGTGTCCATGGGCTATTATAACAATAAATCCTAACTTATATTCATGATGTCATTATTTCGAACATGAATATTGATGGAGTAAAGGGTTGAAGACAGCATATAATTAACCCTTCTCTTGCTATTTACGTCAATATACCTACTGGTAAATAGTGTAGACCCAGATGAGAAAGCTCCTGCAGGAGCTGTCTCATCAGGGTCTGTACTATTTACAAGTTGATTGTGCAACCAGTGCACTCCACAGCAGTGATTGCACAGCGAAATACTTGTACAGTACACAGTGAAGATATATGTAATTATACAACAGGGCATGGGTAAAGAAGGAAACATGTATTTTAAAAATTCAGCAAGCGAAGGGTTAACCCTTAGCCTGATAGATGTACTAGTACCTTTTAATACCTTTGCAAACAAAGTGAATAAGAAATATTAGTAGATATGTATCAACCCTTTATCTGATAAAGACGTCTTTTCATGTCTTTGCTTTCAAGGGTAGACCCAGATCAGACATAACCTGTAGAAATGGTCTGATGTGGGTCTGCTCTGTTTCCTTATAGAATTATACAGATCTGATTCTGCAGTTTCTGCCATGGCAAACATTTCCTGTGTGTACACGTATGCCATTATCAAAAATCATCTAATTAATATTCATGATGTCAATATTTCTTACATGAATATTCAAAAATTAAAGGTTTAAACTTGCACTTGCAAAAAGATTACTAATCAGAGGCTTCTAGTAAGAATTTTCAGACAAAGACCTGCTGTAAAACTAACAAGACATTAAACAAGACATAATCAAGATTAAACATACTTTTTTAAAAGCTCTCTCCATTTCATCATCAGAATCTCCCTCTTCAGAGCTTGAACTGTCTGAATCAAAAGGTCCTTTTCCTCCCCTGCTCTGCTGTGCATTACCACCACCACGGCCCCTTACAGCAGCCCCTCTGCCCCTTGCAACAGCCCCTCGGCCCCTTCCTCGACCTCTTCCTCGGCCCCTCGAGGCTGAACCTGTGTCTACATCTGCACCCTCTTTCCTGGCTTTCTTCTTCTTCTTTTTCTTTGAGCTCTCTTTATTGTACTTAGCTATAGTTAACAAATAAATTTAATAAATTAAACATACATTTGTATTTCATGTACCTGTTAACCCATTTCTTCATGAATATTCATGAGTTATACTGACTGTATGGATGTAAATAAGCTGAATTTTATAACGGTATTGCGAAAAAAGAAATTTTATAACATGGGAAAAACTGTAGAATCAGATGTATACTATTTCATGTGAAAACAGAGCAGATCCTGATCAGACAGCTCCTACAGGGGCTATCTGATCTGGTTCACTCTATTTGCTTAGGCATCCTTGTAAGGTCAAGGGTTAAAACTGAGAAACTAGTTGAGTGTGAATGGCCTGTGGATAGAATATGATATAACACTTTATCTCAGGCATATTAACCCACTCCCTCATATTGACACCTTTTGAAGCCTCTGTAAAAGTCACCTATTGAAACCATTGTGATAAATAGAGCATTTGCTCCTATAGGAGCAAATGCTCTATTTATCACAATGGTTTCAAACTACAAAATTCTAAAAGTTTGTTTTTCTCTAGTTAATGCTCGTTTTCGGTAGATTCATTCAAAGAGGTTGGATCTAAAAATAGCCTATGAGGTAATGGGTTAATGTACATGTATATTTAATAGCTGAAGCTTTAAATTGGTATACAAGTTCATGATTTTTTGTGGCTTTGGCAGAAAAAGTGGAATGAACTCTATATCATTCCATAAGCAAATGGAGAATAGCCTGATGAGATGACTCATACTGGGATCATCTGATCTGGGTCTACTCTACTTGACATGACAAGAGTATTTGGAGGAACACATTTGTCGCCTGCTCGCAGCTGACACAAAAACTGTTAATATGCTGGAGTGAAATCAGAACAAAGGGGGATAACTCAAAAAGTATTGCAAGCAGAGTGATGGACCTTAGTTACATCATTGGTCCTCAATGAGAGGAATACACATGTGAAAAACGCTCTATAATGATTAGTTTAGAAATGACAGCCAAAAAAAGAAAGTGTGACAGACAGAAGGACAGACAGAAGGACAGACAGACAGACAGACAGACAGAGACAGACAGACAGACAGACTACGGAAAAGTTATCCCTAAGTGACACACTGCCTCTTGGCAGGTAACACAAAAAACCTCCCCAAGAGGTAAAAAGCGAAAAGGAATCACATAAACCCTTAACTTCCAAAATCAACAATACAGAATTGTTCTACAATGTATCAGTACACATATCTAGAAACACATGTGACAGGTCGAAAGTACAGCTGAAAGCTCCTACAGGAGCTTTCAGTATTACTTTACACCTGCATTGTCCAGGTCAGGAATTGAATGATTCAAACTTCTGTTATTTAGAAGTAATTTGTATGGTCCCTGAGCTCTAGGAGCCCTCTGATCTGGGTCTACACTGTTTGCAAATGACGGTACACTTGTGCCCCACATTCAAAGGGTTGAGGCAAGCAACCTACACTTTAGTTAGTACTTACCTAGTTGGTATTTATCAAAATCTGGGAACTTTGCCACCATGGCTCTTCTCAAAGCTGATGGCAGTGATCCAAGTGGCAGGCTCTTTTCGGGGAAAGCCTAAAAGTAATATACATGTAGTAGTAAAATTAAACTCTCCTACAACTACTACTATTTGAACACGCGTTCCTCCATAAATACGCCTTTCTACACCTCTGTAAAAATCACCTATTGAAACTAATGTGATAAATATAGCATTTGCTCCTATAGGAGCAAATGCTCTATTTATCACAATGGTTTCAAAACTACACAATTCTAAAATTTTCCTTTCCTCCAGTTAATGCTCCTTTTTGGGTAGATTTATTCAAAGTGGTTGGAAAATAATAGCCTATGTGGGAATGGGTTAACACTGAACTCAATAGATACACCTAAAAACACCTGTAGGAGCTATGGGATCAGGGTGTCCTCTGTTTACTATGAAATAATATAGATTTCATTATACAGTCTGCCATGGGCAACACCGCCTGTGCTCATTTGCCATTATATAGTTCAGGTAATTAATATTCATGATTTTCATTATTTCTTAACCCATTCCTCCATAGGCTATTTTTAGATCCAACCTCTTTGAATAAATCTACAGAAAAGGTGCATTAACCCTTTCCCTGTTCTATGTTTATTTCAAATGTCAATACCTACTGTATATTCATGGACAAAATAGTTGCAAGGAAATATGGAAGATGGAACATTGTAGACATTTTAGAAAGCAAACAAACAGATCTATCAAATTCTATTAGCAAACAGAGCAGACCCTGATCAGCCATCTGATCTGGGTCTACTCTGCTTGCAAATGCGTGAAAACACGTTTATATGAGGAAAAGGGTTAACTAGAGTAAAGGAAACTTTTAAGAATTTTGTAGTTTGAAACCATTGTGATAAATAGAGCATTTGCTCCTATAGGTTTCAAGAAATGACTATTACAGCGGCGTAGAAAGGCGTATTTATGGAGGAAAGGGTTAATACATGAAAATTAATGGAATAAAAGATTAAACTAATTGAAAGAATTTGAACTTTTAAATCAATTACAAGTGTGCTCTTAAAACTCATTATTCTACTAACCCTCCAATTTGACCCTGTAACACCTTTCAATGCCTTGCAAACAAAGTAGACCCAGATCAGGCAGCTCCAGCAGGAACCATCCGATCAGGGTCTGCTATATTTGCTTATGAAATAATACAGATTTGGCAATTTGTGCCAAGGTCATAAAGTCACTTGTTCATAATGTTATTACAAAAATTCAGCTAATTAATATTCATAAAGTCATTTATTTTAACATGAATATTAATCAATTAAATGGCTGAAAGATGCATCTAGTCTTGCATGCTTACTAGTAGTGAATAAGATAAGAGAGTCATGATGGCCCTGATATGGCTCATCAGAAGAGAAGATTTTCAAAATTTTCACTATGTTTCTATAGAAAACTGGCCACCCCTGGGGCAGGGCTTCATTTGAACCCAGGGGCATAGTTCATATATGTTTTGTAGAGGACTTCAAGATGATTAACCATTTACTACGGAAGGCCTGTACGCCATGCTAATTGCAAAATGCTTCGTTTCCTATTTTGGTACCCCTTTTTTGAAATGAGAAATGTGAAATGCTTCTTTTCCTATTTTGGTATCCTACTTGGTACTGTATCATGGGAACCAAACAAACCCTAATTATTCGTCCTCTAATAGTTTTGCCTCTATAGATTTTATTAATACTGAGCCCAATTAGATTTGTCTTTCTTCTTTGAAAGTAAAAGGCAAGCTTATATCTTATCTTTTGTGCAGTGAAAATTTATTACATTCAATCTAACATGAGCCTATGACAAATTAAGTTTGTTTTGAAACATCAAACTCCACATCGAAAATAAATCTAAGTATTTATATTGCCAAAAAAAAAATCTTTCTGAATGGACTTTTCTTTTTCCCTGTTTTATATCTAATCGTAATCAATTTTAAACTACACAAAAGATAAGATATATGCGTTCAACAAGACGAATATTGTTAGGCTCAATATTAATAAAACTGCAGGTGAAAGCATTTGAGGACAAATAATTAGGGTATGTTTGGTTCCAATGATATAGTGCAAAGTAGGGTACCAAAATGGGTACCCCAATAGGAAAAGAAGTATTTTGCATTTAGCATGGTGCACCGGCCTTCCATAATTTACAACCTTTCGTAACACCTTTGCAATCAGAGTAGAAAGATGGCGCTTGGGACAATGTGATCAAGGTCCACTCAGTTTGCTTATGAAAGAATATAGACTTGTTTTTTCCCATGATAAAAAAAAAGCCCTTGTTCATTATAAATATTCACAAAATCAATATTCATTACGAGCTTATTTATTACAGTAAAACCCCTCTTAACCGGAATTCTAGTAGAGCTTAATGCAGGGGGGTGAAAGTCATGCAGAAAGCTCCTCTAGGAGCTTTCTGCATGGCTTCCATCCTGCATTAAGCTGTCACCTGTCTCCAAGACTGATATTTATACTAAATGTAATGTCCAGTTAAGAGAGGTTTTACTGTACATGAATATTCATCAGGAAAAGGATTAAATTTGCACAGAAGAAAAGGCTACATAAAAATATTAAAAATGCTTATCATTTGTTCTCTAAATATAAGATAAGAGAAGGTCACCTGGTATATCTCCGTGCAATAGATAAAAGTGCAGGTTCAAAGATTAACCCTTTACTCCATGAATATTCATGTAAGAAATAATGACATCATGAATATTAATCAGGTGGTATAATAACATATGGACACAATAGTCTTTGGTCATGGCAAAAAACTGTAGAATCATATCTATATTATATCATAAGCAAACAGAGGAGACCCATACCAGACAGCTCCAGCATAAGCCATTTGATCTGAGTCTACGCTGTTTGCAAAGGCATAGAAAGGTGTATTTATAGAGTGAAGGGTTAAATAGAGAAATATAGGAATTGTTCCAGAAAAGTCTTCATTTACACATTTTCTAGGTCACTGTATAAACAAGAGAAGCTCACCTGGTATATCTCTGCTACCTCAATCCAGTCTGATGGCAGAGCTATAGAGGCTTTGAAGTATCGGCGGAGGTAAGGTCTGCAGGCTGGGATGTGGGATGACAACGCCAGTAAAAAGTTTCCAGTAGTTCTGATGTTCAGTTGCTTTCTTGTGTATAAGGCAAGCTACAACATAAAATGGACCCAGTCATGAAAGAGGGCTGCAAACTATAATGACGTTTGTAATACTACATCATTCAGTATTAACCCTTTCCTCCATAGGCTATTTTTAGATCCAACCTCTTTGAATGAATCTACCCAAAAGGAGCATTTACTAGAGAAAAGTTAAATTTAAGAATATTGTAGTCTGAAACCATTGTGATAAATAGAGCATTTGCTCCTATAGGAGCAAATGCTCTATTTATCACAATGGTTTCAAGAAGTGGTTATTACAGAGGCGTAGAAAGGCATATTTATGGAAGAAAGGGTTAAACAATTGCCTGATTAACATTTCATGTAAGAAATAATGCATGAAACTTTACCTTTTACTCCATAGATACACCAATTTGATCTGAGTCTGCAATGTTTGCTTAACTAATTAACCTCACAGAAACACCTTTTAATGGCTTTGCAAACAGAATAGACCCATATCAGAGGGCTCCTGTAGGAGCCATCTAATCAGGGTCAGATCTGTGTGCTTATGAAATAACATAGATATAAGTCTACAGTTTCTGTCATGCTGTCACGATTAAAATTTCCCTTGTTCTTAGTTTCAGCATAATTTTCAGTTAATTAACCCATTTGCTCCCACGATCCCATATATGGGATGTAGGCAAACAGTGTGAATAATGTGGCGTCTGATCAGAGTCTACACTGTTTGCTGATGGGAAATTCAATATAAAACAAAACAAAAATGAAAATTTAGACCAGACATCCCTTAGATAAAAGATAGACCAATCCAATATATAAGCATGGAAGAATCCACTGGGAGCAAATGGGTTAATATTCAGGATGTCATTATCTGTTACATGACTATTTATGAATTAAAAGGTTCATTACTAATTTAGTATGCAGAATTAACCTATAGACCTCTGTTTATCTGAAATTTAAGGATAACAGAATATTTACCCTTTCCCTCATTTAAATGCCTTTTTACACATTCACAAACAGAGACCAGACGGCTCCTATAGGAGCCCTCTGATCAGGGTCTACTCGGTTTGTTTAACCCATTCCCTCATATTGACGCCTCTGTAAAAGTCACCTACTGAAACCATTATGATAAATAGAGCATTTGCTCCTAAAGGAGCAAAATGCTCTATTTATCACAATGATTTCAATACTACACAATTCTAAAATTTTCCTTTTCTCTAGTTAATGCTCCTTTTTGGTAGATTTATTCAAGATGGATCTAAAAATAGCCTATGAGGTAATGGGTTAAGGATGTATACAGATGAGATTCTACAGTATCTGCCACGGTATACACATCCTGTGTTCATGTACAATTATAAAACTTCAGCTAATAAATATTCATGATCTTATTATTTCTTACATGAATATTGAACAGGGAAAGAGTTTTAAACAGATTTTTTCCTCAACCTACATGGAGATAATAAATGATAAATCTTTACCTTCAATATGAATTCAGGGTCATACACAATGACCTTTTCTGCCATAGTCACCAAGGCAACACGAGTTGGGTCATTGCTCACAGAAAAGTTTGGTTGACAGATTAGAGAACCACTGACAGCATTCACAAGAGCAAACTGCAAATGTAGAAAATAATGTAACAACTCATCAAATGGCTCCATATAGCAGCCTGCAGGAGTATTTAGGAAATCGAAAATACACTAGAAGCCTCTTAGAAGTCTTAGTTGTCTAGATGAAATGCAAATACAGTGCTCCCTCCCTACAACGACCCTCTCAATAACGATTCCCTCCTTACAACAACGCATGTCACTGTTTCCGAAACAACAAGGCTCCAGAAACAACCTTTTTCCATCGTATTTTATTTATGCCTCCATCAAACCCTATGTTGTGACCACTCTTTAGAATCGTCACTTTGTGACGATTCTAAAGAGTGGTCACAACATAGGGTTTGATTGAGGCATAACGGTTTTAGTTCTCGAAATACACCTTATCTGGGGATATGCAATCAAGCTAATTATGTTTGATTTTCCCTCCCTATAACAACTCCCTCTGAACAACACATACAATATTCGTATCCCAAAGGGTGTCATTGTAGAGAGGGAGCACTGTATGTATATATAGTGAACCCTCGTTACAACGGAGGTGTTTGTTCCCAGACATTTTGCTGGTATAACGAGGTTGCCGTTATAACTAAATATGAAAGGAACCATGTGGCCAGTTTTAAACTAGTACCAACAGGTGAACCCTTAATTCAGTTCACAAGAACTTCCTGTGTTCTGCATTAAGCGATCACCTGTCTGATTGGCATTGTACCTAAATATTCAGTGGTTGTTTCAAAGACTTAACGGTAATTTTGTTTCAATGCACACTGCCGGTATAACGAGGGTGCCATTGTAACAAATGCCGGTATAATGAGGGTTCGCTGTATGTATTAAAAATCATTTTCAAGAATAGTTCCCTTATTTCTCCACCAAACCCTAGTTTGTGACCACAGTTTAGAATTATCTTTAAGAGACCTATTCTAAAGAGTGGTCACAAACTAGAGTCTAGTAGAGAAATGACAATTTAGTATTAGAAAATATTTAATTGCCTCACATCTAGATTTTACTGCTTCCATGGCTGTCACTATGTCCTGTAGCAACTGTATCAGCGACATTTGCTTGAACAAGCGTATGAATGTTTTTTTTATACTGATTCAAATGATTTATTTGAGAAATACTCATGGAAAATCACTTACTTTCATGCCATTGACATCGTGAAGTCTGGCTCCAACTGATAAAAGCATCCTGTCTTTCTCTGGTGGGATGAACTTTGGCAAAATTATTTCTGCCTTTTCTGTAATTTCATTGGACAAGTCATATTTTGGGGAGGGGGCTTCAAACCTCTGATTGTTTTTCCTCTTTTTCCCTTTGCTCTCCTTACTACCAGATTTCCCTTCTTTTGTTTTCTTGGCCTTTTTCTCATCCTCCTTAGCATTCATGCTAGAGCTTCTTATTAGTCCAGAGGTCAGAGGGATTCCTCCAGTCTGGACTAACGACCTTGACGCCAATGACCCTGACCCAGTTGCAGCTGATGATAAATGGGAAAGTCCCACTGATAAATGGGATGAACCAGCAGTAGCATAGGACGATCCTTTCATTAAAGAGGAAGAGCCAGATAATGAAGCATGGGAGGAGCCCGACAGAAAAGTGCTGTAGCCTGAAGAAAGGCCCGACTTTCCTGATGTAAGCTTTGATGACAGGCCCATTGGCGCTTTAGCCCCATCCTGAGTAGCACTCGTCAGTGATGAAGAAGATATCAAAGCTGATCCATATAGATTTGAAGTAGTTTTAGCATTTGCTTTGGCAGGTCCTGACAAAAGTGAGCTGGTTCCACCTTAAAAAGAGAAACAAAGTTTTCCATTTAATAAGAAATGTAATATAATTTGAAGTAATATTATTCTTTACAGTAATTATCATATATTGACAACTTCAGCTACTACAGATATATAAGTTAAAGTTTCAGAGGCCCACATCAGATGAGTACATTATTCCTTTACTCCATAAATACCTTTCTATACCTTTACAAACAGAGCAGGAGCCTGTAGGAGCCGTCTGCTCTGTTTGCTTATGATGTAATATTGGTATGATTTTACAGTTTCTGCCATTGCCAAACATTCCCATGTTCATATGCAATTGTAACTATTAATCTGATTAATATTCATGATATCAATATTTCTTACATGAATATTCATAGAGTAAAGAGTGGTCACAACAAAGAGTTTAGTGGAGAAATGATGACTTTATTATTTGAACATGCACCTTCATCTATAGCTCTCAAGTTTTCACAATTTATTTAACTGATTATTCTGCTAAGTTTAAAACTTTCTATGTTCAATATTAAATTAGCCCTTTCCCTATTCAGTATTAATGTAAAAAATAATAATAACATGACTATGACTTGTATTAGCTGATTTTTTATATTGTAAACTTTTCAAGGGCAATATTTTCATTTTGACAAAAACTGTAGAATCAGAACTATATCATGTCAAAAACAAAGAGAACTGACCCTGATCAGACGGTTCATATAGGAGCTGTCTAAACTGGGTCTACTCTGTTTGCAAATGTGTGAAAAGGCATTTCTATGAAGGAAAGGGTTAAAAAAAATGACATCATGAATATTTATTACATAATGGAATATGTACACATGAGTTATTGATACTGGTAGAAACTGTAGAATCATTGATCTATTTATAATTTCTTAAGCAAACACAGCAGAACCAGATTAGATGTCTACAGGAGTGATCTGATCTGGGTCTACTATTGAAGCTAACATTGAGTATTAGACACGAAATGGGTTAAAACCATTTATTTCATATAACCGTCTACATAAAATAACCATATCATCATTTGACCCTTTACAACTTTTAATTTTCATTTCAAATAATTGTTATCTACCTTTACTTCAAGAATGCTCCCCACAAAAAAAAACAAATCCCCAAAGCTTCTGCAATAAAATTAATGTAGAAAGATGTTTCAATACTATAATATCATCTAAAACTAGCACCATTTGTCTAAAAGTTTTAATTGCTTTTACCGAGTCTGCCAAGTAAGCTTCCCCCAGAGGTCAAGGATATTCCTCCTGGTACCCTGTTTGCCACTGAAGAGCCTGCACTCAAGGAGTTTCTGGTCTCTGCAAATCAAAACAACCACCATGATCAATAAACCATTTCTAGGTTTAGAAAACATAACTATAGTAAAACCTCGCTATAACGACCACTAAATTTGTGTTAATTAGTTGGTATTTTGGGCAGGTGGATGCCTAAAGCAAGGTGAAAGTAAAACAGAACACTCCCATAGGAGTGTTCTGTTTTACTTTCACCTTGCTTTAAGCATCCACCTGCCTTTAACACAAACTACTTGATGTAATTAAGTGGTCGTTATAGAGAGATTTTACTGTACATTTTCCACAATTCATATTAACCCTTTACTCCATAGGTCCATCTTCCTATGCCTTTGCAAACAGAGAAGACCAAGGTTAAATCTGCTCTGTTTGCTTATAATTAAAATATCATATAGATAAGATTCTACAGTTTACTGGGGTACAACAAGTTGTCCCTTGTTTATTATAAGAAGGTGGTCATACAATCACTGTTTACCTAACCCTTTCCCTGTTCTATGTTTATTCCAATACCTACTGTATATTCATGGACAAACTAGTTATACTGAAATATGGCAGATGAAATATTGTAACCACATTAGAAACTAAAGAAATATATCTTTCAAATTCCATTGGCAAACAGAGCAGACCCTGATCAGACGGCTTATATAGGAGCCATCTGATCTGGGTCTACTCTGTTTGCAAATGCGTGAAAACGTGTTTATATGAAGGAAAGGGTTATCAACCAAAGCTGTAGATAAAAAAGAGTACTTCAGTTATACAGTTAAAATATTCTCCAATACCATATTGGTACTCATTAGAAATGTCTCTACGAGGTAATTCTAGTGAGAACCAACAAATCTACAGCTCAGCCACTGTATATAAAATGTTTGCAACCCATCAATGTTTCCGACTCTTGATAGATACCCTATCTAAAGTAAGTCTTTGAACACATGATCTCTCCTCTCTACAAAAACACTAGAGCCTGTCTTAAGTAACCATTATAAAAGGCTGTAATAATGGTCTGTTAGGCAGGTGGTAGCCTAATGCAGGTCAAAAGTAATGCAGAAAGCTCCTATAGGAGCTTTCTGCATTACTTTTGCCCTGCACTAAGCAACCTGCTTTTTAAGATTTCTGTTTCCAATCAATAATATAAGGTCGCTTAAGACCGATTCTACTGTATGCACAGCTGAACAAGTCAATTTACACAACTTTAACCTTTTACTCCATGAATAATCATGTTAGAAATACTGACATAAAAAATACTAATTACTGGCAGATGAAGTTTTATACTTTCAAATGAACACAGGAACTTTAGGCAGAAACTGCATTATTCCATAATCAAACAGACCAGAGTCCATGCTTATAAAGCTTTTAGTTGAGTCAGAGTTTGTTCTAAAGCTTTTGATTGGTCAGATTTGAGCCTAAGGCTCTAAAGCTTTTGATTGGGAAAAAACTTGAGAACGAACTCAGACTCAACTAAAAAGTTTTATAAGCATGGGTACTGATGCTGATCAGATAGTTCCTTCAGGAACTGTCTCATCTGTGTCTACTCTGTTTGCAAAGGTGTTAAATAAATATGAAGTAAAGGGTTATTAATTAGATTGACATAGTAGCAAACAGTGTTGGCCCTGAACAAATGACTCCTGTACGACCGGTCTGATCTGGGTCTGCCTAACTTTGTCTTTCTAAATACTTAGGTTACTTAGGGTAGTACAGTAAAGTCTTGATTGAATGCGACCAAGTAATTTATAAACATAGAGGAGTCTGTAAAATCAGGTATGTGCTTAACCCTTTCCTCCATAAATACGCCTTTCTAGGCCTCTGTAAAAGACACTTTTTGAAACCATTGTGATAAATGGAGCATTTGCTCCTAAGGAGCAAATGCTCTATTTATCACAATGGTTTCAGAACTACAAAATTCTAAAAAAAAGTCCATTTTTCTAGTAAATGCTCCTTTTGGGTAGATTTATTCAAAGAGGTTGGGTCTAAAAATAGCCTATGAAGGAATGGGTTACTGCAGGCCAAAAGGAATACAGGAAGCTCCTACAGATATCTGTATAACTTTTGTCTGCATTCAGCTACCAGCCGTTTTGAAAATCCACAATTAAAATTATTTTGAGTTGACATATTGGGGAGATTTTATTGTATGCATACCTGCTGAGAGTAACAGGCCAGACTGGCTGGTGAGTTTTTCTTTAGATTTCTTCTTCTCCGATGCCTCCGCACTGCTTCCTCTAATGGTCTTCCTTTTCCTAGGTGGACTCCCAGGCTTTGATGGTGTGAGACTGGATGACAAAAGTGAACTGGAAAGATGTTGACTGGTCTGTTGACCTGTAAAATAACATCTTCAAATATATGAACCCTTTTCCTATTCAATATTCATGTAAGAAATAGTGACATCATGAATATTACATGGACATTTTAGCATGGCACAAACTGTAGAATCAGATCTTCTATAATTAAAATATATAATAATAATAATTTCATAAGCAAACAGAACAGACCCTGATCAAACATCTCCTACATGAACCTTCTGATTTGGGTCTACTCTGTTTGCAAATGTTTGAAAAAGCGTTTATATGAAGGAAATGGATAACTAAGTTACCTTATAGTATTCCAAGAAACTTAAGGCAAATATTGCAAAAAAGATCAAACTCTTCATTTCTATTTTTGTGTAAATAATCCATTAACTCAGAGCAATTGATTATTACCTGGATATTTCGGCTTTATCGCAAAGCCTTTGTCAACACACTGAGATGTGGTCAGTGGGTGTCACATGACTTTTGCATAAAAATAAATTTGATGAATAAAGATTTAACCCTTTACCTCATTGATATATGCAAAAACAGTAGACCCTGATCAGACAGCTCTGGTAGAAGTCATCTGATCAAGGTCTGCTAAGTTTGCGGCTTATGGAATAATATCAGATTCTAATTTTTGCCAAGGCCAAAAATACCTGTGTTCATATGCCAATTAATATCAGCCATTTGATCTGGATTCACTCTGTTTGCAAAGGCATAAAAATGTGTATACAGTAAAACCTCTTTATAACGGCCACTAAATTACATAAAATATGTGTTAAAGGCAGATGGCTACTTAAAGCAAGGTGAAAGTAAAACAGAATGCTCCTACTAGGAGCATTCTGTTGTACTTTCACCTTGCTTTAAGTAGTCATCTGCCCTACATTCCAACTAATTAACACAATTTAGTAGCTGTTATAGAGAGGTTTTACTGTACATCATTAATACATGAAGTAAACTACAAACGTATCAAGCTTTGAATAACTGATTTCTCTTACCTGTGCCAACTGACCACTTGCTCAAAAGCTTATTTTCATTTGAGGTCATCTTTGCAGCATCTCCTTTTCAAGACAACATCTGAAATCACAAGGAAGGTACATGTATAGAGATTAACATATTGATATGACATGTATCATGATAATACAGTGACAGCAAAATAAGGTTTTCATGTTTAATCTGCTCCTAGGGACAAAATCTATATTATTTGAGACTTCACTAACGAATTATATCTGGAAGATTGTACAGTAAAACCTCTCTATAACGGTCACTAAATTAAATCAAGTATTTTGTGTTAAAGGCAGGTGGCTGCTTAAAGCAAGGTGAAAGTAAAACAGAACTCTCCTATAGGAGCACTTTCATTTTGCTTTAAGCAGCCACTTGCCCTAAATACCAACTAATTAACACAATTTAATGGCTGTTATAGAGAGGTTTTACTGTATTGAAATTAGCAAATCTGTTTTGGACTTGAAGATCTAACAATTCTGTGACAACCAGAGTTCTATATAATTTTAGTTTAATTTACATGTATATGACCCTATCCCTATAAGGAGCATTTATGTATGAATTGGTCACGTACATGAATATTCATTAAACTTTCCCTGTTCTATGTTTATTCCAAATTTCAATACCTATGTACTTAATATTCATGGACAAAATAATTACTGGGTATAATGGAATATTGAAGGCGGAGCATTCTAGCCACTCTAGAAAAGTAAAGAAACAGATCTTTCAAATTGAATCCATTTGCAAACAGAGCAGACCCTTGTGTGATCCGAGTCTACTCTGTTAAAAATGCAAATTCGTGAAAACACATTTATATGAGTGAAAGGGTTAACTTAAAGTTTATGATGTTAAATCAAGAGTCTATATTCTCTAGAACTGTCTTGTGATTTTTGCAATTTACTAAATAATGATATTGACGTCTTCCTGATACCAATTTTCACAGAAACATCCAGTCAGCACATTTCTTGTTGAAGTATTGCAAAACATTGCATTAACTGGTGTAAACATTGCTATTTATAGATAAACCACAGTCAAGTCTTGCTAAAGCGACCTATGATTTAATTATTAACATATATGAAACTGTAAAAGCAGGTGGTTGCTTAATTGAGGGCAAAAGTGAAACAGAAAGCTCATACAGGAGCTTTCTGTATCACTTTTATTTAGCATTGATCAGTTTTACCTAATCCAGAATTAACTTATTTTGAGTGGTTGTATTAGCGATATTAATGTATATCTATGGAGCCCACCGATCGAGATATGTGTGTACATGAATTTAATATGCCATCGATATGACCTTCAGTACTAAAAAGCTAACCACATCATCATTAATAGTTTAATAATAAATGCAAAATGTATTGATCACTGAGACGCTGATAAAAAAAATACAGTTTAACAGATAATGTTTTGATAGCAGTCTAGCAGACATACAGTATTTCCGGAAGACGAGACTTGTACGGCTAAACTTAAGTAAACAAATACAAATACGTTGTCAACACTACATAAACGATTCAAGAAAAAGTAACACGTACCAGATATATTACTTCAACTCCGAAATCTTTCAACGATTGTTCCAAGATTGCGTTTATACTGAAATATACGCCTTGTTCGTTGACAACCGGTTGCAGTAATTGCACAATGATTGGGACATGTCTAAAGACGGGAGAGCACTGCGTACCGCAGGTATGTTACCCGGGTTGAGATTACCGGAATTATACACAACCTAGACGACTCAGCACGAACTTATACTTCGAGTTATACCGAATTTCGAGTTATCCGAGGTCGTTAATTAAGTTCAATAAAGAACTACAAAGTAGTTGATCTATTTCACAAACAGTTGTGTATTATATAGATTATGGAAGGAACGAACGTATACTTAGAGTTGTACCTAATTTTTCGCGATTCTGTATATTTAACTGATATATATATTTTTATGCATACTGTCTGGGATTTAAGTAAATATGTAGCATATATGTTTACAGGTTCGTACAGACCAGCTTGAGAGTGAGGATATTGATGAGGTTGGCAATCCAGAGGCAGAGTCCACTGTTTTGTGGGGTTACGCAGAGCCACCAATTTTGAAACGCACGGTAAGTACATGTATAATCGCGCAACTATGTCGGCCTATGCGTTTTCAGAAGATTATGATTAATATTTGTATTTTGTCATAGTTATAAACATAGACTGATGCCGTGCAACAAGATATTTCCAATTGAATGCTGATATTTGTTTATAGTCGCAAGTTCTACAACATTTATAGTATATATTGAATGGTAAATAATATTTGAACTCTGTTTCAGTACCAAACTCGACATAACGGCACTGTGTATATGTATATGGTTGTTTTGATTCTCATATTTTCAGTCTAGAACCCCAATGTCAGTGGTGTGGAGATGCAACGTGAGGAACAAGGCCGTTGGATGTTCGGTTACCGTTAGTCAGCGAGGACAGAGGTTTGAGCAACGGAACGAACATGTCCACCCAGCACACACAAACCGCAAGCTGAAGGCAGAGGTCACAGTACAGGTAATGTAATGATATGCACTAAACCCAAATATTTTGCTTTCAGTGTAGTACAGAAGGATTCAACCCGAAATATATTGTGCTTTATTATATATACTACGTATTATTCATTATAGATTACATACTATACCTACTTTATCATAAATATGTATGTGTGGCACTAGGACAACACTTGTTTGCTTTAATGTGCTCAACTTTAGTTTAAAATTTAAATATTATTCATGTATTATTAACATACTATACCTAATACCGGTATATCATGAATATGTATGCGTTACATACTATACCTATTATATGCGTGACATACTATACCTACTATAACTCTGGATGCTGTTTCCTAGTCGATAGGAATGTTATTATAGTATTAGTTATACAGATCATTGGCGGGGTATCTGACTTTTTGTTTCCTGCTGAGAAAAATCATGTTGCCCGAGCCGTTAGGCGAGGGCTACATGTATTTTCCTCAGCAGGAAATAAAATGTCAGATATCCCGCCAGTGATCTGTATAACGATTTTATTATACTGCAAAGTTTAATATTTGTAGCAGTTAATTAGCGTTGTTAATGTAGGCGTCGTTTTGCTTCCCCTCAGAGGGCCTCTTACTGTAAGGTAAGGGCTTATATATCACTCTGCAACCCTAGTTCATCGTGTATAATAACCAGTTCATTATATTTGTGGATAGAAAGGGATCTTCCAAGTGCATTAGTTTATCAAAGGGTTGAAAGAATCAGACGTTAGTAAAACTTTCAGCAGATCAGCGGTTAAGCAGACACTATTTAACTTAATTGAGGGAATTTTGGCGCCATTCCGACGTCATTTGGATGACGTCAAAATGACGGTTTTATAATATTCAAACAATGGGCGTTGGAAGGAGCGGCTATACTGCAATTTACAGGTACGTGTACTGTGCATGTACATAAATAAAATCTGAATCGAATTGGGTGTGGATTATCTTTGTAAAAGCGGGGTTTGGGGGCTAATCGGTACGTGCACAAGCACTTTGACAACATTTGCAGCATCAAAGCAGAATAAGACCTTCGCCACATATAGGGTTCATTTACATTGTTATACAACAACTATAACAAAAATGTTTCTAAATGGATAACTTTTTTCCGCCCCAAACTCTTGTTATTTCGTTTGAGAGCGGTTGTTTGAATCGAATCGACGAAGTGAAGCTGGTCGGCCATTTTTATTTTGTTATATCAAGGGAGCGAGGCCCTCGGTGGGGGAAATTCCATTGTTGCTCATGACTCCGTATATACATCCGAATTTAGAGGGATACACGGCTTTTATACATGGCTAACTGACCAATCAAAATCGAGGATTTTACTTTGCGTTATAGCCTAATAATGTACATTGTATGCGAATGTTTAGTTTATATATACATTTGTATCATTTCCTTTTTGTATGTCTTGGCCATATTTGACTAACTTGTTTTGTAAATGGCCAAAGGCAATCTGTTTGCCGAGTTGCTAATAAAACTGAAACTGAAACTATAACATGTATGTATGATTATCTACATGTACAATGTAATACCTGCAGGTGAAGAAAGAGTCCAGGGCCAATGTGTTCCGGCCAGTTATGGACATAGTTGATGACGCCATGTTGGAGAAGGTGACAACAGAGCACATTGTCCTGCCCAATAAGCCGCTGATGAAGAGGGTCGCTAATAGATTCAGGGCCAAGACTAGACCTCAGGAGCCGAAAGATTTAGAGTTTGACGTAAGCATCTATCTCTTTCTGTCCATCTATCCCTCCCTCCCTCGCTCTCTCTATCTTCTCTTACTGGCAAACAGAGTCTAACCTGATCATACAGCTCACGATAGCTATGTTATATGCATATTTTAAACATATTAGCAAACAGAATTTAACCTTCATACAGATTATAGCGCCGAACGCAATATTGATGTTATATGCATATTTCAACCATATTAGCAAACATAGTTTAACCTGATCATACAGCTCATTATAGCGCCGGACGCAATATTGATGTTATATGCATATTTTAAACATATTAGCAAACAGAGTTTAACCTGATCATACAGTTCATTTTAGCGCCGGACGCAATATTGATGTTATATGCATATTTTAACCATATTAGCAAACAGAGTTTAACCTTCATACAGATCATTATAGTGGATGCGCCATTCCGTGTTCGATGTGGCTTCGTGGTGTGTCTTTCGACAGACGGTGAGAACCAACAACGACGTTGAGGGTAAGCTATAACATGCATGGACAGATAGTGAAAATGATACCTTATAAACTAAATAACTGAACGAAACATCAAGTTGTCTGAGCTTTCTGTCTGTATACTCTGTTTGCAATCATATGGATAAATCAAGTTTACCGAATAGTTTATCTGAAAAACTGTTGCTACTTTATTTTTGCGCTGAGGTCAAATATCGCTCAGGATAAATATCTTATCACTTTGTCCCCCGTTCATGAATTCGACGAGTATTAATGTACATGTATACACACTTTATGCACTTCTATTGATTATGTTTTATGTGAATGATTATCTTTTATCCACCCAAATAGATCGTATATTGTGCTTTAACCCTTTCCCCGTTCTTTGTTCGTTTCAATTTTCAATACCTACTGTATATCAATGGACGAAATAGTTATAATGAAATAAGGAAATTTAAGATATTGTAGTCATTTAGAAGCTAGTGAGCCAGATCTATTAAATTCTATCATCAAACAGGGCAGTCCCTGATCAGACGACTCCTATAAGAGCCGTCTGACCTGGGTCTACTCTGTTTGCATATGCGTGAAAACACGTTTATACGAGGGATAGGGTAAAGCAAATAATACTGTACATGTATAAACAAAAGATGAACTAATGTCAATGATTATGTTTTCAGGATGGCATCACCGCCTCAACTCAAAGGCCGGAAGCTGAGGACTAGGATTCTACAGGCTGGTCCCTCTTCTGCGACGGGAATCTGCATTACTGGAACTGTCACTGAGGAGTCAGCTAGAGAGGGATCGGCGACCGAGTGCCTGCCGGCTGGAGACCCGTCTGCAGGAGCCCTGGGGCCGATACATGAATAATGACATGACGACCACCGCATTCCTGCGAGCCTGTGGTTCGCTATACGGCGTTAGGTACACGCAGCAACCCATCCAGCAGCAACAGCAGGTTCACGAACAGTCAGGATAGTGATAGTGTGTTAGTTTGTATTCAGTATTGTTATTTATTGATGTCGATAACCCTGCTATGAATAAAGTGGATGTAACAAAAATTGTACCTCTTTCAATTTCTTTAACTTACAGTTATAGTTACAATTTTTATAAGCATATAGGGAAGACACTAATCAGACGTTTCCTATAGGAGATGTCGGATCTGGGTCTGCTCTGTTTGGGAATAGTATAATGTACGAAGATTAATATATTCTATATGCAAACAGGGATATCACACATCGGACAGTTCCTATAGGAGCTTTCTGAACTGGATCTGCCCTGGCCTACATTATAGGCATTTACATGTTTAGGAACTGTATTCACTGTGGTGCAAGCTGTACGGCCGCAAATGTTTAGACTTTTCTAAGATGGCGGACAAAACGGAGGCTGAAAGGTAAGCATCACATTTTTACACTGTTTAAACTATGTAGATTTTTCTCTCAGTCATTTAATTGGTGCCATAACACAGAATTATAACGCCCGTCAACAGCGGCGTACCCACTTATGGTTCATGTCTGTGTGTAAGGCTCAAAATCTTAGGTAAACTTTGCAGAAACTGAAAGTCAGAAATCGAATCGAGAAGGAGGTCATATTTTGCCTCATTGTAAGCTTACCAACTACGCTAAACATTTTCTAACACTGTGGATATATGCATCTGAGCCCGATATTAACGTTGAGTTACCTAGTTTGTGGCACAGATCTACATTTTGTCTTTTGGAGACGTTTAAAAATAATGTCGAGTGTACGGTTTAGCCATTAGAGGTAAAAGTGCACTGTACGGTTTAGACCCGACGTTTTTTGTACGGTTTAGCCACGATTTTCTTTCGAAAAACTGTACGGTTTAGACACAAAACAAATGCTACCATTTGAATCTGCGCCGTAGGTCTAGATAGTATAATCCCAACTATTTATTATGGATCTTCCTTCATGCAATGCATGTTTGCGATTATGACAGCATATCACAAACAATTAGGATCGAGATCAGAAGCACAGTACATGTATATAATTGGTTTAAACGTATTTTAATTTTAAATATTTGCATGATTATTGTAATGATAACACAAAGGAAAAGAAAAGGATGGAAACGAAAACAAGACTGCTTATTGTGTTTCTCCCCCATCACCGTAACAACTGCACTCGCTTTATGCAGAAATGACTGCCCGTTATTGTACTATATTAATTGTACTGAAAAACTAATTAAATTAAGTAGGATATATCAGTTTATACAAAAACCTTTTGAGTAAGATACTTCAGAATAAAAGAATAAATAAATAAATAAAAGAAACAAAAAAAAGGAAACGAAGGTTGACGCATATATGTAGATAGGTCTAGGATTCTGAGCAGTACAAGCACATTCGAAAGAAGGTGAGCGTTACCGAGTTTATTAGAATCGTTTTGAGGTTTGGATAAACCGATGTACAGCTTCGTCTATAATGATGTTTGTATTATAATTTAAAAGAATATCACCAAACAGAAAGACAGACAGGGACGGAGTAGTGAATCTGGCAACATCATCAAAAAATTGTTTTCCTTCGTTGGTTTCCTTCGTTGGTATATTTGCAACAGCTTAAGAAGAAGTGCGATGCGTTCTCAACGAGGCCACATGTACACAAGGCAGTGTCAGATATGTTCTTTGAGAATAGGTCATGGTTCAAGGAACTGCAGTTTGTACGAAGCCTCTTGTGCAGGAGCTGCTGTTTTCTGACACCGTAATAAAATGTTTGGGAACAGTTAGCAGATTGATATTCAAAGACGTTTTGAATGCGTTTAGAGTAGAAGATTGTTTTTCATTTTCGGGGAGGTTGTTCCATTCCTGTATTGTTGCAGGGAGGAAAGAGTTGCTATAATGGGTTGTGCGACAGGCCAGAGGTTGAATATCACCAGCGTTTCTTAATCTTTAATTGCATCGAGAAACACTTCCAGCCACTTCAGGTACCAGTTCTGTGAGATATTTTGGAGTTAAATGAAACACCATTTTATAAAAGAGAATAAGTCTGTGTTTTACGTCTGGTTTCAAGGCGTTTCCATCCAACTTCATGCAATAATTTACCAACAGAAACCAATTTAGTTGTCCCAGTTACTATACGGGTAGCTTCATATTGAATTTTTACAAAACTGTTACATTCTCTGGCATTACAGGCATTACAGTTATCAAATATAGTATCATCATATTCTAAAAATAGGTATCACGAAATATACGTAGATTGTTTCAAGGGAATATCTGTCCGAAGTGAATTTGAGTTTTCGCATGAAATTTATTCTTGTCCATGCCTTAGTAGCGATATATTCGATATGACAGTGCCATGTTAGACCACGTGCGAGATGAACGCCAATGTGCTTATGTGAATCTACTTCATGAATTTGATGGTCTTGCATATATACGGATGAGACATTTTTCTCGAGATTATTAACGACTCAGTCTTCTTAGGATTGAATTCAACTAGCCATTTATCTGCCTTTTTAATATATTATTATTGATATTTGTTGCCATATGTACGGGAGTAATACCTACACTAAACAAGCTAGTGTCGTAAGCAAACAAACGAATGTTACATCCAATGTCGCTAACAATATCATTTATAAAAACAAGAAATAACAATGGACCTAATATATATCTTTGTGGAACACCAGCTTCATAGTATTCCAGTCAGAGAAGGTACCAGGTAAAATTAAACGTTGCATTCTTTCAGTAAGATAACTGGAAAACCAGAATAGAATTACGGGTAGAACATGACTTGGATATATACTGGTTATTAAACATTTAAGGACAATGTTTTACTTTAAAAATTGAAGTGAATTGATTTTTAAGTTTAACTAACATGTTTTTGACATGCCGGCAATTCATTTAGCGAACATAATGGTTAATCTGTATCATCTGTCAGAAAAAAGAACCTACCCTCGGATTATGTTTTACAGGCATTTAGTTAAGTTGATGTAATTTAGCACTTGGTCGATATCTCGTCAGTTTCTCGATGGCGGATCTGGGCTGAGTCTGTATGGAATGTCTAAATGCCATTTTAATGGTGACATAAAAATAAACGTGAAATAATTATATAACAGAAAAGGATAACAAGTTAATGAAAAAAACATGTATTTATTGGACCAAATAAATTGCCAAGTCTAAAATCTTCGTCAATATCTTGAATTTCAATGGTTTGCATTTCACCATTTAGAATTATTTCGCTTGTTTATTTCAAAACGTCTGGTATTACATTAAAAGTTAATGTACGTTGCCCCGACTTTCCCGATATATATGACTTAGCTCTTTTCTTCTAATTTTCATTGGATTTCTCGGATTGGCATCTACACAGTGACTGATGGTTTCCTTTGTCTCGCAATAGTAACAGGCAAATAATCTGAAAAGATATGTAAAGTAATGTAAAGTAACAGTACAAAATGCTTGACTTAATTTCAGACGCTCTGTATTTGCATTAGGACTGAAACGGGTAAAACACTTTTACCCAAATACCCAATCAGTTAAACTTTAAAATAAAATCACTTCAAAACTTTTTAAGTATAACATTGTCTTCAAATGTTAACCAGTATAGATCCAGATTATATGCTAAGCTTCTGTTCTCGATCCTAATTGTTTGTAATATACATTGTACTGTCAAAATCGCAAATAGGCATTGTGTGAAGGAATATCTACACTAATTAGTTGGGATTACACTATCTAGACCTACGACGCATATTCAAACGTTAGTATTTGTATGTGTCTAAACCGTACAGTTTTTGTAAGAAAATCGTGTCTAAACCGTACAAAATAGATCGGGTCTAAACCGTACAGTGCACTTTTACCACTACGGGCTAAACCGTACACTCGACATGTTTTTCAACCCTCTCAAAAAGACAAAATGTAGATTTGTGCTTCAAACTAATTAACTCAACGTTAATATCGGACTCAGATGCATATACCCACGGTGTTAGAAAAGGCTTAGCGTTGTTGGTAAGCTTACAATGAGGCAAAATATGACCCCCTTCTCGATTCGATTTCTGATTTTCGGTTTCTGCATTGTTTACGGAAGATTTTGAGCCTTACACACAGACATGAACCATTAGGAGGTAAACCGCTGTTAACGGGCTTTATAATTCTGTGTTATGACACCAACTAAAAGACGGAAAGGAAAATCTACATTGTTTAAACAGTGTAAAAATGTGATGCTTACCTTTCAGCCTCCTGTTCGTCCGCCATCTTGGAAAAGTCTAAACATTCGCGACCGTACAGCTTGCACCACAGTGGTATTTGTACCATGTGATCTTGGTCATGCATTAGACGTTGAACCATGTGATGCGTTTGTATTACTGATTAATGTTTTTTATTGATGTTGATAGACCGGCCATGAATAGAGTGGATGCAACAAAATTGTTTAATCTTTTAATTTCTTTAATTCAGTTACAGTAAGGATTTCTTTTTTACAAGGGAGGCACTAATCAGGCGTTACCTATAAATCACAGTTATAGTTATATTTTTTATAAGCAGACAGGGAAGACACTTATCAGACGTTTCCTATAGGAGATGCCTGATCTTGGTCTGCTCTGTTTGGGAATAGTATATTATATGAACATTACTATTTCTATTAGCAAACAGGGATAAAACACATCAGACGGTTCACATATGGGCTTTCTGATCTGGATATACCCTGTTTGCAAAGGAGAATAGTGTATATGATTTACAATAATTGTGCTTGTATTATATACTGATTATTGTTATTTATTGGTGTTGGTAGCCAGGCTATTAATAGAGTGGATGAAACAAGATGGTACCCCTTTCATTTTTTCTTTAATTCAGTTACGGTTACGATTTTTTATAAGCAGACAGGGGAGACACTAATCAGACGTTTCCTATAGGAGATGCCTGATCTGGGTCCACTCTGTTTGGGAATAGTATAATGTATGACCTTTAATAATTCTAAAAGCAAACAGGGATAACACAAATCAGACGGTTCCTATATGAGCTTTCTGATCAGGATCTACCCTGTTTGCAAAGGAGTGTATTGGCGTGTATATGATTGACGACTATATCATGTGAACTGGGTTTTTTTATTTGAGAATTGTTAATAATTAATTGTGCTCTGTACTGAAATGAATAAAGTGAGAAAAAAATAGAATCTTTTTTAACTTTTTTACTTCACAGTTATAGATAAGATGGCGTACCCATATTAAAAATATGTTATTTATCCATCAACCCCTCTGTGTACCTCATAAGATGTGTGTCATCGCGAGGATTTGGTGAATAAACGTACTGATAATGGTACGCAACCTTATGTGTTGCTATGAATATGACATCCGTGTAATGTGTACAAACAGAAATAGAACATTTAACATTAAAAAACAACCCCAAAGTATAAATTATATAAGTATTGACACAATTATATTAATATATCTGATATCATATAAGTGGGCCGACTTGACCCAGGCCGAGTTGACCCGGCCGACTTGACCCGAGGCCGACTTGACTCAGGGGCCGAGTTGTCAAGAGGCCGAGTTGACCCGGGACCGTCACGAGTACATTAATTACTCGCCCAAAAATTTTGATTATGATGATGATAATGATTGTGATGATGATGACGATAATAATAATAATAATAATAAATAATAATAATAATAATAATAATAATAATAATAATAATAATAATAATAATAATATTGAGTCTAACAACAAGATGTAAAAACAATTTGAATTTTAAGTATTTGTAAGATAAAACATTAGAACCAATAAACCAGAAAAAACACGTATGTGTACTACGCATGGACATAAAATAACCGTATATAATAGTACCTGCAATTAGTCTATGTTTATGCAGGTTTTGGAAGACTAGCCATTAGTATCTGGTAAAAACATTTTTTTGTTTTAAAGATTAGAAATGCTACTTCCAATAAAGACACTCTAGAATCAATCATATATATTTATTTCTATAAGTGCTAATATTTCATGCATCCTTTTTTTGTTTATTTTTGTACCAATCTAGCTATCATTTTCAGATAAAACACTAAATAACAGATGTAATCATTGTCATGGTTATACAACAGTGTTATTTAACCCTTATCTTCATATACATTTATGCCTTTTCGCGCCTTTGCATACAGAGCAGACCTAGATCAGACGGCTCCTATAGTTGCCGTCTGATCAGTGTCTGATCTGTTTGCATATGAAATTATATGCATGTACACGTTCCTTTTAAAATTTTACAGTTACTGTAAATTCATAAAAAACAATTAAAGACAGATACGGACACAGATACAGACACACGAAGATGCATTCAGACACATATATAGAGAGACAGAGATAGACACGTACACTGATACAGACACACGGAAATACATTGAGACACAGCGACACAGATAGGCACGGACACTGATACAGACACATGGAAATACATTGAAACACATAGAGACACATATAGACACGGACACTGATACTGACACACGGAGACACACACGTACAGACAATGACACAGATACAGACACACGGATATACACTGAGACACATAGAGACACAGATAGATGCGGACACAAATTCAGACACACGGAGATACATTGGGACACAGATAGACACGGACACTGATACTGACACACGGAGATACACGGAGACACACACAGACAAGGACACAGATACTGACACACGGGGATACACTGAGACACATAGAGACACAGATATACACGGACACTGATACAGACACACGGACACACACTGAGACACATATTGACATGGATACCGATACTGATACACGGAGATACACTGATACACATAGAGACACAGATAGACACGGACAGTGATACAGATACACTTAGATACACTTAGGCACATAGAGCCACAGACAGACACGTGTACTGAATACTGATACAGGCACACGGAGAGACAGATAGAGAGAGAGACAGACAAACAGACAGAAAGAGACAGACAGAGAGCGAGAGACAGAGAGAGACATACATACAGAGAAAGACAGAGACAGACATGGAGAGACAGGGACAGACATGGAGAGAGACATAGAGAGAGACACAAAGAGATACAAGGAGAGAGAGACAGACAGACATAGACAAACAGAGAGAGGAGCAAGACAGAGACAGAGAGATAGAACAGACAGGCAGAGACAGACAGACAGACAGACAGACAGAGACAAGACAGACAGACACCGACAGACAAACAGAGAGAGAGAGAGAGAGAGACAGAGACAGAGACAGAGAGAGACAGAGAGAGGGTGTGGATAGAAATGAGAATGGGGGAGGGGGAGGTACATAAAAATAGAATGGCAACATCGCCCGAGTAGGTAAAGGGAGACAAATTCGTCTGTAAAGAATAAAAGACACAATGCGGTTATTTACACTGGACCGTAACCGAATGATAAATATAACGTTTTACTGTGCAAACTAGAAACATTTATGTATGCGGTATTTGCTTATAATCTGCATACATCCTATAGTAGCCGTCTGATCAGGGTCTGCTCTATTTGCTTATGAAATAATATAGATATGATAATATAGTTTCTGCCGTGGCCAAAAAATCAAGTATTCGTCTTCCATTTATAAAATTGAATCTACAGTTGAACTTCGATATCTCGAACTCGGATAACTCGAACTTCCGAATAACTAGAAGTAATCGTTCGGTCCTCCCAACATTTACAATACAGAATTGTTCTCAATTGTATCACTGTGCATATCTAGAAACACATACCGTATATTTCTAGTTATTCGGACGTTCGAGTTATACGAGTTCGAGATATCGAAGTTCAATTGTATGTTTTTTTAAAGAACGTGTGTGTGTGTGTGTGTGTGTGTGTGTGGGGGGGGGGGGTATAGTTAAACTTGTAGCAGACTAAATGCGGCAGATTTTGCAGACGACAAATCGTGGCAATACAATAGTAGATCCAGATCAGACAGCTCTGTTTGCTCATGACATAATAAATATCTGATTCTAGGTTTTGCCATGATAAAAATCCATCGCCCAGTGGCCATTACACGGGGATAACAAGTTGAGAGTGATTTGATCTGGGTCTACTTTGTTTGCGTATACATGTAACTACAAGTGCGTCTATTTCAGGCGGTGGGCTAATGCAGATAGAAATACAGTAAAGTCTCTCTCAACCGGGCGTTAAATTTAGTATCAATACCGGTCTTTTAGATAGATATGGCAACTTAATGCTGTTTGAAAGTCATACAGAAATCTCCAAGAGGAGCTCTCTGCATGACTTTCATCCTGCATTAAGCAGCCATCTGCCAGCAAAGAAGACCAAATTTGTTCTATATCAATTTTCGGTTTAGAGGGGTTTTATTGTAATTGAAGATTTTTATGTCATAATTTCGCATTGCATTAACACTTTCCCTAATACACGCCTTTTAAAAACAGGATAGACCTAGATGAGGCGGTTCCTAAGAGATCAGGGTATTCTCTGTGTGTTTATGAAATGAAATTAGACCTGACTGCAATTTCAGTAAATTCCAAAACAATCCTATGGACACGTTTCGAAACTCGCTTATAAAAAGTAATGATGTCATTATTTCCCTAACTGAATATTCAACAGGGGGAGGGTGTCTGAATGACTTCTTTTTGACACACCCCTATTGTAATGCTGAAGTCACGCCTTGTTTCAGACACATCCGTTTGTCATAATACCACTAGTATCTACTTTTCTTGTAGCAGGTGCAAAAAAAAATACATGCAATTGAAATCATTTACTGCAAACCAATGTCTGACATCTTATTTATTAATAGAATACGATGGTCTGGTATTGAAAGGGACTATCCACGTGACTCACACAGAATCCTGTAAACTCTTATCAATTAATGTGTACATTTGTATTGCATATTGCTGTTGCGAAATCAGCATCTGGTTTTTTTACCTTGTTGTATCTGTATGTAACATGTCAACCACATCGACAGTCTTATTTCAAAATAAATCAATCGACCTTCACAGCTACATGTATAGATACCTGGATAGTTCACTGTCTTCCGTTATCACCCGTTAACTGACGGAAAATACATTTTTTATCGTTGTGTATATACTGACTGAATGCAATATTGTAAAACACTATTGTAAAGCACTCCTAAACCGGATGTTCAAATTAGTAGCGGGTCTATAAGACAGACGGCAGCTTAATGCAGGGAGAAGGCAGTGGAGAAAGCTCCCAAATGAGCTTTCTGCATGACCTTCACTCTGCATTAAGCAGCCACCTGCCTAAAAGACCTAACTTCTTGTTTAATAAAATTTCGGTTTACAATGAATGAAACGTGATAAACCAGGAAGTAAACAGTAGCAACCCGACTCGTGTTAATAAACGAACACGTGTGCAGTTAACCGCGCCCTGTGTTGAATTTGCAAATCGCTTGGATCCAGATGAGAGAGAAGAATACTAAATATATCGCAGAGCTATGTACAGATAAAGGTGCATGCTCAAATACCAATATCACCATGTCTCCACCAAAGCCTATGTTGTGACCCCTCTTTAGAATCGTCTCTTAGAGACACTTCTAAAGAGTGGTCACAACATAAGGTTTGGTGGAGAAATAAAGACGTTATTATTGAACTTGTTTTGCTTTACGCATTTCATCTGGAGCTCTGATTAATTAACTCATTCTCTCATAGGCTATTTTTAGACCCAACCTCTTTGAATGTATCTACCGAAAGGGAGCATTAACTAGAGGAAAGGAAAAAATCGATTTTTTTGTAGTTTGGAACCATTGTGATAAATAGAGCATTTGCTCCTATAGGAGCAAGTGCTCTATTTATCACAATGGTTTCGTAAAGTGACATTTATAGATGCGCACAAATGCGTCACTAGGGGATAATGTGTTAACCCGAATTTTCCTTTTGACTTGGATCAAAGCTTAACCCTCGTCCCGCTATCTGCGCCTTGACTAGCATCTGCACACAGTTTAGATCGAGATGAGACACCGAGTAACTTGGCATCTCATCAGGATCCAAGCTGTTTGACACTTGGTCAATAGTTTCTCAACAGCTTTATCGAACCGGAAGTGCAGTAGAACCTGTTTTAAGTGGCCGTCACACAGAGGTCTAATTATGTGTCTGTAAGCTATGTGGTAGCTTAATGCAGGTCAAATGTAATGCAGAAAGCTCACGTAGGAGCTTTCTGCATTACTTCGCCCTGCAATAAGCAATCACATTCTTTTTAAGACTCGGGACTATGTTCAATAAATGATTGGCCGCTTAAGACAGGTTCTATACGGTAGTCAAAAGTTGAAGAAAAAAACCCATATCCCTAGTCATAGGTATATTTATAAGGTGATGAAATGTTTAATAAATGTTGACCAGGGAAGGGATTAACAAATCATTTTTACTACAGCGGGATAAAGGTCAAATTCTAGCAGGTATCTGAAGTACAAATGTATTCGAAAACACAGCGTAATACAGTATTGGTTAGTCAGAACTTTGTCTGTTTCAGTTTATCTTTTTTTCACCATTAACTCTATATTTCAACCCTTTACTCCATGAGAACTCATGTTAGAAATAATGAAATCATAAATATTGATATAGAATCTACATGTAGATTATTTTTTTATAACGGCGTATGCACACATGGAGATTTGTTCATGGCAGAAACAGTAGACTGATCAGATCTTTATTATTTCATAAGCAAACAGAGCAGAACCTGATCGGACGGCTTCTACAGGAGCCGTCTGACCTGGGTGTACTATGTTTGCAAAAGCATATAAAGAGGTATTTATTCAGTAAAGGGTTATGGTATTGCGAAACAAACAAATAAATTACGTTGGCTCCTGTAGGCCTCGTCGATTAAGGTCTGCTCTGTTTGCATAAATAAAATCACAGGGGTTAGACACACTTGAGTCAGTATATGTATATATTATATACATATACTGACTCAAACGTGTCTTACTCCTGTGAATAAAATAATAGTCGTCTGATTCTACAGTTACTGCCATGACGAAACTTTCTTGTGTTTATTATGCTATTATAACAATTAGTGTAATAAGTATCCATGACGTCATAATTTTTTAGATTGGTCATAATTATTCACGGGGTAGATCTAACGGGTTTAACAAACTATTTTTTTTAATGATTTCGTGTTCCTAATGCAATCATAGGAATTAGATGAAACTACACGTAGGCCTATTCCGTATAATTTCTTATATTTGGGAGAACACGAAACATTGCGTGGATTGATGTAACGAGACGTCATACAGTGCTGTATTTTGTAGACACGTGGTATACACGTGACAGAACTTATCCCTTTCCTGTTCTATATTTATTCCAAATTTCAATATCTAGCCTACTGAATATTTATGGACAAAATAGTTATGATGAAATACGACAGGTGGAACCACTTTAGTCATCAAAAAGATGTCTAATTATCGGTATGTAAGAAAGGTACACTACGATAAAAAAAAACCGCTATTAAAGCGACCACCTTATTCCTAAAAGAAGTATAATTCTGGGTACTAGATGCAGGTGGTAGCTTAATGCAGGACAAACGTAATGCAGAAAGCTCCTAGAGGAGCTTTCTGCATTACTTTTGTCCTGCATTAAGCTACTACCTTAAACATTGTATCAATATGACAAAATACTTACGTCGTTTTGGATGAAAGGTCTGCCAATTCAAGCGCGTGTGAAACGTTCTGAAAACGTTTTGATCATGCCATGTCCAAAATATATAGGAATGCTTCAGGTCAGTTTCATAATGATAAGAGTGAGCTTTGAAGGGGCACTTTGTTTTTAACCGCTTAACTCCTCATCAGTATTTGACCTAGAATAACAGGCACATCGCAGGACAGGGGCGGATCTATAGTTCTGGTTCAAGCAGTAGTTAAGTGGTATTTTGCTGTATTGAAAACATGCGATTAGACATATGGATCCGCCTATGGTGCATTAATACACAAAAATGTTAATTCGGACGTGGTATTGATACTATTGTTGAATCCGATTTGCAGTACTAAAGGATGGCTTCCGCCATCTTAAAAAAAACCACTTTACTCGCACGTCATACAAGTGTATGTATGCTACTTAAACATTTCAGCGCTGAACTTTCATATTCGAATAACCCAGTCCACTTAACCCATTTGCTCCCACGATCCCATATATGGGACGTAGGCAAACAGTGTAGACTCTGATCACACGCCGCATAATGCGGCGTCTGATCAGTCTACACTGTTTGCTGATAGGAATTGCAATATGAAACAAAAGTAAAATGAAAATTTAGGCCAGACATCCCTTAGATAAATAATGGACTAATCCAATATATAATCATGGAAGAATCCACTGGGAGCAAATCGGTTAATATGAAATGTATGATTAACAAACAGTATTGACCCTGACCAGAGGGTTCCTCTGTTCGTAACGACAGCGCATGCACGTGCCACATTCCAAAGACCTATTATAACACATATCTGTTGCCATAGGTCTTTGCACATTAAAAGGTTTACTCACAAGTCATACAAATATGCTACTCACCCATTTCAACACTGATATTTCAGAATGAAATAACCCATCGGTGTTCAACAACAGAGTCCAATTATATGAAAAGGTCTAAACTAAAAATGGCAGATCCTGGTCAGAGGGTTCCTCTTGGAGCAGTCTGATCTGGGTCTACACTGTTTGCAAATGACATTGCATGCATGTCCCACATTCAGAAGGGTTAACTGTGTAATCATTAACCCATTTACTCTCATAAATATTCATGTAGGAAATAATGACATCATGAATATTTATTAACTGATATTTTTTCATTATGGCATATGAACACAGGGTGCTCTGACCTATGCAGAAACTGTAGAACCCGATACATGTTTATAGACATGTATATAATTCCCTATATAATTCCTTAACCCATTTGCTCCCAGTGGATTCTTCCATGTTTATATATTGGATTAGTCCATTTTTTATCTAAGGGGTGCCTGGCCTAAATTTTCAATTTTGTTTTGTTTTATATTGAAATTCCTATCAGCAAACAGTATAGGCTCTGATCAGACGCCGCATTATGCGGCGTCTGATCAGAGTCTACACCGTTTGCCTATGTCCCATATATGAGATCGTGGGAGCAAATGGGTTAAAATGACGGTCCCTAGAATGTTCGCATAAAGTCAACATCATCTTGACCCTTTCCCTGTTGTGTATTTATTCCAAACTTCGATACCTACTGAATATTCGTGGACAAAATAGTCATAATGAAATATGGAAGGTGGAACATTGTAGCCATTTTAGAAACTACAAATGTATAAAGAAATAGATCCCTCAATTTTCATTAGCAAACAGAGCAGACCCTGATCAGACGGCTCCTATGGGAGCCTTCTGATCTGGATCTACTCTGTTTGCAGATGCGTGAAAATGCGTTTATATGAAGGAAAGGGTTAAAACATGGTATTTGCTATATTCATTCATTCTTATGCCAATTTGGACTTATATCTGAAAATGCTCCTGTAACACAACATAAACGTTTGCATCAGTTTCAGTTTTATTAGCAACTCGGCAAACGCATGATTCTACAGTTTGTGTTAAACCTTAAATGTCTTTGAAAAGTTTACATCTAAAAATTCGGCTAATAAATATTCATGCTGTCATTATTTCTTATATGAATATTAACCCATTCTCTCCTACTGGAACCGTTTTGCGCCTCTGTAAAATCATTCTTGAAACCATTGTGATAAATAAAGCATTTGCTCCACCGGAGCAAATGCTCTTTTTATCACAATGGTTTAAAAATTACGCAATTCTAAAATTCTCCTTTTCTATAGTTAATGCTCCTCAAAGGTTGGGTCTAAAAATAGTCTAGGAGGAAATGAGTTTATACAGTGAAAGGGTCATTGTATTTAAGGCATAAATAGTTCTTCGTCTTGAGGTAAATATGCTTGACTAAAATTACGCACGCATATCACAAGACTAATAATAATAATAATAATAATAATAAAGACTTTATTTAACGAGAGTACTCATTTGGTTATGACCAATCTTCCATGAGGCCCTCAAACAGAGAGAAAACATATATACAATTACATATATACAATTTGTAATGCTTTCATAATAATTTTGCATAGGCACCAACCTTGCACTGGTGATAAACAGATCTGAGTGTAATCCATTATGTGCTAAGCACAATTTTACCACACACAGTGTAGACCCGGATGAGTGAGTTCCTGTAGGATCCTTCTCACCAGGATCTGCATTGCTTGCAATGGGAAATAGAAATTGAAATTCAAAAATCGTTGGCTCTGGTGTCTTTTAGTTATTTTTATTCTTGTGAGTTACATCTTGCACATGTTTACATTTACATTAAATACATTTTGGAATGGAAGCTGATTCTCCTTAGCATATATATCTATTACCTAAAGCTGCTGACTTTAACTTATTCTCTCATAGGCTATTTTTAGATCCAACCACTTTGAACAAATCTACCGAAAAGGAGCATTAACTAGAGAAAAGGGATTTGTTTTTAGAATTTTGTTGTTTGAAACCATTGTGATAAATAGAGCATTTGCTCCTATAGGAGCAAATGCTCTATTTATCACAATGATTTCAACAGGTGCTTTTTACAGAGGCGTAGAAAGGCGTATTTATGGAGGAGAGGGTTAAAATCTAATCACCAGTGAAATGTAAAAATGTAACTTCAAAATCTAATCAACAATGACATTAAACAACGATTTTCGTAAGTGTACAATAAACCGGCATTTATTATATGACTTAAAACTGATAATATATCAGGCATCATTAGTTTTGTACATCCAGCTTCGAACCAAACCCTCTGGTATGACGGGATCAAAATGTCCTAATAAACATCGAGTGAATTAGTTTGCTCTTGCCTAAAACACTAAGACATATACATGCATCGGCCCGCCTAACCCATCGATGCTGAGCCCCGCCGTGCTCAACGACCCACCTTACCCATCGCTGCCGAACCCCACCGAGATCACCGGCCAGTCTAGCTCATCGATGCCGATTACCGCCGAGCTCACCGACCCCCACTAGCCTGGTAATGTTTTACAATGTATCAAAATGTTTAATTGCACCGTGTTATGAGTAATACATGTATGTACCGAAATTCTTTCAGACAGAATCCCACATTCGTGCATGTTATCTATTACTATTTTCATAAAACCCGTTGAATAAAATTGTAACTTGATGAAAATCTCAGTTATGTTAGGGTCGCTATTTAAACCATTTGTGACTAGATTTATTTCCTTGTTGCGTATTTATATAACAAATATTGACATGGTGAATATTTATTAGCTGGTTTTTTATAATGGTACAGTAAAACCCCGCTAATGCGACCACCTAAAAGAGGTATAATTCTGGATGGTTTAGGCAGGTGGTAGCTTAATGCAGGACAAAAGTAATGCAGAAAGCTCCTAGAGGAGCTTTCTGCATTACTTTTGTCCTGTATTAAGCAACCACCTGCTTATAAAGACGCCCATATTTATTCATTAAGTGGTCGCATTAGGTTCTACTGTATATGTATGCGGGCTTTTTGTATTGGGAGAAACTGTAGAGTCAGATCTATTATAATTTTACAAGAAAACAGAACATTCCTGATAAGACGGTCCCTATATACTTGTACAAGAACCATCTGATCTGGGTCTACTCTGTTTGCAAAGGCGTGCAAACGTATTTGTATGAGAGATATGGTTGATATGAACGAAGGGAAAGAAGTAGTGTAGATCCTGACCAGAGGGTTCCTGTGGGAGCCCTTCTTATCGCCGTGTGTACTGTTTGCTTGACAAATCATACGCATAGGGCCACGAAAGCAATACAAATACTTAACCCATTACCTCAAATGCTATTTTTTTTATACGACCTCTTTGAATAAACCTACTGAAAAGGAGCATTAACTAGAGAAAATGGCAATTTTGTTTTATAATTTTGTAGTTGGAAACCATTGTGATAAATAGAGCATTTGCTCCCATAGGAGCAAATGCTCTATTTATCACAATAGTTTCACAACGTGTCTTTTACAGAGTCGTCAAAAGTCATAATTATGAGGGAAAGGGTTAAGTACATGCAATGAAAACTTGACACGTTAATAAGACATATGAAAGAATGTGAAATGTGAAAATGAGATTTAAATAGGAAAATAAATCGCTTGTACAGGTAAAGTGAGCGCGCATGAAATATATTTAACACTTCGAATGCTGAATTTTTAAAGTAGAATTCTGTATCATTGTTTAATATAAAAGTAAATTTAGTGTGAACTTTCGAGAGGATTCTGAATGACGACCAGTGCAGACCCAGATCAGATGACCCCTGTAGGGGCCCTCTGATCTGGGCCTATAGTGTTTGCTAATTGCTCTACACCCGTGTCCGACTTTCAAAGGATTTAGAAAGACACATAATGGATATGGAATGAACGGAACTGAAAGTGTGGGTCTCATCTCTTATACATGTGTATTTGACAAAATTGTTCTTTGTGACTTAGCGCAAAGGAATGGTCGGAACAAGGTTTTTTATCCTTAACCCTTTCGCTGCCAATGCCGGATCTGTGATTACCTATGCAAACAGTTTGGATCCAGATGAGACGCCGAGTAACTCGGCGTCTCATCAGGATCCAAACTGTTTGTTACTGTTACTATGTTTTTGAAACAAAAATGAAGAAAATAAAAAAAAAATGAAATTTTGTAGCAGACGACAAAGTTAGCAGACGACAGAACTTGGCAGCGAATGGGTCAAAGTGATTGTCCCTACAATAAAAAACATATTTTCATTAACATCATGAAATATGATTTTTATTATTTTCAAGTACTCTTGTGACGATTGTACATTTGAAAATATTATTTCAAAACCTGCCCCTGTGATACAGAATAAACCTTTTTTGTCGGTACCTGTTGTTTTTTTTTGCTTTACAACAAAACAGTATTGGCCTATGTCGACCAGTTACGAAACTAAAATGCAACCGAAATAGATACCAATACCCCGCCAAATAACATCGATGTCTTCCAATATCAAACGTATATGAAAGTTTTTGTGTTCTTCAGCGTTTAACCGATCCGCTTTCTTTCGATAAACTTCTTTTCAGAATATAAACAAATTATTAATGTAAGTGTATGCATTCTTAAAGCGCATTGCAAGTACAAACTATCATTTTAATCAAATTTACTTAATCTTTAATCTATAGTCTGCTGTGAGCAGGTGGGTATTTACCTATGGAAACTGTTTAGATCAGAATGAGCCGCCGAATAACCCGTTAATTGTTATATGTCAATTACATCTACATGTAAAACCCCGCTAATGCGACCACCTAAAAGAGGTACAATTCTGGGTGCTAGATGCAGGTGGTAGCTTAATGCAGGATAAAAGTAATGCAGAAAGCTCCTAGAGGAGCTTTCTGCATTACTTGTGTCCTGCATTAGACAACCACCTGGTTATAAAGGCAGCTATGCTTATTTGTTAAGTGGTCGCATTAGAGGGGTTCTACTGTACATGTAATTCAGATTTCGTTTCGCTACATGATCATGCTTAACACTTTCGCTGGTTCTCTGCAAACTTTCTGCACCATTTTTATTGTCTCATTTTTAATTCATTTTTGTTTAAAAGCCATTGTTGCCGTAACAAACAGTTTGGATCCTGATGAGACGCCGAGTAAAACTGAAACATCGGGTAAAAAATCAGGATCGTCGATATCAAATACGTGGATGTTCTGCCATTTTCAACGTTTATTTGATAGTTTTTCTTGCGATATACTACTTTCCAGCATATAAACAAATGAGTTTCATTACATGTATTTTAGGTATTTTTAAAACGCGTCGAATGTAGGGACTTTCCCTTTAAGCGGTCATAAGAGGTTTAATTATGGGTATGTAAGACAGTTGGTAGCTTAATGCAGGTCAAAAGTAGTACAGAAAGCTCATATACATGTAGCAGCTTTCTGCATTACTTTTGCCCTGCATTAATCATATACCTGCTTTTTAATGCTCACATGTTCAATAAACGAATTGCCGCTTAAGACAGGTTCTATTGTATTAACATTTGTTTCGAAAATATGTACTTTGAAATCAGCTAAAACCTGTAAATTGCACTGTAACACCATTTCCTGTTAATCCTTAATCCGCTATCCACGACGGTCAACCCTACATTAACCCGTTCTCTCATATTGACGACTTTTGACAACTCTGTAAAAGTCACTTTGTGAAACCATTGTGATAAATAGAGCATTTGCTCTTAAAGGAGCAAATGCTCTATTTATCACAATGGTTTCAAACTACAACATTCTAAAATTTTCCTTTTCTCTGGCTAATGCTCCTTTTCGGTATATTTATTCAAAAAGGTTGCATCTAAAAATAGCCTATGAGGTAATGGGTTAATCCACGACGGTCTCCCATCTGTATGTATATACTACAGTAAAACCTCTCTATAACGACCACTAAATTACATCCAGTATCTTGTGTTAAAGGCAGGTGGATGCTTAAAGCAAGGTGAAAGTAAATGAGAACGCTCCTATAGGAGCGTTCTGTTTTAATTTCACCTTGCTTTAAGCAACCACCTGCCCACAATACCAACTAATTAACACAATTTAGTGGCCGTTATAGGGAGGTTTTGCTGTATATACAGCTTGGACCCAGTTAAGAGGCCGAGTAACTCGTAATGATTCAAGCCGTTTGACACCAAGTCAATAGTTTCTCAAAAGCTTCATCGAATCGTATGTAGTCAAAACTGCACCAAATGGAAATTGGAGCAGGTTTCTTATAAAAAAAAAGGTTTAAAATGAAGCATTTCTGCAGTGTCAAAGTGTCGACGATTCAACAGAATTAATATTAAACCGTTCTCCACTGTCACCGTGTTAATGTCACGGGAAATCAAAGCCGATTGGTTGTATTTTTTGCAAGCATCTTCCTGGTCTATATTTCGCTACAATTACCTTGTGTGCTTGCTTGCGTGCGTGCGTGCGAGCATGTGTGTGTGCACATGCACGTGCGTGTGTGCGTGCACGTGGTTGCGTGCGTGCATGTTTTGTTCGCGTGTGTGCGTGGATTTACGCATATCACATTATAGTTTGAGTAATTCGTACTAGATCTATTATATTTATGACAAAAATAGGAAGGACAGAATGAACGAGGTAAAGCGCACAATAAATTATATGTAATGAGTACGCATGATTTACGCATATCACATTATAGTTTGAGTAATTCGTACTAGATCTATTATATTTATGACAAAAATAGGAAGGACAGAATGAACGAGGTAAAGCGCACAATAAATTATATGTAATGAGTATGTCTTATTAACCATTCATCTAGTGTAGTTGCCTTTTGACTTTTGTTTTGCAAACAGAGTAGACCCAGATCAAATACGTATATAATCTAACAATAAATCGACCCAATCGATTTTATTTGACTTTTTAGACCATCTAGACCCACGAAATGGCAATATGTGATACAGATATGCTTCTACAGTTTCAGCCAAACTGTTCTGTGCTCACGTGGCATTATAAAATTAATGTAATTAATATTGATTATGCCATTATTTCTTTCATTAACCCTTTCCCTCATATAAACGTGTTTTCACGCATTTGCAAACAGAGTAGACCCAGATCAGACGGCTCCTAGAGGAGCCGTCTGATCAGGGTCTACTCTGTTTGCTTATAGAATTTGATAGATCTATTTCTTTGCTTTCTAAAATGTCTACAATGAAGTACCTTCCATATTTCTTTATAACTTTTTTTTGTAAATGAATATTCAGTAAGTATGGACATTTTGAATAAATATAGAACAGGGAAAGGGTTAATATTAAAAAAGGAAAGGGTTAATCAGTATTTATAATGAGAGGGGTCTATCATAAATATTCATCAAGTATATAAAGGGTAATGAGAACTTTGTGAGAAAATACTCTAGGAACAAAAACAAAATAATTAGAAAATGAGGCATGGCAGCGATGGATAAGTTACGTACAGCTATAAATAAGTACATTGTACTTGACAACAAAGCACGTTCGGTGTTGCGGAATCCCAGTCGGCAACTATCACACCCACGGGGGCCATTTCGTGGGTCTACATGGTCTAAAAAGTCAAAAAAAAATGATTGGGTCGATTTAGTGTTATATTATATACAATATAACACTAAATCGATCCAATTATTTTTTTTACCTTTTAGACCATGTAGACCCACGAAATGGCCCCCTGTGATCACACCCACTTATATGCCGTCTTGACCATTAACGTAATAAATACACTGTTTACGCTTGTGAAAACAAAGTAGACCCACACCAGGCAGCTCATAAATTGACAAAACTAAAATCATCTACACGTATATTATTCCATAAGCAATCGGAGCAGATCCGCGGGCCGCCTGATCTGGGTCTACTCTGTTTGCAAAGGCGACAAAGGCCGTCTATATGAAGGAACGGCTTAATCATTTCCCTCATATAAACGTGTTTTCACGCATTTGCAAACAAAGTAGACCCAGATCAGACGGCTCCTTTAGGAGTCGTCTCATCAGGGTCTGCTCTGTTTGCTGATGGGCTTTGAAAGATATGTGCCTTTACTTTCTGAAGTGGTTACAATTGTTCCACCTTCCATATTTCATTACGTGTATAACCATGATGCCGATGAATATTTAGTAGGTATTGAACTTTGAAATAAACATAGAATAGGGAAAGGTTTAAATATCGGAAGAAAGACCAAGTGTTGCGAAATAGTCCATGTGGATTTTGGCCACCTGGTCAAGCTGGTCAATCCTTTACCATATCACCCACCATATGTAAGATCTATTTTTAGCCAACGGGGAAATCCGTCAGTTTCGCTGACCAGTGTACAGTAAGTAAATAGACATGTATGTACATGTACTTACATAGCCAAAGTGGGACTAATAGCCATCTATGTCCAATACTTTAACCCCTTGAGTGTGGGAAACGAGTATACTGGCAGTGAAAAAACAGTGCAGACCCAGATCAGAGGGTTCCTAGATGAGTCCTCTGATCAGGATCTGCACTGTTTATCATTCGAAATCCTCTAGCAAATCTAAGCATTTTATGCGTTGTGGACTCTATACATGTAGGTAAAACACTGATTGGTGATACAGTAAAACTTCTCTATAACGACCACTAAATTACATTAAGTATTTTGTGTTAAAGGCAGGTGGTTGCTTAAAGCAAGGTGAAAGTAAAACAGAACGCTCCTATAGGAGCGTTCTGTTTTACTTTTATCTTGCTTTAAGCAGCCACCTGCCCAAAATACCAACTAATTAACACAATTTAGTGGCCGTTATAGAGAGGTTTTACTGTAGATTTGAATAGTCCGCATTCAAGAGGTACACCATAAAGGTCGCAAATCTGTGAAGATTTCATGTCTCCAAATGAGATGAGGACGAAGTCAGCATTTTTTTCGCTATGGTCAAAAATGTTCGACACGCAATTCGTCCTGTCGAATTTACTGATAATATGCATTTACTGACAAAAACTAGAATACCCCGTTACCTTTTTTGAATATCCATGTAATAAATAGTGGCACCATGAATATTTATTCATAGAATTTTGGCAATGGTTCAGAGAAACAAATTTTTTGGCTGTGGTAGAAACTGTATAATCAAATATGTATAATTCAGACTCTGATCTGGGCCCACTCTGTTTGCAAAGATGCCATAAGGCAGCTCTATCTACAGTAAAACCTCTCTATAACGGCCACTAAATTACATCAAGTATTTTGTGTTAAAGGCAGGTGGTTGCTTAAAGCAAGGTGAAAGTAAAACAGAACGCTCCTATAGGAGCGTTCTGTTTTACTTTCACCTTCCTTTAAGCAGCCACCTGCCAAAAATATCAACTAATTAACATATTAATTTAGTGGCCGTTATAGAGAGGTTTTACTGTTCTAAAGGAGTAGCATACTAAAGGCGGAAACTAATAACTCTTTCGCTGCCAAATTTTGTCGTCTGCAATTTTGATGCAATTCTGATACATTTTTTTGTTTATTTTCTCCCATTTTCTTTCAAAAACATTACCATAGTAACAAAGATTTTGGATCCTGATGAGACGCCGAGTTACTCGGCGTCTCATCTGGATCCAAACTGATTGCATAGTTAATCACAGATGCGACCTTGGCAGAGAAAGAGTTAAATGTCAGTCACGGCGATGTAATCTGAGCTATTTGACTCAAAGTTATCACTATTTCTATCTGTCACGGAACTACATTGGAACTATTTGTAAAGCCTACACGCCCACGCAATGGTTAATCAGTAAACTCATCTTAGGTAACACAGGTTGTTCATTTATGGGTAAACCAATTATTCTGAGTCAGTTAAAAACACCAGTTGAATCCAACTTCAAACGAAGGGGTCACCAATGACCTCAGTCCATGTTAAGTAGTAAATGACATCCGCATATCGAGGATCAGACCACACTCAACGAGACAGTAAATTATGTTTTTAACTATTTGTCTGATAAATTCGCCCTTTGGGCACCCTTGCAAACAAAGTAGACCCAAACCAGAGGGAGGGAAGGTCTGCTTTGTTTACTTATGGACTTATTAACACAATCAGATTCATCTAGAATTGATAAAAACATGCCGTGCCTTTGGTATTCGGGTGATAAAACATTACGCAAAGACTTCGCAGTTGTTGACACATGCATACAGACTAACTCACCAGTTTTCACGTGCATACTGTTTACGTCAGTAGAAGATATCTAACCTGTACTTAGATGTTGACATTCTCCGGAACTCATACGCTAGGCAAATTGTGACAAACCCTGTCCACTGTTTTTCATTTTATTCAATGCCCTTGACATGCAGACATACAGTAAAACCTCTCTATAACGGCCACTAAATTGTATCAACAGTATTGTGTTTTAAAGGCATGTGGCTGCTTAAAGCAAGGTGAAAGTAAAACAGAACAGCCACCTGGCCTATAGATACCACCCAATTAACACAATTTAGTGGTCGTTATAGAGAGGTTTTACTGTACATGTAACAGGAAATGCAAACCAGAGCTGTTTGCTGATTGTGGGTGCTCCGGAGTATGGCCCGCTACATGAAAGAATCTCTTTGACACCACGACAGTAGGACTGGTTTTTTCTCTTCAATTTTGAAATACCAAAAGACACCAGTTCACCCATTCCCTTCTATTGAAGCATTTTGACAGTCATGTAGAAGTCATCTTTGGAAACCATTGTGATAAATAGAGCATTTGCTCATATGGAGCAAATGCTCTATTTATCACAATGGTTTCAAAACTGCATAACTCTAAACTTGTCCTTTTCTCTAGTAAATGCTTCCTTTCGGTAGATTTACTGAAAGAGGTTGGGTCTAATATAGTCTAGGAGAGAATTAATTAAAAAGGAAGCTTGTTTCATAATAATATTATTAATAATGGCATGCCAACGGTTAATAAAATAATGATAATGACTCTTCGCACGATACCAGCGAATTCCCTACAACTTATCCATAACTACGCATTTCTATTTCTATGTCTTTGCAAACAAAATACGCATTTCTATGTCTTTGCAAACAGAGTGGACTTAGATCAGACGGCTCCTATAGGAGATGTCTGATCAGGGTCTGCTCTGTTTGCTTAAATATGTATGCTGCTCAAATTTCCACAACTTGTGCGTTTCAATTGACTTCAGAATCGGAATCTATGTACATGTACCTTAACAAATATTTAACACTGAACAGCACGGTTAGTACGGGTGTCTATTGAAGCAGGTAATTGGTTAATACGGGCCAAAAGTTATGCAGAACCTTTCTTGCAGTCTCTGCATAACATTCGTCCGGTAGTATGCTACCACATGTCTTTAACCCTTTACTCTATGAATATTTATGTAAGGAATAATGACACAAAGAATGTTAACCCATTTGCTCCCACGATACCATTTATGGGACGTAGGCAAACAGTGTAGACTTTGATCAGACGCCGCATAATGCGGCGTCTGATCAGAGTCTACACTGTTTGCTGATAGCAATTTCAATATAAAACAAAACGAAATTGAAATTTTTGACCAGGCACCCCTTAGATAAAAAAAATTGGACTAATCAAATATATAAGCATGGAAGAATCTACTGGTAGCCAATGGGTTAATTAGATAACTTTTTTTTAATAATGGCACATGGACACACGAAATTTTGGCCATGTCAGAAACTGCCTTTACTGTGCGGGACACGAGTCATATCCATAATATTTCATAAGCCAATAGAGCAGACCCTGATCAGATGACTCCTACTGGAGTCGTCTGATCTGAGTCTATTCTGTTTTCAAATGCGCGAAATGCGTTTATATGAAAGAAAGGGTTAACACTCTTTTTTATGCGAAAGGTGTTAATTATCGTAATTAGTCATAAGAAACAGGTGCTTAGGGATAAAGAAAAACTGTGCATATTATACTCAGGGAGCCAGTAGTGCCTACCGTGCACCCCCCCCCCTAGACTTTTTTTCATGGGTACCAAAATGTTCAGAAAAGTGTCCTGAATCAGAATCGCGAATGTACTCAAACTTAAATTCTTTTAGGCTATGTGTATTTTAACCGTTTCCATGGCAACCCCAGTATCCAGTTTTCGTAATGATGACCCATACCTACAAATTCGCCCATATCACAGCCAGTTTTTGTCCTAAAACTATAAAACTGGTACCAAATGGAAGATAAGACATTGTGCTTTTATTTCTAACTTGTTTTTTTTAATTACCTTATTTGTATACTCATGAATATTAATGAGAACATTAAAAATAGTAAAAAAGTATAGAAATAACCTAAACCTTTCATTTTTTTATCCTACAAATATCAGAAAATAACTTCAAATGCAGTTTAACATGATGACGAAACCCCCAGGAAACAAAATATCCAATTTGAGGACCATAGCATTAATTTTAAGCACCATTTTCACCGTTTCCATGGCAACACCTAGTTTTCGTAATGATGGTCCGTACCTTCAAAATCGTCCATATCACAGCCAGTTTTTGTCCAAAACCCCAAAAACTGGTACCAAATTGGAGATAGGACATTGTACTTTTATTCCCAGTTTTTTTTTTTAAATTACCTTATTTGCATACTCATGAATATTAATGAGAACATTACAAATAGTAAAAACAATATAGAAATAACGTAAATAATGTAAACTATTCACTTTTTATCCTACAAATATCAGAAAACAATTTCAAATGCAGTTTAACCTGATGACAAAATCCTCAGAAAACAAAATATCAAATTTGAGGACCAAAAATTTAACTCTAAGTAACTTTTTAACTGTTTCCATAGTAACCATTCATTTCACTCTGTTCACACAGTTTTGTTAGTCGACACCTACCTGCAAAAATCTTCCATATCACAGGAAGTATTTGTGCTAACTGCATAAAACTGGTACCAAATTAAAGCTAAGACAGTGTGCTTTGGTTTAAAAGCTATAATTAGGAATTACCTTATTTGCATACACATGAATATTAATGAGAATAATTAAAAAATAGCAAACAAATACAGAAATAACGTAAAACTCTCAATTTTTATCCTACCAATATCAGAAAACAACTTCAAATGTAGTTTAAAATGATGACAAAATACTCAGAAAGCTAATCATCTTAACTGATACCCAAACAATGAACTGTAAGTAAGATTGTAACGGTTTCCATGGTAACCGATCCTTTCACAAATTTTGGAAATTTGACATCCAACTGTAATACTCCGCTAGATCTCGGTTATTTTTGATGAATCATGAAATCAATTGTTACAAACATAGATATGAGGCATTGCTTTAATAGTAAATATTACTTTTCTGATATAAACTAATTTGCATATGTATGAATATTTATGAGAACAGTAATAGATGTTGAAATTTTCGACAGACACCAGTCTTTCTCTTATAAAGCAAACAAATATGGAAAATGGTTAGCTAAAGTTTACTATGATCACTGAATATCACCAAGATTATTAGATAAATAAATTTGAGACACATTATATAGCACTGATGGTGATATACATTATATTGTATCTGTTTCCTAGGCAACCATTCTAACCTCATTGTTCATATTACAGAGTGTTTACATACCTGCAACATACAAAGATATTGCTGCCTTCTTGGGCGATAATTATAAATGATATAAACATATACCCGGTAGTTGATGTATGAATCTTAATGTTAGGTTCACTTTATGCAAATTACCTTATTTGCATCCTCATGAATATTAATTAGTGATCAGAAAACAAAGAGAAACAATATTGAAAATAACATGTTTTGCAGTATGCCGAGCACAACATTACACCATTCTCCAAATATAGCTTGCAATGATAGATGTACCTTTTGGTGATAAATAAATGAATTTCAATTCTAAAACTGTCTAAAAGATGTTAAAGGGCATGTATACATCTAGTAAAGGGTTAATCCCACTCTCTGCTTTAAAACACCTTTACAGAAAGCTTCTTTGAGTATGCCGACTCAACAAAAATAGATTAATGATATCTCACTTAACCCTTTACCAGCTGAATATTTATGTTAGAAATAATGACATCATGGGTATTTATCAGCTAATTTATAAATTGAAGGTCTGACTCTCAGAGCATACCTTAATTAGAGGCTAAAATGGAACAGTTTATATTGGATCTTCTCAGGTAATACTCTGATAAGAGCTAGGTCAAGATGATAACATTGCTGTTGAATGTCTGTGGAGCATACCCTTATTACAGGCCATAATGTAATCATATCTGTTGATTGACTGTCAGAGTTACATGTTGACAACCATTCTTCTCTAAAACAAGGGGAATGTCTGGGTCGGGAAAGAGATCTCTTCCAAAGTATCAACTGGTAAATAATTCTTCAGATGTGCTGTATTAAGCAGGCCCTACAAGGGGGTAATGTTCCCATATCAGCATTGCGAAGTGCATCTGTTGGCTTATCTTCACACTTCTCCTTAATCTTAAACAATATCAATTCATTCACAGTGTGAAATCTTAGGTTGCCATACATTGCACACGTAAATTCATCCATCTCCAGACACATCCCAAGAGTTGCCCAAACCTGCTAATGGTTTTATAAACATTGGTTCCTTTTCAATGGTCTTAGTGGGTGTCAAATGTTCTCAGCCATTGAATGCACTTGTAGAATCACAGCCACAGTACAAATGGAGACCCAGAAGTGCTGATCGGTAATCTTCTGTGTATGCTTGGGCAACTTCTCACATGTTTATTATTTTTTGATGATTGCCTGAGCCAGTATCAAACAAGACAGTAACACCTTCAAACCATTTAATGTAATACAGAAGAATGAAGAATATATCACTGTCTGGAGTTCGAAGATGAACAGTTTTGTAGCCTTGTTCTTTTGCATGCGTGGTGTAAATAACGATCCTTGTTTCAGTTTCTTCCTGTGTTGAATTCAGGGCATCAAGACTGTTTCTCACTGTTGATATACCATAATCTGGCGAGAACTGGTTAGGCTCACCGTCATAGATGTGAAAAAAATATTTCTGCCTTGCAGCTTCTAATCGTAAGGAATCAAGGAATTGTAGGAATTATTAGTGGTTCACAAAGACCCAATATGCAGATTGATACAGGTGAGACAGACAAATCAAAGGGTCTTAAAACAGGATTACCAGTTCTCGACAGATGATGGTATATCAAAAGTCGAAACAGTCTTGAAACCCTGAATTCAACACAGGCTTTATGGGCTTTAAAATCACTGACCCTTTAAAAACAATAACAGAAGATTGTTTGGGGTATCATAAGTACTTGGCTTTCAACAGTTACCATGGAAGCAGTACATGGTCATTTTGGTAACAGTTTTAGACATAAAATTTATTTATTCATCATCAAAAGGTACATTTATTATTGCAAGCTATACTTGGAGCATGGTGTAATGTTGTGCTCGGCATACTGCGAAACATGTTATTTTCAATATTGTTTCTCTTTGTTTTCTGATCACTAATTAATATTCATGAGGATGCAAATAAGGTAATTTGCACAACGTGAACCTAACATTAAGATTCATACATCAACTACCGGGTATATGTTTATATCATTTATAATTATCGCCCAAGAAGGCAGCAATATCTGTGTATGTTGCAGGTATGTAAACACTCTGTAATATGAACAATGAGGTTAGAATGGTTGCCTAGGAAACAGATATATCACCATCAGTGCTATATAATGTGTCTCAAATTTATTTATCTAACAATCTTGGTGATATTTAGTGATCATAGTAAACTTTAGCTAACCATTTTCCATATTTGTTTGCTTTATAAGAGAAAGACTGGTGTCTGTCGAAAATTTCAACATCTATTACTGTTCTCATAAATATTCATACATATGCAAATTAGTTTATATCAGAAAAGTAATATTTACTATTAAAGCAATGCCTCATATCTATGTTTGTAACAATTGATTTCATGATTCATCAAAAATAACCGAGATCTAGCGGAGTATTACAGTTGGATGTCAAATTTCCAAAATTTGTGAAAGGATCGGTTACCATGGAAACCGTTACAATCTTACTTACAGTTCATTGTTCGGGTATCAATTAAGATGATTAGCTTTCTGAGTATTTTGTCATCATTTTAAACTACATTTGAGGTTGTTTTCTGATATTGGTAGGATAAAAATTGAGAGTTTTACGTTATTTCTGTATTTGTTTGCTATTTTTTAATTATTCTCATTAATATTCATGTGTATGCAAATAAGGTAATTCCTAATTATAGCTTTTAAACCAAAGCACACTGTCTTAGCTTTAATTTGGTACCAGTTTTATGCAGTTAGCACAAATACTTCCTGTGATATGGAAGATTTTTGCAGGTAGGTGTCGACTAACAAAACTGTGTGAACAGAGTGAAATGAATGGTTACTATGGAAACAGTTAAAAAGTTACTTAGAGTTAAATTTTTGGTCCTCAAATTTGATATTTTGTTTTCTGAGGATTTTGTCATCAGGTTAAACTGCATTTGAAATTGTTTTCTGATATTTGTAGGATAAAAAGTGAATAGTTTACATTATTTACGTTATTTCTATATTGTTTTTACTATTTGTAATGTTCTCATTAATATTCATGAGTATGCACATAAGGTAATTTAAAAAACAAACTGGGAATAAAAGCACAATGTCCTATCTCCAATTTGGTACCAGTTTTTGGGGTTTTGGACAAAAACTGGCTGTGATATGGACGATTTTGCAGGTACGGACCATCATTACGAAAACTAGGGTGTTGCCATGGAAACGGTGAAAATGGTGCTTAAAATTAATGCTATGGTCCTCAAATTGGATATTTTGTTTCCTGGGGGTTTCGTCATCATGTTAAACTGCATTTGAAGTTATTTTCTGATATTTGTAGGATAAAAAAAATGAAAGGTTTAGGTTATTTCTATACTTTTTTACTATTTTTAATGTTCTCATTAATATTCATGAGTATGCAAATAAGGTAATTTAAAAAAAACAAGTTAGAAATAAAAGCACAATGTCTTATCTTCCATTTGGTACCAGTTTTATAGTTTTAGGACAAAAACTGGCTGTGATATGGGCGAATTTGTAGGTATGGGTCATCATTACGAAAACTGGGGGGTTGCCATGGAAACGGTTAAAATACACATAGCCTAAAAGAATTTAAGTTTGAGTACATTCGCGATTCTGATTCAGGACACTTTTCTGAACATTTTGGTACCCATGAAAAAAAGTCTAGGGGGGGGGGGGGGGGGGGGGGTGCACGGTAGGCACTACTGGCTCCCTGACTATTAGGATTGTTGAAATATTACGAGTTTATACAAAAACGTTGAGCGCTTTGCTCGTTTGTGGGCCATTTGATCTGGGTCTACTCTTTTTGCAATGGCGTGAATAACTTTAAGAATATTAACAGACGAAAATGTTTCTTCCTCCACTAGGAGCTCTCTGATCTGGGTCTACACTGATTGCAAATACCGGCGCACATGTATTTCCTGCATTCAAAAGGTTTACAACTAGGAGTCAATTAATAATAATAATAATAATAATAATAATAATAAAGACTTTATTTCAAGAGGGTAACACAGTTAGTACAGGCAAGCAACTAATCTCCCTTGTGGCCCTCAAACATATTATAATGTACAGATATTTACAGAAAATGCACAATGTATCTACTGTAGAATTAACCTAACTATACCTGCAGTAAAACAAAGACCATGTTAACACATGCAATTATAGAGCTGCTTCATCAGAAGCATGCGACTTTATATATCACAATGGTTATGAATAACAGCTTGGTATAGATAAGTTAATTCACAGTAAATTTGTTAACATTTGTAAACATGTTTAGATTACAAACAAACACACCCCACATGCTATCCATACACACGCACATGCTTGCAAGCACGCAAACTCGCTTGCCAATAACAAAAATATGCCAGTATTAATCTGAATGAGAGGTGGCAGTTTGCTGAGACAAGTGTTCGAAAAGAGGTTTGCATGGGAAATAATTGTAAACATACTCAAATGGAAGAGTTTGACCAACGTCTTCATCCAGGCATATAAGTCGAGGGATGCGTGCGGTGGATTCTTCCATGTTTATATATTGAAATAGTCCATTTTTTATCAAAGGGATGCCTCGCCTAAATTTTCAATTTGGTTTTGTTTTACACTGAAATTCCTATCAGCAAACAGTGTAGACTCTGGTCAGACGCCGCATGATGCGGCGTCTGATCAGAGTCTACACTGTTTGCCTATATCCCATATATGGGATCGTAGGCACAAATGGGTTAAACCCATTATGGCATTACTGATAGTTTAAAGCAGACACATTCATCTATATAAACTTTTAACCAGGATGTCACGAATGTATGTATGTAGATGCATTTTCATTACGTCAAACGACGCAAACAATGAGGAACGAGAAAGTCCGATTATCCAAAGGATCACACGTCGTGGCGTAGATCCGATTCGGTCTTGTATGTTTAGTCATAGATCACTTCCTGTATGGGTGCTTCCCACCTGTTTAGTGATTTAAATATGCCCGATAAGGCAGTGCAAAACGACCAGTGCTACTAGCATTTTGAAATATTCGTTCAGGATGATTTAATCTCTGACCCTTCACTCCATAGATAAGCCTTTCTACGTTTTTGTAAACAGAGTAGATCCAGATCAGACGGCCCCTGTAGGAGCTGTCTGATCAGGGTCTGCTCTGTTTGTTTATCAAAATATAGATATAATTCTACAGTTTCTGCCATGGGTTTTTTTCTGTGTCCATGTCTTATCGTAAAAAAATCTAATTAATATTCATGATGTCATCATTTCTTACATTAATATTCGTGAAGAAAAGTCTTACCCATATACCTGATAGAGGTGCATTGTGACTCGTTTGAAAACAGATAAGACCTTGCTCAAGTCGCTCTAGATCTGGATCTGCTTTGCTTGCATATGGAATGATATACAGTAACCCCCTTTAACCCATTACCTCATAGGCTATATTTAGGTACAACCTTTTTGAATAAATCAACCGAAAAGGATCATTAACTAGAGAAAAGTTTTTTTTTTAGAAGTTTGAAGTTTGAAACCATTGTGATAAATAGAGCATTTGCTTCTATAGGAGCAAATGCTCTATTTATCACAATGGTTTCACAAAGTGAATTTTACAGAGTCGTCAAAAGTCGTCAATATAAGGAATAGGTTAAACCAGGATATTAGTAGAGAGGAATTTAGATACTTTTAGGCAGTTGTCTGCTTAATGCAGGATGAAAGTCATGCAGAAATCTCCTACAGGAGCTGTCTGCATGACTTTCATCCTGCATTAAGCTGCCACCTGTCTACATGACAGATATTCATAGTAAATGTAACGTCCGGTTCAGAAAGGTTTTACGGTAGATCGGATATGACACTTTCTGTCATGTTCAAAAATGTTCTTGTCCACAAGGTCATTATAACATTTCAGCCAATTAATATGCATACAGTCACAATTTCTTACATAAATATTCATAAGATAAAGGGTTAAACCACTATCTCATGAATATTTAACCCATTACCTCATAGGATATTTTTAGACCCAACCTCTTTGAATAAATCTACCTATAAGAAGTATGTTTACTAGAGAAAAGGAAACTTTTAGAATTGTGCAGTTTTGAAAGCATTGTGATAAATAGAGTCTTTGCTCCTATAGGAGCAAATGCTCTATTTATCACAATGTTTTCAGAAAGTGACTTTTACAGCGGCGTCACAATGCGTCAATATGAGGGAATTGGTTAAATAAATTAAATTAAATTACTTTGAACATTTCCATTAACCTTTTTTAACCCTTTCCCTGTTCTATGTTTATTTCAAATCTTAATACCTACTGAATATTCATGAACAAGTAATTATAATGAACTATGGAAGGTGGGCCATTGTAGCCATTTTGGAAAGTAAAGAAAAAGGTCTATTAAATTCCATTAGCAAACAGAGCAGACCCTGATCAGACGGCTCCTATAGGAGCCGTCTGATCTGAGTCTACTCTGTTTCCAAATGCGAGAAAACACGTTTATATGAGGGAAAGGGTTAACTCTTTCCTTGCCAAATGTAGTCATCAGCAAATTTTGTCATCTGCTACATGTACAATTTTCGTTTGTTACATTTTCCCTGCTTTCTTTCAAAAACTTTACCACAGTAACACACAGTTTGAATCCCGACGAGAGTAATTCGGAGTCTTATCTGGATCCAAACTGTTTGCATAAGTAGGCCTAACCACAGATTATTTCATTGTCATGCCACTGTTATTACTGTGGTATAGTAATCAAATAATCTGTAGTTACATATGCAAACAGATGAAAAATTGGCAGCGAAAGAATTAAGAAGGAAATATTTGGCCATGAAATTAGGAACTGCAGAAAAAGTTCTATAAAAGTATATAAGCATACAGAGCAGACCCTGGTCAGATGGCCCCTACAGGGGCCATCTGATTTGGGTCTACTTCGTTTGCAAAAGGCGTATCTATGTGGTAAAAGGGTTACGAAAATGTTAAACCATGTCCTTCATATAACCCATTCCCTCATTGAGTCTTATTGACGCCTTTTGACGCCTCTGTAAAACTGAAACCATTGTGATAAATAGAGCATTCGCTCCATAGGAGCAAATGCTCTATTTATCACAATCGTTTCAACACTACACAAATCTAAAATAAATCCTTTCCTCTAGTTAATTTCTCCTTTTCGGTAGATGTATTCTAAGAGGTAGGATCTAAAAATAGCCTATGGGGTAATGAGAAGAACGCGTTTTCACGCATTTTCAAACAGGGTATATCGGGGTCTTCTTTGTTTGCATACAGACTGTTATAAATCAGATCCTCCAGTATCTACCAGGATGAGAAAAAAACATGGTCCATACCCCTGTATGAAAAGTATGTCTGTGGATTTTTATCTTAAGCAGGGAAAGGGCTACTAAACGGAACATATGACTGAAAAATCTTCGTGACAGGTCGGGTTAAACCCTTCCCCTGATGAATATTCATAAGATTATTTTTTATACTGGCGTATGAACATTTTGGCTCAGGCAGAAGCTGTAGAATCAGATCTATGTTACACCATAAGCAAACAGGACAGACCCTTATCAGACGGCTCCTATAGGAGCCGTCTGATCTGGGTCTACTCTGTTTGCATATGCGTCAACATGCGCTTATATAAGGGAAAGTGTTAACGCGTTATTCCATAAATACGCATTTCTACGCCTTGGTGGAATTTGAAAGCTACGAGTTTCATGTCTTATTAGGGTTTGCTCTGTTTGAATATGAAATTATAAAGATAGGCCTAAACATGTACATAGTAGTTCTATAGTTTCTACC